>CM046037.1:25494908-25719908 GCA_025215565.1 Flaveria ramosissima | reverse complement strand
AAAAAAAACAAAATTCAGGCAGTCGTTATATACTTATCTTGTCACGCGTCTTGGGCTAGAGTTATAAATAAACCGAACGTTCAACAAACAGTTTGTGAATCGTTTGACGGGAAGTTTATTAATGTTCGTTTAATAAATAAATGAACAACTACAGACAAGATAATTTGATCCGATTAGTTAAACGAACAAACATGAACAGAATATGTGTTTGTTCAATTCATTTATGTTTGTGGAAGTTTGATGATGTGTTCGTTTATGTTCGAGAACGTTTGATTTTATGTTCGTTTATGTTTGTTTGTGTTTATACATTTAATGGTATTTTATATTTTTATTTTGGTAGTTTTACTATACGCATCCGCTAATATCCTCTACTTGAGCATTTCCATTTTAGTTTTGTGTTAAATCTTGATAAACTTATTCGTACTTGTGTCAATTATATTTATAATAATTATGCCAAGTATTTTTAAATATTAATGTTAACTACTTAGTTATTTTGGTGGATTTTGTAATGTGTGTGATCAACAATGCAGATTTTATTTTAAAAAAAATGTATGATCATTTGTATTCATTTGTGTTTATAAACTTAATTTCGATTATGTTCATGAAAATTTTATTTGTGTTCGTTTGCATACGGTAAGTGTCCGTGGATAATTCGTGAACATGTTCATTTCTTTAATGAACACACGAACAATGAATCTTGCTCGTGAACAGTTTATGAACAACTATATTTTTTTAATGAATGGATATGAAGAAGACATTTCTTATTCGTTCGACTCTTTTGCATCGCTAGGTATAATACTTGATTTTATTAATTTTTAATTTAATTGATTTTTTATTGGAAAAAACACACCTTCTAGAAAAAGTCGACGTTTAAACAAGATTTTTTTCATTTTTAGAAATTCAGAAGTGGCATTTAAAATGATTTTTGTAGTGCTTCTCTAGTTACTTCGATAATCATGTGTGATGTCAAGTAATTCTATTTTGAAGAATTCAATCGTTATAAAAATTTATAAATAATTGTTTACCATCTCAAACTAATTCACACGTTTTGATTCATTTCATTAACACCAAAAGTCTTTAGGTTTAATGGTTTCACCTTTCTATGCAAGTGTAACTAGTATCCGAGTACTAAAGCATAAAAGGAAAGAGATTACGACATATAACCTGGTAAACTTACAATTTTTCCTGGGTTAACTCCAATAACCGAGAGAGCAGAAGCGAGTTTCACACATCTATCATATGTTTCTTTCCATGTATACGTCAGACCATCGTAAATAATTGATGGGCTCGTCCCATAAACAAATGCTGCCCTTTTTAGAAAGCTAATAGGAGACAAAGGCACAAAATTAGCTTCACATTTTAAACAACCCTCCATTACAAGTAGAAGTTGTATGTTTTTGGTCTTCGATCTCAAACAATGACTTGTATAATTTATAGGCACAATAACATTGACAACTTACAAGTCACAGACCTTAGCTATTGGTTTGACGTACTTAAATTTCTGTAAATAAAACAATAAAAAAATATAAGTGGGATTAAGCAAATATATTTAATGATATCTTATTGAGTGCAAATGCTTTCCGTCGATTATGTTCCATCGAATCTGGATACGTAATATTATTTACTATATAAGTTAAAGGTGATATATCTCAATGGAATAAAGTTTTCTTTTTAGAAGTAACCAGAAATAAAAAGATATAAACATCTTTTAAACATATTAATTAAATTCGTAATTTATGGATTTGAATTTCAGTAAATTATATATAGAGAATTTATAATATAAAGTCTATTTTTCATACAAAGTTTACATAGTGAGAGTTAGATTATTTCTAGAGCAAAGATTTAATACTTACTTGAAATTAACGTAAAAAATACATCTCAAGTGATGATTTAATTCTTGCAAAATAATTACACCCTTACATGATAATTTACTTGTTTGTGTCCATTTTTGGGTGATAACCTTTTACGTATTGTACCAAAATTAAATTTATAATTTTCAAAGTTTCTTTGATCATGACCTATATTTAATATTTGTAGTTCTTCAACCCTAACTAGGGTCACACGTTTTCAAATATATTAAAGGGAAGTTTCTAGGAAATAACGTCTCTACTTATTATAAATATAATATTTGTGAACTATGCGTTTAAGATTTTCTTTTTCCTAATCTATAACAGTCATAGTAATTAAAAATATTTTTACTCACAATCGTATATGAATCTGTCTCGAATGATGAGTTATTTTAATCACGTTTACTTATTTGTTTTTTAGTTGGAACCGTACCTCAACCACCTTAAAAGAAAACTCACAACTGAAAAACTACTTTGGATCTACCCATGCAAAACATTTTAATTCTGAACGATACTCAAACCAGCGACCTTTCCTTAGGGAACTACCAGGGTACCATTGCGCCAAATGGCCAATGACGCATAGTAAATGAATAGTATCTATTCACTACATTGCATCAATTATTTGTTAGTAGGACCGTTGCTCAATCCCCTTCTCTCACAACTTAATATTTTCTTTCCACACCGACCTTCAAATGTATAGGATACTTTTATCTTTTATTTTTTTAAACCGTCTTTTATCTTACCCTCTTCTTCTTCGTCAAGCCTTATCGTCACAACCTAATTTCCAACCGAACATTCGACAACCACCTGTTTTAAAGATCGATTGAGTCATTTCTTTTCCACCTTTTTCTATAACAGGTTTAGCGCTTACGTTACACGTCATAGTGACCGATTCTCTTTGTAGGTTCGTTCCACGCAACAATGACCGCCTTCTCTACGACGCGGGAACCTAAACACTAGTTTTATTAATAGAGTCAGTTATATTTCGAGTCATTATAATTTGTAAATAAATTTACGGATTAAGTCTTTTTCAAATACTACAAGGAGCACTACTACAAAGTTATTAATAGATGACGTGCGAAAGATGACGCGCGAATAAATATGACGTGCATTTTTGCGTGTCACAAAAGTTATGTCGTATTTTACAATATTAGTAGAAAAAGTAACACGTATTTTTGCGTGTCATCTTTGTCCGTCATCTTTTAAACAGAAAACACGCGAAGAAAGATGACGCTTTTAAAACAGCAGGTAAATTTTTAAAAATTAGTATATATATTTTTTAATAAAACAACTAAATTTATGACGAGCATTGCATATTATTTTGAACGCGTCATAAAATTTATAAAGATGACACGTGCATGCTTGTCATCTTGTCATTTATGACTACCAATTTCTTGACGCGCAATGCTCGTTATCTATTGCCCTTCATAAAACGTGTGTCATCTTCCGTGCATAGTAAAGCGATGATGCGCAAATACGTATCATCTTTCATTTATAACCACCCTTTCTTTAATGCACATCTGCCCGTCACGCATTACCTCTTATCTATTGATTTTTTCTGGTAGGGGAGAGTTATAAACACCTTTTAAATTTTCGAATGTCATTTGTCGTTTCTCTAGTTTGTAACCCCCTTTCCTTTTGGTGTACTAAAAGTTTAGTTCGTCTTTATATTCCAACTTTCTTCACATTCTATGCAAGATTTAGGCCTTTATCGAGGGAATCAAACATATATAGTGGGTCATTATTTTATATTAATTACAATTAACTACGCTACTGCGATGTCTTTGAATCTTTCCATCTGTTCGTTAATCCTTGATCCTAGCTGTTGAAAATTTCTAACAAAACAAACTTTACTTAATAATTCAAACCATTATTAACTGGAAACTCATCAGGAACTTTAACAATGACATGTACACACAATCGATAAATTAAGAATTACATCTTAAATCATCATAACACTCAATAAGGAGATTAAAGTAAACATAGAACTAATTATGACGAGAGAATGTAATGCAACTCCTAAAGAGAACGAAAAAAACTCTTGAAGAGAGTGAAAAAAACCTGATTAGTAGCGTGTTTTCTTCATCCATCTCATTATATTACGTTGTATTTCTGAAATAACAACATTTTTAAGAGATGTGGTTTAATTAGAGTGTTTAGAATATACACAAAATACTTTATTTACACTGTTGAAAAAAGAGTGAAAAATACTTAACATGTTTACAGCATACACAGAGATTTTACTTTCAAAGATATGGTTATATATATGTTTAATTTCATGATAAATTTACAATATACATAAAATACTCTATTTTTAAAACCTATTAAGATGTGAACTTGATATCATTCTATTGTGAGACCCATAAGATCTTTGATAGTTGACTTGAAAATCTTGTAAGCATTTGTTAGATGTTTGTAAGATCACTAAAAACACACTTTAAAATCAACCGGTAATGTAATTCTTGACAAACTTCAAGGCTCAGCTTCTATCACTTAAGATCTTGGACTTTAGTAGGAGTATTTGAACTTTGTAGTGATGCGCATAAAAGGTTTCACTTGAAGTTTTAAGTTTCATCTTGTTGGTGCATATGATCACACATTGTAATACACTTATTGTATTGATGACAATAAAAATATGAATATATATGTAACACAAATGCTAAATAATATAATTCATACGTTTATGTCGCATATTCCCAAAACACAAGAAAGAAAGTCCAAGTGATTAATCTACGTGAATAAATCAAAAAGTTATATAGATAAGCAATATGGTCGGGGTCGAACCGTGTATCAATGTCCACGGTGCAAATAAAAGCATTAGCAAGAGCTGAACAAAACAATAGAAAGAGCGTGGATCGACCTGGTGTACCAAGACAAATTAATCAAGTCTAAACTCAAATCTCAAGTCAACAGCATGCCTACATGCATGTCCTTTGCTACTAATCTCATAACCTTATTAAGATTATATGTAGTGGTTGTTTAATTAAAATGACACACGAATGTTATGTAGATAATAATCATTTCACTAAAGGCTCATTTAAATCAAGTGTAGTGGTTGAGTAGTGATTGAAGCCTCAATTAATGCAATAATATATGAGAAGTTGTGTTTGGCGTTGTTAATGACTTCAAACCCTATGGGTTTGGAGCCCCTTTTATCTATTTTGTGACGGTGTTTGTAACCCCACTTGTGTCTATTTCGTCATATTTAACGCTCCAAAATATCCATTACGTTCAGTCTAACCGACGTGTTTTGATTTGGATGGTTGAGTTAGTTTATCGATTTTTTAACAAAATAATATTAGTTGCATCTAAGCATTTATAGTATCTTAAATTGATTAGTATAAAGCGTTCATTATTTAAAAGACGAACATATAAATACCCTTCAATCAAATCTTCTCCTTAAAATCCACTTCTGCTCACTTTATGGGACTCGAACCCACACCAATTTGGTGTAGATAAACACCAGGCTCCAATAGATCATCATAGAATTGTTTTTATAGGGTTCGGGAATTTTATATCATATAAGTTCACTTCACGTTTTTATTTATGCCATAGGGTGTACCCATAATTCACCATTATGTGTTATTTAGCATTAAATCACCATCTTCTTCCATCTTTCACCTCTTTTTTCTATCATGAAAATACTCATCACTCATCATTCTATCATTCAATTTTTTTGTACATCAGAGAGAGAAAGTCACCACTATGACATCTTCTTCCCATGTAGGTTCATCATTTGTGGTGTCGCGCATGCATCTTCACCATGTAACCTTTGCACTCTTTGGGGCGAACACAATTATATTTTCCCTTGTGGTTAAGATATTATAGCTCTCAAGCGTACCTAAACTTGAAGTTAGAATTTTCGGTCGGGCCAAGTCGGGTGTTATACATAAAATACAATCTATTATCTATTATTTATAATAAAAAAAGGTTTGGGATGACATGTGTTAACAAATTAGGCTTTCTCATTTTGATTTCCGCCTCTCTCTAGATAAATGATAAGGGAAGGGTTCAAATACAAAGTTTTCTAAAACTAAAAAGTTTAAGAAAGATTAATGTGTTGGCACGTGTCATTTTGATCAAAATTAGGTTGAGGGCGAAATTGGTAATGTTCCCCATTCTCAAGTTTCCTCTTTTTTTAAACATTTATCACTTTTACATATGACATTATTTTTTTAAAAAGTTTACAGCATAAAAATGAGCATTTTTTATCTTTAAAACGATTATAGTGTTGATATAAAAAAACAAAGTTTTTTTTAACTTATTGTAATTTCGTTATGTCATTTTGTAATCTTCTGATTGATGAGGATTGCATAATTATCTAATAAGGAATTCACAATGAACTTGAAACATAAAAGAAATTTACATTTCTTATTGTTGTGTTATTCGAATATCATCATTTTAAGAAACACAATGCATAACACAATGGTCAACATTAGACACAATGGGTAAAACAATGACCAGCACTAAACTCGATTATTAGCAATAGACATAATGAGCTGTTTGACAATGATTATACAATAACATGATCAGGATTACATAGTGAACTGAAATACGTAAAAAAATACATTTTTAGCATTGTGTTATTTGAAAATCATCATTTTGAAAAACACAATACATTACACAATAGTCTACATAAGACACAATGGGTAACATAATGACCAACAATAGACTCGATAATTAGCAATAAACATAATGAGCTACTTGACGAGTATTACACAATGACCTGATCAGGTTTACACAATCAACTGGAAAAAACGTAAAAACACATACATTTAAGCATTGTGTTATTTGAAAATAACTATTTTAATAAACACAATAGTTAACATTAGACACAATGACTAACACAATGACTAGCACTAAACTAGATGATTAGCAATAGTTACAATGAGCCGCTTGATGAGTATTACACAATATTACCTGATCAGTATTACACAATAAACTAAAAAACATAAAAATGCATTATTTGAAAATCATCATTTTCAAAAAACACAATATATAACAAAATGGTCAACATTAGGCACGATGGTCTGATAAATATTACATAATGATCTGATATTACACAATGAGCTGATAAATATTACACAATGAGCTGAAATAACATGAAAAAAACTTTGTTTTTCATGTGTCAAAATTATAGGCGTATTAAAGATTAAAAAAGGTTGTTTTTATGGTGTAATTTTTAAAAAAATATAATATTGTATGTAAAAGTTACGAGCGTTTAAAAAAGATGAAACTTAAAATTGTGGTTAAGACTAAAATAACTTAGCATATCATTTAAAGTTTCAACTATTTACTATTATACAACAAGATTTTCTTAGTCCTTGGATCTAAGATCTGATGGATGATAATCCTACTCACCATTTTTAGTTTTTTTTTCTTCTATTTTTATAATAACCTCACCCAAATGATAATACTATATATAATAATTATATTATTTAAAATATTTTTAAATTAAAAAATAGATATTGTAAAAATAGAAAACCAGGTTTTCTAATAAAAAACACCCTTTAAAATGTATAAGATACACAAATTTTCTTAAACATAAATGTTTTTTTAAAATACGAACTATATTAAAATCATTTTTTTAACTTTTATAAGGATGATTCTTTTTTCTAGTGAATTAAAAAAAAGTTTAAAAAACAATTGAAAAAACACAATCTTATAAAACAAAAGTTTAAAAAGATATTATTGTTACTTGACATACTTACTAATACATAACTCAATCATATCTTATTTAAAAATATCATTTTATAATTTTTACTTTTTTATCACAAACTATTTAATATTTTATTTATTCAAACCATGTAATATACGAGGACTATACGAGTAACCTTATAATACAAGTAACACAAATATAAACTTATTTAACAAAATGATAAAGACATTATATATATACTTGTTGTCTATGAGTTTTAATCTTTTAAAAATAGTTCGTTACATAGCGGACTCAATCAATTAATAATATTAAAGAAACTAAAAATGTTGAAAACATAAAACAAAAGAATTGAAAAACTATGTGTAGCACTTATATCTTATAGAATTGAAAACACAAATAAACAATAGTAAACACGATCGTCCCTGATATTTGCTTAAATTTCACCTTTCGTCCCTTAGATTGAAAATTATTGTTTTAGTACCAAGGTTTGAAAAAACGTTTCATTTTTCATCACTAGGTCTAACACCAGTTAAAACGTTTCGTTAAATGGGTGTTAAATGACTATTTTACCTTCAAAGCTTGCATAAAAAATTTATTAATTTAACTTGAAACCAACACACCACACCCCCACCCCTCCTCCTCCCCCTCCTCCACCACCACCACTACCATACCACCACCTCCTCCACCACTACCACACCATCATCAATCCACCACCAATAACTTTTTTCCCCACCTTAAGTTACTCATTTCCGCATTCTCTATTCAATCTACTACACAAGATTTTAATAAAAACCACCACCACCTACAACCTCGGCTACAAACTCTTCAATACCACCACACTCTTCGCCATAGCCGACCTCTCCAAATCAAGCACCTCCAATCACTTCTTGCATTTCCACTTCTGTCAAGGTGGTGGTTTTGTTCTACAAATGCTTCAATGTTGACGCAGGATAATGGTGGTAGTAAGGTGGGACGATGGTGTTGTCAAGGTGCGATGGTGGTGTTGGCAATGTGAAACGGTGGTAGCGGCAAGGTGCGACGGTGGCAGCGGCAAGGTGTGACGGTGGTTGGTGGTGGTGAAGGTTGGACGGTGGTGGGAAGGGAAGACGCCAAAAGAGGGTATGGGTAGGGTGTTGGGTTTTTGGGTAAAAATGTCATTTTATAAAGTTTGATGTTTTCGAAAAAAAATCTTATTTTATAAAAATTTGTTATTTTAGAATTAACATTGATTAAAAGATCTCTTTCTTAATTTATTTAAGAATTATTTTTAAACTAAAAAAGAGTTAAATAATATTATTGGTAATTATTTAATAAGATATAGAAGTAGAAAAATTTTGGTGAGAAGAAATGTGATGTTGTGATATGTTTTCTATACTTAATATCTATAACTTCTAATAAAACAATGTTTTTTTACCACTTGTCCTTCTCTTAACTTATGTTTTTGCCACTTGTCATTTTTTAGACACCCGTAAAAAAATTGTTTTCCATCCAAAAGGATATTATAGTAATTTAAATACTCATACAAATTTCTCTCTCTTACTAAAAATAAATCTTATTAATTGCTATGTTTTTCTCTTTTATCTGATTTTTAAGAAAAAAATCAAACTATCTTTTTTTTAGAATAGATTTTATGAAACAAATTAGAAATCACATCTTTTAATCAAAATCTAAATAACAAGAAACTAAAGTTTTATATAATATGAAATTTTCTAAAACACTAAACATTTTTAAACAAAATATTTTAAGTCGTTTTGTTTTTAAAAAAATTAAAAACAGATGAAATATTTTAAAACAATCTTATTAAAACAACAAGAAACAATATAGCCTTTGGCCATAATTCCTTCATTTAGATAGCTATTTTATTTCTTAAACGGAAACAATATAGCCTTTGGCCATAATTCCTTCATTTAGATAGCTATTTTATTTCTTAAACGGAAACAATATAGCCACGATCAAGTTAGTTGCCTTATTTTGAACTTACTATAAATAATGATATACAATTTTGGAAACTTATAAAGAAAAATCGGATGTTAGTATTCATCGTTTTGTCTTGTTGGTCGATATGGTCATATATAAAGAAACAAAAAGAAGTTGCAAGTGGTTCAATTTTAGACCCCGTCTTTGACGACTCAAAATTGGCTTCTGCTTCATAGTGAATTTTCATTTTTACTGATTTAAGTAATAGGATGCATGATTAAGTTGTTGATGGAGAATTTTGATACACGTGTTCATATTAATAAAAGTTTTTTTTTATTGAAAAAAAAATCTTGTTTAATAATGAAATGTTTCGTAATTATGCGGATGCATAAATGACTTCCGATTCAACATATATCGTTTCGTGCTTGACCAACTAAGTATAGGTCTACAAAAAGATGAAGAGGTTGGCATCATTGTTATGAGACAAATGATGCCAATGGGGCCTATACGATAGACTTGACTTTATGATTATATCTCATTTAACTTGACTCCGTACAACTTAACTCAATTATAATCAAAAAGCCCAGAGATCAATGTGAATATCCATATAGATAGTGGCCTAGAACGGGTCAAGATAGTTCCTTCTTTACTCCAACTTTGAATTCTAACGGCTAATAAGATTGATAAGGACTTGAGCCTAATATAATCATACATGGTTTTGAGAGTACAAGATGGGTCGTGACTTAGGACTTTGGACCAATACCCAAATTGATCTTCATCTGTGAGTGTACGTGATACTAGCTAGCATCAACATTAAAAGAAATCAAAGACTTCTAGTTATACTCGTAAGTTTACGTATCATTTTACAAAAAGGAAAATTCATGCTTAGTATTTAAAGGTTATACGTTTTCTCATCTTCTGTCTAGCTTATGTATAACACACTAACTAATAAGTGTTTTAGGTGATTTTCATAATGTTTCTACTCTAATAAAAGGGTAACTATGGAGGACACGTGTCATCACCACATTCATTCTCACAAAAGTTTTTCCGCTTCTCTCTCCTATTAAATAATTACCTTAATTATAAATAATATTATTTAAGATCTTTTAAATTAAAATAATTTTCTAATAAATTAAGAAAGATATCTTTTTAGTAATTATATTTATAAAGAAATAAATTTTTTTAAAACATCAAACTTATTAAAAATATGAAGTACTTTAAATTTAATTTTTTTAAAAAGTAATTTTTATAAACCAAAATTAATTAAAAATGAGATTTATAATAAGGATATTCTTAAAAATGACAATTTTTAAACAAAATGTTTGGTTTTTCTAAATAAATTTAAAAAGTTGATATCGTTGTTTTATTACTTATAGTTTTACTCCTACGTATTTAAATCAAATCTTATTTTAAAATATCGTTTTACAATAAACTAGCTTTAATAAACCCGTTTATTACACAGGTTGAATAAATAAAATATTAATAATGAAATTTATTAATTATACAATGATATTCTAATATATAATAAAACAATAATATCAACTTTTTAAAATTTTATTTTTAATCTTTTTTCAAATGAATAAATATTTTATTCTAAAACAAATCGTATAAAAATGTCATTTTTGAAACTTTTTCTATTATAACTCTTAAATTTGATTATTATTATTTTTAAAAATGACTTTTAAAAATACCAATTTTAAAAAATTTTGTATTTTTAATAAGAGTTTTATGCTTTAGAAAAATTTATTATTTTATAAAAAAATTATTTATTTAGAAATAACATTAGTAAATAGATTTCTTTTTTAATTTATTTAATCTAAAAAGGTATTAAAGAATATTATTAGTAATTAAGATAATTATTTAAGGAGAGAGAGACCGGAAAATTTTGATGAGAATAATTATGGTACTACCACATGTCATACCAATATACTTTTTTATTAGAGTATGTAGATAAAATTTTATTACATTTAATATTTTATTTATTCAACCCGTGTAATACACGGGTTTAATAAAGCTAGTATATATATATATATATATATATATATGTATATGTGTGTGTGTACACACGTAGATACATATACATACACACACACATATATATATATATATATATATATATATATATATATATATATATATATATATATATATATATACATATATATATATACATACATACATATAAATATACATACATACATATAAATATACATATATATATATATATATACATACATACATATAATATATATATACATATGTAAGGCCCCGTTCCTGGGACGCTTACAGTTGGTCATTCATCGCACGTAAAACATATAATTTCATTACATTAAGAAATCGTTGCAGCGGAAACATTCAAAAATGACATCACTTTCCATTATAATTACTTTTGCCAAATAATACATCATTATCCGGTTACAAAATTCATGTTTGCATTACATCACAAAAGCTATATAATTGGATGCCATCCCCAAAAGAGCCGAGTAGCTTCGCCGTGCCATCCTCAGCAATCATTTACCTGCCAACTGGAAAATGCATTAAAAGTCAGCGTTGCTAAGTGAGTTCTAGTTTTAATAATAAAACATACTTTACGTTCATTAAAACCATTCCGTTTATCATGCTATCATTCAACATACGTATACACAGATAATGTCATTATTATCTTTCATCTCATTCATTATCTTCCGTTCTTTTCGTTCATTCTGTCTTCCGAGTCTTTTGCGACAACATAGTCGCTCACCTCAATGGCAATCTCAATGATTGCACGCTATCCGAGTCTTTTGCACCCATAAGGTTGCTCACCCCAATTGCCCATCACGATAGCAAGCTATCCGATTCTTTTGCAACAACAAGGTTGCTCACCCCAAGGCAACATCACGATAGAACTTACTCGAGTCTTTTGCAACGACAAGGTTGCTCACCTCATAGGCAATCTAAATGATTGCACTTCATCCGAGTCTTTTGCAACACAAAGTCGCTCACCCCAATAAATATGCTTGCAAGCCTTTCTTTCGTTCATTCATCTTTCATTAATGCATGCATTCTTACTTCATGTTCCTCTTTCATTATCTTTCACTTTACATTAAATAATACTTCATTCATTCATTCATTCATTCATTAACATGACATGTAAAGCCACAAGAAAGATAAGCATACATCATAATAAGGAACATATCATACACATTCATCATCATCATGCAGGGCAACGTCATACATTCATATTATGCATAATCATGCAACATCATCATCATCATGCCCTACATGCTCTCTAAGGCCATAACCATCCTCTTACATCTTCTTACGGGTTACTTTACGTCAAAACTTACATCTGCACCTTTCCCTGAAGGCCAGAAGTCAAACTACACATTCCTTCGAGTGCAACAGCCCTTTTCGGGCGTATGGACACCCTTCAGTCGCATGGCCTCCATGCGACTGAACATCATGCGATTGGACTCATACGGATGAACACCTATGCGAAAGAACATCCAATCGTGCGTATGGACCTTGTGCGAATGGGATTACTGCGAATGGGCACCTATGCGACTGACCTCATGCGAATGGACTCATGCGACTAAGCATCTATGCGACTGAACCCTCAGTCGTGCACTCCTCATGCCACTGGACTCCCAGTCGTGCGACTGAAACCTTAGTCGTGCGATTTAACCCTCAATTGTGCGAATGAATCCCAATCGTGCGAATGACCTTCAATCGCCCTCATTCGGCCGTATGGCCTTCATTCGGTCGCCTAGCCCTAGCTGATGCAAAATGTAGTTCATCCCGAACCCAATCTGCCATTTTCGGCCTCCAAGCTCATCCAAACCCATTCTAAGCCTAAATTAACCCTCCTGGACCTTAGGAATGCATACCATAACACCATACAAGCACACACAAGCCCGAAATCATACTCTAAACACATCATACACAACACACCCAAATGGGTCAAACACACACACACATAAAAACGGGTTTTGCACATTTTCCAGCCCCAAAATCGGTTGAAAACAAGTAAAAGTGGGGTCCTAGAACTCACACAATCGAGCACAAAGACAAGAGCTTCGATTTGGCTTGCTACACGACGGATTTGGACACCCGAATCACCCGAAACACCACTTTTTCTTCTTTTTCTCCTCTTTTCCCTCTCCTCTTCCTTGTGAATTGAAAATTAGTGTGTGTGGGGAGAGTGGGCTGCCCTCTCCCTACACATACCACCACATTTCCCAACTTTTCTTTGTTGGCG
This sequence comes from Flaveria ramosissima, assembly GCA_025215565.1. Lineage (NCBI taxonomy): Eukaryota > Viridiplantae > Streptophyta > Magnoliopsida > Asterales > Asteraceae > Flaveria > Flaveria ramosissima. Next base: position 25,706,248 of record CM046037.1, on the reverse strand, counting down.
AGTTTGGTCCCTCGACTTTGGACTTTATTTCTTTTCTTTCTTCGCCGGCTTCAAAATAATAAATTTCCGGGTGTTACAAGTCCACCCCCCTTAAATAGGTTTCGTCACCGAAACCTGTCATTCCTCGAACAAACGTGGATAATGTTGTCTCATTTCTTCCTCAGTCTCCCACGTTGACTCGGATCCCTTCCTGTGCTTCCACTGTACACGCACAAGAGGAACCACTTTATTCCTTAGCCTTTTCTCCTTTCGGTCGATGATTGCCACTGGTTGCTCCACGTAATTGAGCCGTTCATCCACTTCGATATCTTCCAATGGGACAATCATATCTTCATCTGCTAAGCACTTCCTTAGATGAGATACATGGAATGTCGAGTGAATTCCACTTAACTCATCTGGTAACTCCAGTCTATAGGCCACCTCTCCTACTCGAGCAATGATTCGGAAAGGGCCTATATACCTTGGGCTCAACTTGCCCCGCTTTCGGAAGCGAATGATACCCTTCCAAGGTGAGACCTTCAACATAACCCGGTCACCCACCTGGAACTCAATCGGCCTGCGCCTTTTATCAGCATATGACTTCTGTCTGTCTTTGGCTGCCTTCATGAATGCTTTAATCTTCTCAAGCTTCTCAGTCGTAGCCTCGATAACCTCGACGCTTCCCAATTCCTTCTGACCAATGTCACCCCAACAAACAGGTGTTCTGCATCTCCTACCGTATAGCATCTCATATGGGGGCATACCATTGCTGGCATGATAACTGTTGTTGTATGAGAATTCGGCTAACGGTAGGTGGTCATCCCAACTTCCACCAAAATCAATCACACATGCCCGAAGCATGACTTCCAGCGTCTGAATGGTCCTTTCTGACTGACCATCAGTCTGGGGATGATAAGCCGTGCTAATATGTAACCTCGTCCCCATAGCGTCGTGGAACTTCTTCCAGAATTTAGATGTAAATCGGGTGTGGCGATCCAACACAATAGACACCGGTACACCATGACGAGTCACAATCTCCTTAATGAACAGATCAGCCAACCTCTCAGATGAATATGTCTCGCGGATCGGTAGGAAGTGAGCACTCTTCGTCAAACGATCAACTATCACCCATATGGCATCGTACCCTTTCGGAGTACGCGACAACTTTGTAATGAAATCCATGGTGATGTGCTCCCACTTCCATTCCGGTATATCTAGAGGTTGTATCTTCCCATACGGCTTTTGGTGCTCGACCTTCACCTGTAAGCAAGTAAGGCACTTACTCACATACTCCACCACGTCGCGCTTCATACCCGGCCACCAATAATCTTTCTTCATATCATGGTACATCTTCGTGGCACCAGGATGAATGGAGTACCGAGTCTTGTGAGCTTCATCCATTATCTTCCCCCGTAGATCCCCAAAACGAGGAATCCACACACGATCAAATCGGGTTCTAACACCGAGCGTGTTTTCACCCAGTTCTCCAACCAGACCTCTCATTCTTTCAGAGTTAAGATGATCTTCTTTCAGTGCCTCATCTTGAAACTCTTTAACCTGCTTCATTACATCAGAGGTCATGATCAACTGATACGCTTTCACCCGAATCGGCTCGGGCCTCTCTTTCCGGCTAAGGGCATCAGCCACGACGTTGGCCTTGCCCGGATGGTAGTGGATCTTACAATCATAATCCTTTATAAGTTCCAACCACCGCCTCTGCCTCATGTTCAAATCCTTCTGCTCAAAGAAGTACTTCAGACTCTTGTGGTCAGTGAATATGGTGCACTTCGTCCCGTAAAGATAGTGCCTCCAAATCTTTAAAGCAAAGACCACGACTGCCAGCTCCAAGTCATGAGTAGGATAATTGACCTCATGAACCTTCAACTGTCGGGATGCATAGGCTATGACCTTTCCTCTCTGCATTAACACGCACCCCAACCCCGAGTAAGAAGCATCGGAATAAACCACCAGATCTTCACTTCCATCGGGTAACGATAGAACAGGAGCTTGAGTCAATCTCGCCTTCAATTCTTCAAACGCCTTCTCTTGAGCTTGACCCCATACGAACTTCACATCTTTTCGGGTCAACTTGGTTAGTGGAGAAGCAATCTTGGAGAAGTCTTGGATAAATCTTCTGTAGTAGCCCGCCAAACCCAAGAAACTGCGAATCTCGGATGGCGTCTTTGGTGACTTCCATTGCATAACCGCCTCCACTTTCGCCGGGTCCACCATAATCCCATCAGGATTCACCACGTGACCCAAGAACTGAACTTCGCGCAACCAGAACGCGCACTTGGAGAATTTTGCATACAACTTCTCCCTTCTCAACGTCTCTAGAACCTCCCGAATGTGACCGGCATGCTCTGCTTCGCTCCTCGAGTAAATCAGGATTTCATCAATAAACACAATCACTGATTTATCCAACATAGGCTGACACACACGGTTCATCAAATCCATAAAAGCAGCTGGCGCATTGGTCAAACCAAAAGACATGACGAGGAACTCGTAGTGACCATAGCGCGTACGGAAAGCTGTTTTAGGAATGTCTTGCTCCTTCACCTTCAACTGATGGTAACCAGATCGAAGATCTATCCTTGAAAACCAACTGGCACCCTGAAGCTGATCGAACAAATCATCTATCCTCGGTAAGGGGTATCGGTTCTTCACTGTCAACTTGTTCAGCTCGCGGTAGTCGATGCACATCCTCATACTACCGTCCTTCTTCTTTACAAACAGGACCGGAGCACCCCAGGGAGAGATACTCGGTCTAATGAACCCCTTATCTAGCAGCTCTTGCAACTGCTCCATCAACTCCTTCATCTCGGTCGGAGCCAACCGATACGGTGCCTTGGCAACAGGTTGGGCACATGGTGTCAGATCAATCTGAAACTCGATCTCTCTGTCAGGTGGCACTCCTGATAAGTCTTCCGGGAACACGTCTGGAAAGTCACACACAACTAGTACATCGGCTAGTTGTGGTGTTGGCGTATCCACATCCTTTACATAGGCCCAGTAGGCACTACATCCACGCCTCATACACTTTCACGCCACCGCCATCGAGATCACCTTCGGAATCGTAGTAACCCGATCACCATACACCATCACTGAACTACCGTCAGGCGCCGACAACCGAATCATCTTCTTGCGACACACAATGTTCGCCTCGAAGTCCGCTAACCAATCCATCCCAAGAACCAAATCAAAACCACCTAAGGTCATCACAAACATTCTAACAGGAAACTTATGACCCTCGAGCTCCACATCACAGTTCTCTATCATCTCAGAAATCCTGGTAGACTTACCTATGGCAGTTTCTACATCGAAGGGTGCATCAACACATCTACTACTAACAGGCAGCTTAGCACAGAAAGCAGCAGAAATAAAACTCCTACTAGCACCCGAATCAAATAACACAGAAGCTAAAGTTTGGTTCACCAGAAACGCACCGGACACGACATCAGGGTCCGTTCTAGCTTCCTCCTGTGTCATGGTGAATGCCCTGGCGCTCGCCCTCGGTCCATCACCTTCCGTCCTCTTTGCCCCTGAACTCTCAGCCCTCGGCTTCTTACAATCTTTGAGCATGTGACCCTCTTCGCCGCAGTTAAAGCATCGGAGCGCACGACAGTCCTTTGCCATGTGCCCTGCCTTTCCACACCTGAAGCACAAGTTCGACCCAAACCTGCACTCCCCGCTATGCTCCCGTCCACATTTACCACACCTTCTCGATCCCGCACCTGACATAACCACACGGCGATCATCCACCCGTGCCTTCTTATTACCCATCGAGGCATTGCCCCGACCAAATCTCTTCCCCTGCCAGCCTCGTTCACCACCGCTCTTTCTGCCACCATCAGTCACCACCACCGTTCTTTCATCATACAATCTTCCTGCTAAATCCACCGCCGACCTAAACGTGCTCGGCCGGGCGGCGATCATGTGCCTGCGAATATCCGCCGGCAAACCCTGTATATACCTCTTGATCTTTCGGGACAGAGGCGTCACTTGATCCGGCACCAGACGTGCCATCTCGTTGAACTTCGTGGTGTATTGTTGGTGTGTCATGGTTTCCGCCTCCAGTTGCAGAAACTCCCTTTCAACCTTATCCATTACCCGATGAGGACAAAACTCCTCGATCACCATCTTCTTCAGTTCGGGCCACCTCATTCTTCCTATCGCCCGATTACCCTCTGCTTGGACAATGTTGTCCCACCAGCATAGTGCCGAGTCCACGAAGGAGTGGGTGGCAAACTTGACTTTCTGATCTTCTCGGCACTCGCTGATGTCGAGAACAACCTCCATTTCTCTCACCCATCAGTGAGCAGCGGCAGCATTGCCATTACCGTCAAAAGTAGGGGGCTTGCATCTCATAAACACCCCGTAGTTACAGCCTCGTACCACCTCCCGCACAGGCTCTTCTTCCTCTTCCTCCTCATTATCGGAGAAAATCGTTTTAGGCTCCGGTTGCTCCCCCAAGGCCCGGTTTCTCTCCTTTCGTTCCCCCTCCTTCACAGCTTTGATGACTTCGTCACCACAGACGGTAAGATTGTCTGCATGACCTGATGTACTTCCTCCACAACAACCTCCTTTACCGAGGCCCTTAAGTTCGCACTCTCATCCCCAGCTTCTGGATGAGGAGTCTCAGGTTCTGCAGGAACCTCTTTCTCAGCTCTAGGCCTTCCTCTTTTAGGGCGTTGTGCAGCAACAGGGCCATCACGGCCTCCACCCCTAGAAGCTCTAGAAGATCTACCACCAGCCATTCTCTAACACACTGAAAGATTCAAATACCAACACGGTCATTCAAGGAAACAACTCAGTTTGTGTCATGTATAGTAAGTCCCTAATTACAGTGGCCAGTTGTGATTAGCCACTTACTGTACTCTTCATACCCCAAGTATTACCTATCCTGACTACATCAGTATTCAAATCTACATACAACACATAACATTTACCATGCGCACATAAACCGGTTAACTTTAAGAAAATACCTGATGGCACGCAGCTACTCAGTTTGGCATCCCATTCCCTTTCCGTCCCATTTTCAGTTTAAGTTAAGGCTTATTTTGAAAATTTACCCATTTCACTTAAACTTTGGCTCTGATACCAACTTGTAAGGCCCCGTTCCCGGGACGCTTACAGTTGGTCATTCATCGCACGTAAAACATATAATTTCATTACATTAAGAAATCGTTGCAGCGGAAACATTCAAAAATGACATCACTTTCCATTATAATTACTTTTGCCAAATAATACATCATTATCCGGTTACAAAATTCATGTTTGCATTACATCACAAAAGCTATATAATTGGATGCCATCCCCAAAAGAGCCGAGTAGCTTCGCCGTGCTATCCTCAGCAATCATTTACCTGCCAACTGGAAAATGCATTAAAAGTCAGCGTTGCTGAGTGAGTTCTAGTTTTAATAATAAAACATACTTTACGTTCATTAAAACCATTCCGTTTATCATGCGATCATTCAACATACGTATACACAGATAATGTCATTATTATCTTTCATCTCATTCATTATCTTCCGTTCTTTTCGTTCATTCTGTCTTCCGAGTCTTTTGCGACAACATAGTCGCTCACCTCAATGGCAATCTCAATGATTGCACGCTATCCGAGTCTTTTGCACCCCTAAGGTTGCTCACCCCAATTGCCCATCACGATAGCAAGCTATCCGAGTCTTTTGCAACAACAAGGTTGCTCACCCCAAGGCAACATCACGATAGCACTTACTCGAGTCTTTTGCAACGACAAGGTTGCTCACCTCATAGGCAATCTAAATGATTGCACTTCATCCGAGTCTTTTGCAACACAAAGTCGCTCACCCTAATAATATGCTTGCAAGCCTTTCTTTCGTTCATTCATCTTTCATTAATGCATGCATTCTTACTTCATGTTCCTCTTTCATTATCTTTCGCTTTACATTACATAATACTTCATTCATTCATTCATTCATTCATTCATTAACATGACATGTAAAGCCACAAGAAAGATAATCATACATCATAATAAGGAACATATCATACACATTCATCATCATCATGCAGGGCAACGTCATACATTCATATTATGCATAATCATGCAACATCATCATCATCATGCCCTACATGCTCTCTAAGGCCATAACCATCCTCTTACATGTTCTTACGGGTTACTTTACGTCAAAACTTACATCTGCACCTTTCCCTGAAGGCTAGAAGTCAAACTACACATTCCTTCGAGTGCAACAGCCCTTTTCGGGCGTATGGACACCCTTCAGTCGCATGGCCTCCATGCGACTGAACATCATGCGATTGGACTCATGCGGATGAACACCTATGCGAAAGAACATCCAATCGTGCGTATGGACCTTGTGCGAATGGGATTACTGCGAATGGGCACCTATGCGACTAACCTCATGCGAATGGACTCATGCGACTAAGCATCCATGCGACTGAACCCTCAGTCGTGCAATCCTCATGCGACTGGACTCCCAGTCGTGCGACTGAAACCTTAGTCGTGCGATTGAACCCTCAATTGTGCGAATGAATCCCAATCGTGCGAATGACCTTCAATCGCCCTCATTCGGCCGTATGGCCTTCATTCGGTCGCCTAGCCCTAGCTGATGCAGAATAGAGTTCATCCCGAACCCAATCTGCCATTTTCGGCCTCCAAGCTCATCCAAACCCATTCTAAGCTTAAATTAACCCTCCTGGACCTTAGAAATGCATACCATAACACCATAAAAGCACACACAAGCCCGAAATCATACTCTAAACACATCATACACAACACACCCAAATGGGTCAAACACACACACACATAAAAAACGGGTTTTGCACATTTTCCAGCCCCAAAATCGGTTGAAAACAAGTAAAAGTGGGGTCCTAGAACTCACACAATCGAGCACAAAGACAAGAGCTTCGATTTGGCTTGCTACACGACGGATTTGGACACCCGAATCACCCGAAACACCACTTTTTCTTCTTTTTCTCCTCTTTTCCCTCTCCTCTTCCTTGTGAATTGAAAATTAGTGTGTGTGGGGAGAGTGGGCTGCCCTCTCCCTACACATACCACCACATTTCCCAACTTTTCTTTGTTGGCGAGTTTGGTCCCTCGACTTTGGACTTTATTTCTTTTCTTTCTTCTTCGCCGGCTTCAAAATAATAAATTTCCGGGTGTTACAACATACATATATATATATATATATATACATATATATACACACACACACACACACACACACACACACACACACACTATATTATAATATATATATATATATATATATATATATATATATATATATATATATATATATATATATTCATATGTGTAATGCCCGAAAAATTTTTTTGAAGCCGACGAAAGAAGAAAAAGAAATAAAGTCCAAAGTCGAGGGACCAAACTCGCCAACGAGAGAAACTTCGATGAATAAGAGTATAAAAAGGGAAGACACCCCATTCTTGCCATATTTCAGCCAAGAAGAGAGGAGAGGAGAAGAAAAGGAGGAAAAAGAGGAGAAAAGCTTGGTTCGGGTGGATTCGAGCGTGGAAATCGTCGTGTAGCGGGACAAATCGAAGCTCTACTCGACGGGATCGTTTGTGTGAGTTCTAGGACCCCTCTTTTAAACGTTTCAACTGATTTTGGGGCTGGAACACATCTGAAAGCCTTTTTTTCGAGTTTTGGGTGTAAACCCGTTTGTATGCATATGTGTATGTGTTAGATGCGTTTGGGGCTTGATTTCTTGCTTGATTATGCTTGAATGAGGTCGTGATATGTTTCCCTAAGGTTTAGGATGGTTGATTTGGGCTAAAATCAAGTTTGGAAGAGTTTGGAGGCCGAAACCGTCGGCTGCAGTCGGGATGAACTGCATTTTGCATCAGCTAGGGCTAGGCGATCGACTGGAGTGCGATTGGAGGCCATACGGCCGATTGGCGTGCGACTGAGGTCCACGCGCACGATTGCCAAGCGACTGAGGTCCATACGCATGATGGTCACGCGACTGAAGTTCATGTGCCTGTAAGGCATGCGATTGAAGGATTGTGCGACTAAGGTTCATTCGCACGAAGGTTATACGACTGAGGTCCATGCGCCTGGAGACTATGCGACTGAGGTCCATTCGCACGAAGGGTACACGACTGAAGCCCATGCGCCTGAAGTCATGCGACTGAAGGCCATACGCATGAAAGCTATGCGACTGAGAGTCCATACGCATAGATGTCCATTCGCCCATAGGTCCATTCGCATAGGGTCCATTCGCCTGATGTCCATTCGCCTAAGTGTTCAGTCGCCCGGAAGGCCATGCGACTGGAGGGTGTCCATACGCCCAAGTAGGGTTCATATGCTTGAAAGAACAACGGTTTATCTTATGACCTTTGAGGGAAAGTAAAGTTGTGGGTTTGACTCGGGAGGTTCTCGGAGGCTTGTGTAAGTTGACTTTCGAGGTCATAGACATTATGTCGGGCATGTGTGTGATGTTAATGATTTATGATGATGAGCTGATGATGATGATGATGCGATGCATGCTGACGTGTGATGCCTTATAGTTATGTGTGATGCGATGCGGGTGATTCGTGTGATGTTTGGTGTCGTGTGATTGTGCATGATGTATGTTATGTATTTATGATGTTGTCGTGTGTGATGATGTTATATGTTATTATGTTCCTTATTGTTATGTGTGATTACCTTCCCGTGGTTATGCGATGTATGTTAAAGCATGTAATGAAAGTATTATGTAATGTAAAGTGGAAGATAATGAAAAGAGGAACGTAATGAACGAATGCAAGCATGAACGAACAAATGAGAGTAAGGATGGCTTGCGAAAGAAGAAAGGAGGTTCACGACTCACTGAGAGTTGTTAGCTAAACTATGTGTGTGTATTACAGTGTGCGATCTTGGCTTACTCATAAGGGGACATAGACACAGTAGGGAGTTCAGTTTTGGCAACTGCTTCGATACGTGCGATGTGGTATTTACTGTGTGCTATGTAGCGTGCGATTTTGGTTGCCTCATGTGGTTTATGTAGCGTGCGATCTTGGCTAACCCATGAGATGGCGTGCGATTCTGGCTAAACCCCGAGAGTTCTCACACACACAGAGGGAGTCGGTCTTGGTGACCACTCCGATGGTGCGATTTGTGCGATATGTGCGATGGTAAGCATAAGGGTAGCGTACGATTTGGTCTATGTAGCGTGCGATCTTGGCTAACCCATGAGATAGCGTGCGATTCTGGCTTCCTTATGTGTGCGATCCGTGTGATATGTACTTCGGGTACGAGGATGCGAAGGTGCGATTTGAGCGAAAGTGCGATATGTATGAAATGAGCGAACGTAAGAAATTATGATATAACGAATGAAGCGAATGATAATGTACCGTGCGATAATTAATGAATGAAGAATGTAACGAACGTGATGAAATAACAGATGTAATGATCCTGAACCTTACCTTAGGTACTGTGATGTGCACCGTTATAGAAGGTCTATGATAGGCCTAGGTCCAGTACCATGAACAGAAGGGTAAAGTTTATGGTTTGATAAAAAGAAAAGAGGTACTAATAATTAACAAATGAATGAAAGTAAGAACGTATGATCGAACAAAAGTTAAAGTATGAATGAATGATGAAGATAATAATTATATTATCTATGTGTATGTATGTTGTGTGATCGGTTACGAAAGTAACGAATGGTTTTATAAAGGAAGTAAAGTATGTTTTATTTAAATCTAGAACTCACTCAGCAACACTGACTTTGATGTGTTTCCAGTTGGCAGGTATGTTGTTGAGGATGGCACGGGGCGGCTACTCAGCTTATTTTGGAGGGCATCCAATATTATAATGCTTTTGTAATGAAGTTGTTTAATGAACGGTTGTAATATTTTGCAAAAACATTTTGATGAAATGAAAATGTTGTTTTTAATGTTTCCGCTGCAACGTTTTATGAAAGTGAAATGTAATATTATGTTTTATGTGCGATGAGGATCCAACTGTAAGCGTCCGGGAACGGGGCCTTACAATATATATGTATGTATGTATTATAATAAAAAAATATTTTGATTTGACGCTTGTCATAATTTTAGACATTTTAAACTTAGTTTTTCCGCTTCTCTCTTATATTAAATACTAGCCTAACCACTCGCGTGTTACTCGGGTTAAAAAATTATAATAAATATAATAAAATATACATTATCAACTACTATTAATAAGTTTGTAATATATACACATGTGAAAATAGATTAAATAGATATGTATACATGTAAATTACATAAAAGAATTAAATACATAGAAAAATAACATTAATGTTTACAAATCTCTAAAATATTTTTTGTATACAAATCTTTAATCAGATTCTGTTAACAAATTTTCAAACTTAAAAAACCATCTTTTTAGAACATTCTCTTGTATTATAAAAATAAAAATTTAAAATTTAAAAGATATATTTTATAAGATAAATATAAAAAAATATATTAAATAATTGTTCACTATTTTTTTATATATTTTAGAATGTTAAAACATATCTTTCTTTTGTTTTACTCTTTATCGTATTGGATTGACCCAATTCTAGCAATTAGAAAAAATACAGTTTCACGAGTGAATATTTACTCTTTCAATTTATATTTTAGTTCTATCATTAGTTCATAACTTTTCCGAATAGATAAACTCGTCTCTGGCCGGATAACAATTCAATTAGTTGAACAATACCTCCCCCTCAACCACAATAAACTCAATAGAGTAAGGTTCTACCAGATTGTTATACATTGATTGCCTCCATAAATGAATCACACGAACCTTGATTGTATAATCATGACGTGATATGCTAAGATCCTTTAAAAAAATAAATTCTGATATTGATGACGTCGTGTTAAGCAATATAACTTGATGGTTTATCAATAACGTATAAACCAGTATACATAAATAAAAAATGAACAAAATGAAGGTTATGGTCGTAGGACAAAAGATAACAGGTTCAAAGTTTATTATTAAAACTTGTTTCTTATATCCAAGTACGTAATATTCTAATTGAATGCGTAAGGAAATTAGTCGAATATAATGATTGTGTGTATAATAATGAAGTAAAATGAGTTCTTCATGCCAAATATTAGTACTCTTTGATCATAGTATAAGTCATTTTGTATAATTATCAAATAATTTTTATAATGGAAAAACAATAAACAAAAAATAAGTTATATATATATATAATAAAAGAATTATATAATGGTATATAATGCAGGTAAATATTGTACGACATTGTCTAAATGTAGAACATTTTAAAATCTTAATTTATAACCCAAAATCTTAAATTGATTGTTATTACTGGAATTTAAAATTTGTGAACTATATATGCTCGGTTTTAATATACATATTATTAGTTTTAAATTCTAAATTTGACTAATTTAGTTAGTTTTTTTATAAAATTTCTGATTGAATTATAGATTAAATTTATGTGACAACCCTACGCCAAGGTTAGGTAAATTTAACGTCTTTAAGAACTACTCTAAGTGAATAGTATATACTTACATACTTTATTAGAGATTGTTAAGGTAATTTTATGTGTTAACCTTATATGATCTTCTCATATTTTTGCATGGTAGTACGTGAGCATGCATGCATGCATAGGTGTTTACGTGTGCATATATATGAATAGTGTGATTATCATCTTAGGATTATGTGATTAGCGCTTGAATGTTAGATGCTTTAATTGCATGTAATGTATTAAGATTTGAAACTTAATTACTAATCAAGTTAACATCTATAAACTTTATGTCAAAAACTAAAACTAAACCAATGTTAAACATCTAAACATTAACTAAAACCCAACCTTAACAAGGTATCGACTCATTAGGACTTTTACTAACCTAGAGTAACAACTAACTAAGCAACTAAACTTAACTTAATGACTAAGTGAATTATTAGTTCCTTAGCTTGACACCTAGCATGACCTAAACACTAATCCATCTTTAACTCTTGCCACCTATCACCTAGGAAGCCAACTAATCACTCCTAAAAACACCATTCACTACCCTTGGATAGCTCTAATGATGATGACCCTCCCCACTTCTTGAACCTCTCGACCGATGGAATTAACACAACCACAAACCACCTCAAATCACCACAACCACAACCACAACCACTCTTGGCTCTCTCTCAGTTTTCATACAAACCATCACCACCTTGCTCTCGGTTCTCAAACACCACCATCATCACCCTCTTGCTTTCGGCCCTCGCATCACACAACCTACATCACGATCTCTTGTTCATCAACCGATTTCCATCATCAAGACATCATAACACCAAGATTTCTTCAACTAGTTGTGATCAACCTTTTAAGATTCAAGAACCACCTCGTTAAGTGGACTTTCAAGGATCAAGCTAGTAATTTTCTTAGTTTTCTTTATCATCAAACAAGGTTTGATTCTCAAATCTATAAACTAACAAGTTTAAAAGTTATATATGTATTCAATTAACACATATAATCAACCATTTGAGTTAAATCATCAAGATTATTCACGAAACCTCAAGAACTCTTGGTTTCTATAAAAAATCAGTAATGAAAAGAGGTTCAAAAACAGAAAATTTGAAAGTTTTATGAAAACCAAGGATTTGAACAAAAATAAAAGATTTAAAGGGTTGAAACATGTGATATTCATGATAAATTAGATTAAAAACTTAAATTACTATGATTATGTGAATAAAATTTAGTAATTTGTTACAAAATACTGAAAATAATAATCTGTAAATTATGGGATGATTATATTTAATATATTAATTTATATGATTAATTCAAGGAAATAAAAAAAAATTAACAAATAGAAGATCTGGACTCAATAAAAATCTGGAATTTTTATATAATAATCCCTATATTTTATTAGAGTTGTAGAATAAATTTCATGAATTAATTCGTACGTATGACTAAGTTTCATATTTTAGAATATCTAATAAGAAGAAAATTGAAAGTGATAGTAAAATAGTAGGATAAATCCTAGAAACTTTACATAAATTATGATATATTGAATGGAACAGTGTGTATAAATTTCGGAATTTTTAAAAATATGTATCTAGCTATCTATTGTGAAGCTTGTAAAAATTCTAGTAAATTTCCAGTAAAGAGTTAACGATTTAAAATTTATGAGAGAATTTAAATTTCAGGATGTTTCTGCTGGTAAAATTTGGTGATTTTTGGATAATAGTAGCTACTGATTAAGAATTTTGATATAGTTAGTTATTTTTGTAAGGCCCTATTCCCGGGACGCTTACTACTGGTCGATCATCGCACAAAAACATACATTTCCATTTATCTTACATAAATATTGCAGCAGAAACATTTAAAAATGAGATTACATTTCATTATAAAAGCTTTTGCCAAATAATACATCGTTAACCAGTTACAAAATACATTGCTGCATTACATCACAAAAGACTTATATAAATGGATGCCATCCAAAAGAGCTGAGTAGCCGCCCCGTGCCATCCTCAACAATCATTACCTGCCAACTGGAAACACATAAAAGTCAGCGTTGCTGAGTGAGTTCTAGTTTTATAATAAAAACATACTTTTCTTTCATTAAAACCGTTCTTTACTTTCATGCGATCATACATCATACGTACACATAGATAATATCATTATTATCTTCATCATTCATTCATACTTTAACTTTCGTTCATTCATCGTACGTCTTTAACTTTTACATTCTTTCGTCATTACATCTTTTCCTTTCCATCAAACCATAAACCTTACCCTTCTGTTCATGGTACTAGACCTAGGCCTATCATAGACCTTCTATAACGGTGCACCGCACCTCTGGCCACAGTACCTAAGGTAAAGTTTAGGTGTACCATTGCCATATGCAATACCTTTCTGTTCATGGTACTGGACCAAGGCCTATCATCGACCTTCTATAACGGTGCATCGCAACTCTGGTCACAGTACCTAAGGTATGCAGCAATGGTTCTATACAAATGGTCAATCACAAAGAAAGACCCCGATGTGCATCCTCCCGGGGTAGCAAACCCACACACCGTTGGGCTAACACCTTTTAATGACGTGTCCCGACACACAAGGCTTGCAAGACTTTCTTTACTTTCATCATTTATTAATGCATGCATTCATCATGTTCCTCTTTTTATCATCTTTCACTTTACGTTACATAATACTTTCAATTCATTCATTAACATAACACGTAAAGCCACAGGCAAGATAAACATTCATCATAATCAAGAACATCAACATACACAGTCATCATCATCATACAGGGCAACATCATACATACATAACATTCATCATGCATAAATATGCAACATCAACATCATCATGCCCAACATATCCTCTAAGGTCTCAACAGTCATCTTACATGAACTTACGGAAACTTCCATGTCAAAACTTACATCTGCACTTTCCCTCGAAAGTCAGTAATTAAACTACACATTTCCCCGGGTACAACAGCCCTACTTGGGCGTATGGACACCCTTTTGTCGCATGGCCTCCAGGCGACTGAACATCATGCGAATGGACCAATACGGATGAACACCTATGCGAATGAACACCCAATCGTGCGAATGGACCTCATGCGGATGAACACCCAAGCGAATGAACACCCATGCGAATGACCTCATGCGGATGGACACCCAAGCGAATGAACGCCCATGCGAATGACCTCATTCGGTTGGACTCAATGCGGATGAGTCCTATGCGAATGGAGATAATGCGAATGGACCTCATGCGGATGAAACTAATGCGGATGAGCACCTATGCGACTGGGCCCTCAGTCTCATGACTCCCCATGCGACTGGCCCCCAATCGTACGAATAAATCCTCAATCGTGCGAATGAACCTCAATCGCACCTCAATCGGCCGTATGGCCTCCATTCGGTCGCCTAGCCCTAGCTGATGCAGAATGCAGTTCATCCCGAACCCAATCTGCCATTTTCGACCTCCAAGCTCATCCAAACCCATTCTAAGCGTAAATCAACCATCCTAAACCTTGTGAATGCATACCACAACACCATTCAAGCACACACAAGCCCGGAAACAACCTCCAAACACATCACACACAAACACATACACACGAGTCAAACACACACATTCTAAAACAGGTTTTCTATGTGTTCCGACCCCAAAATCGTTTGAAAACATGTAAAAGAGGGGTCCTAGAACTCACACAAACCACACCGAGAAGTAGCGCTTCGATTGGACCCGCTACACGACGATTTGGCACTCTTGAATCCACCCGAACCAACTTTTCTTCCTTTTTCTCTCTCTTCTTTCTCTCTATTGCTGAATTTTGGGTGTGGGGATAGGGTAAGGGCTGCATTCTCCCTTCAAATACCTTCACTCACCCAACTTTCTCTTGTTGGCGAGTTTGGTCCCTCGACTTTGGACTTTATTTCTTTTTCTTCATTCGTCGGCTTCAAAATAAATAAATAACCGGGTGTTACAAGTCCACCGCCTTAAATAAGTTTCATCCCCGAAACCGTTATTCCTCAAACAAACGTGGGTAATGCTGCCTCATCTCTTCTTCAGTCTCCCACGTTGACTCGGATCCTTTCCTGTGCTTTCACTGTACACGCACAAGAGAAACCGTTTTATTCCTCAGCCTCTTCTCTTTTCGATCAATGATTGCCACTGGTTGCTCCACATAATTGAGCCGTTCGTCTACTTCGATATCTTCCAGTGGAACAATCATCATATCTTCATCTGCCAAGCACTTCCTTAGATGAGATACATGGAATATCGGGTGAATTCCACTTAACTCATCCGGTAACTCCAATCTATAGGCCACCTCTCCTACTCGAGCAATGATTCGGAAAGGGCCTATGTACCTCGGGCTCAACTTGCCCTGCTTTCGGAAACGAATGATACCCTTCCAAGGTGAGACCTTCAACATAACCCGGTCACCCACCTGGAACTCAATCGGTCTGCGTTGTTTATCAGCATACGACTTCTGTCTATCTTTGGCTGCCATCATGAAGGCTTTGCTCTTTTCAAGCTTCTCAGTCGTAGCCTTGATCACCTCGACGCTCCTTAACTCTTTATTATCAATATCACCCCAACAGACGGTGTGTTATGCATCTCCTACCGTATAGCATCTCATGTGGGGGCATACCAATGCTGGCATGATAACTGTTGTTGTATGAGAATTCAGCTAACGGTAAGTGGTCATCCCAACTTCCTCCAAAATCAATAACGCATGCCCGAAGCATGTCCTCCAAGGTCTGAATGGTCCTCTCGGACTGACCATCAGTCTGGGGATGATAATCCGTGCTAATATGTAACCTCGTCCCCACAGCGTCGTGGAATTTTTTCCAGAATTTAGATGTAAACCGGGTGTCACGATCAGATACAATAGACACCGGCACACCATAACGGGTTACAATTTCCCTGATGAACAGATAAGCCAACCTCTCAGATGACTATGTCTCGCGGATCGGTAGAAAGTGAGCACTCTTCGTCAAACAGTCAACTATCACCCATATGGCATCATACCCTTTCGGGGTACGCGGTAGCTTTGTAATGAAATCCATGGTAATGTGCTCCCACTTCCATTCTGGTATATCCAAAGGTTGGGTCTTCCCATACGGCTTCTGATACTCGGCCTTCACTTGCAAGCAAGTAAGGCACTTTACTCACATACTCCACTACGTCACGCTTCATACCCGGCTACCAATAATCTTTCTTCATGTCTTGGTACATCTTTGTTAGCACCGGGATGAATAGAGTATCGAGTCTTGTGAGCTTCATCCATAATCTTCACCCGTAGATCCCCAAAGCGAGGAATCCACATTCGTCCAAATCGGGTTCTAACACCAAGTGTGTTTTCACCCAACTCCGCGACCAGACCTCTCATTCTTTTAGAGTTAAGATGATCTTCTTTCAATGCCTCATCTTGAAGCTCTTTGACTTGCTTCATCACATCCAAGGTCATGATCAACTGGTATGCTTTCACCCGAATCGGCTCGGGTCTCTCCTTTCGGCTAAGGGCATCCGCCACCACGTTGGCTTTGCCCGGATGGTAATGGATCTCGCAATCATAGTCCTTTATGAGTTCCAACCATCGCCTCTGCCGCATGTTCAGGTCCTTCTGCTCAAAGAAGTACTTCAAGCTTTTGTGGTCAGTGAATATGGTGCACTTCGTCCCGTAAAGATAGTGCCTCCAAATCTTTAACGCAAAGACCACGACTGCTAGCTCTAAGTCATGAGTAGGATAATTGACCTCATGAACCTTCAACTGTCGGGATGCATAGGCTATAACCTTCCCTCTCTGCATTAACACGCACCCCAACCCCGAGTAGGAAGCATCAGAATAAACCACCAGATCCTCACTTCCATCGGGTAATGACAGAACAAGAGCTTGAGTCAACCTCGCCTTCAGTTCCTCGAACGCCTTCTCTTGAGCTTGACCCCATACAAACTTCACATCTTTTCGGGTCAACTTAGTTAGTGGAGAGGCGATCTTAGAGAAGTCTTGAATGAATCTTCTGTAGTAGCCCGCCAAACCCAAGAAGCTACGAATCTCGGATGGCGTCTTTGGTGACTTCCATTGCATAACCGCCTCCACCTTTGCTGACTCCACCATAATCTCGTCAGGATTCACCACATGACCCAAGAATTGCACTTCGCGCAACCAAAATGCACACTTGGAGAACTTGGCGTACAGCTTCTCCTTTCTCAACGTCTCTAGAACCTCCCGAATATGACTGGCATGCTCTATCTCGCTCTTCGAATAAATCAGGATATCATCAATAAACACGATCACTGATTTATCCAACATCGGCCGACACACTCGATTCATCAGATCCATAAAAGCAGCTAGCGCATTGGTCAAACCAAAAGACATGACAAGAAACTCGTAGTGACCATAACGTGTGCGGAAAGCTGTTTTAGGGATATCTTGCTCTTTCACCTTCAACTGATGGTAGCCCGATCGAAGATCTATCCTTGAAAACCAACTGGCACCTTGAAACTGATCAAACAAATTATCGATTCTTGGTAAGGGGTATCGGTTATTTATTGTCAACTTATTCAGCTCGCGGTAGTCAATACACATCCTCATACTACCGTCTTTCTTCTTCACGAACAGTACCGGAGCACCCCAAGGAGAGATACTCGGTCTAATGAACCCCTTATGTTCTTGCAACTGATCCATCAACTCTTTCATCTCCGTCGGAGCCAACCCATACGGTGCCTTGGCAACAGGTTGGGCACCCGGTATCAGATCAATCTAAAACACGATCTCTTGGTCAGGTGGCACTCCTGGTAAGTCTTCTGCGAACACGTCTGGAAAGTCACACACAACCGGTACATCGGCTAGTTGTGGTGATGGCGTATCCACATTCTTTACATAGGCCAAGTAGGCACTACATCCACGCCTCATACACTTTCCCGCCACCGCCATCGAAATTACTTTCCGAATCGTCGTGACCCGATCACCATAAACCGTCACCGAACTCCCGTTAGGCGCTGTCAACCGAATCATCTTCTTGCGACACACAATGTTTGCCTCGTAGTCCGCTAACCAGTCCATCCCAAGAACCAAATCGAAACCACCTAAGGTCATCACGAACGGTCTAACAGGAAACTTATGACCTTCTAGTTCCACATCACAGTCTTTTATCATCTCAGAAATCCGGGTAGACTTACCTATGGCAGTTTCTACATCAAAGGGCGCATCAACACGTCTACTACTAACAGGTAGCTTAGCACAGAAAGCAGCAGAAATAAAACTTTTACTAGCACCAGAATCAAATAACACAGAAGCTAAAGTTTGGTTCACTAGAAACGTACCGGACACAACATCAGGGTCCGTCCTAGCTTCCTCCTGTGTCATAGTGAATGCCCTGGCGCTCGCCCTCGGTCCTTCACTTCCCGTCTTCTTCACCCTGGAACCCTCAACCTCGGCTTCTTACAATCCCTACTTATGTAGCCCTCCACGCCACAGTTAAAACACCAGACCGTACGACAGTCCTTGGCTATATGCCCACCTTCCCACATTTGAAGCACACATTCAACCCCAGTCTACATTCCCCACTATGCTCTCTCCCACACCTACCGAACTTCTTCATACCAGCACCCGATGCGACCACACGACGGTCGTCCACCCGTGCCTTCTTGTTTACCCGTCGAGGCATCACCCCGACCAAACATCTTCCCATGCCAGTTCCGATCACCACCACCCTTCTTGCTACCTACCTTCAGTCACCACCATCGTTCTTTCATCATACAATCTCCCTGCCAAATCCACCGCCGACCTAAACGTACTCGGTCGGGCAGCGATCATGTGCCTGCGAATATCCACTAGCAAACCCTGAATGTACCTCTTAATCTTCCGTGACGGAGGCGTCACGTGATTCAGCACCAGACGTGCCATCTCGTTGAACTTTGTGGTGTACTGCTGATGTGTCATGGTTCCCGCCTCCAGTTACAGGAACTCTCTCTCAACTTTATACATTTCACGGAGAGGACAAAACTCCTTAATCACCAGCCTTTTCAACTCTGACCATCTTATTCTCCCGATTGCCCGACTACCCTCAGCTGGGACTATATTGTCCCACCAGCACAAAGCTGAGTCCACGAAAGAATAGGCAGCAAACTTCACCTTTTGATCCTCTCAACACTCGCTGATATTTAAAACGGCTTCCATTTCTCTCACCCATCGATGAGCAACAACAGTGCCGTTACCATCAAAAGTAGGGGGCTTGCATCGCTGAAACGCCCCATAGTTACAGCCTCGTGCCGCCTTCAGCGCAGGCTCTTCTTCTTCCTCTCTTCTTTATTATCAGAGAGAACCGTTTCAGGCTCCGGTTGCTCTCATCTCCTCCCAAAGACCTATTTCTGTCCTTTCTTTCCCCTTCCTTTACGGCCTTGATACTTCTTCTGTCACCATAGACGGTAAGATTGTCTGCATGACTTGATGCACCTATTCAACAACATGCTCCTTTACCGAGGCCCTCAAATTAGCACTCTCATCCCCAGCCTCCGGATGAGGGGTCTCAGGTTCTTCAGGAACCACCTTTTCGACTCTAGGCCTTCCTCTTTTGGGTCGCGGTTCAGCACCAGGCCCACCACGACCTCCACCCCTTGAAGCTTTTGAAGATCTACCAACGACCATTCTCTAACACACTGAAAGATTCAAACACGAACACAGTCATTCAAGGGAACAACTCAGTATATGTCAAGTATAGTAAGTCCCTAAGTCCCTAATTACAGTGGCCAGTTGTGATTAGCCACTTACTTTACTCTTCATACCCCGAGCATTACCTGTCCTGACTACATCAATATTTAAATCTACATACAACATATAAACCACATAACATGCGCACGTAATACCGGTTAACATTACGAAAATACCTGATGGCACACATAGATAATATCATAATTATCTTCATCATTCATTCATACTTTAACTTTCGTTCATTCATCGTACGTCTTTAACTTTTACGTTCTTTCGTCATTACATCTTTTCCTTTCCATCAGTCCATAAACCTTACCCTTCTGTTCATGGTACTGGACCTAGGCCTATCATTGACCTTCTATAACGGTGCACCGCACCTCTGGCCACAGTACCTAAGGTAAAGTTTAGGTGTACCATTGCCATATGCAATACCTTTCTGTTCATGGTACTAGACTTAGGCCTATCATAGACCTTCTATAACGGTGCATCGCACCTTTGGTCACAGTACCTAAGGTATGCAACAATGGTTCTATACAAATGGTCAATCACAAAGAAAGACCCCGATGTGCATCCTCCCGGGGTAGCGAACCCACACACCGTTGGGCTAACACCATTTAATGGCGTGTCTCGACACACAAGGCTTGCAAGACTTTCTTTACTTTCATCATTTATTAATGCATGCATTCATCATGTTCCTCTTTTCATCATCTTTCACTTTACGTTACATAATACTTTCAATTCATTCATTAACATAACATGTAAAGCCACATGAAAGATAAACATTCATCATAATCAGGAACATCAACATACACAGTCATCATCATCATACAGGGCAACATCATACATACATAAAATTCATCATGCATAAATATGCAACATCAACATCATCATGCCCAACATACCCTCTAAGGTCTCAGCAGTCATCTTACATGAACTTACGGAAATTTCCATGTCAAAACTTACATCTGCAAATTTCCCCGAAAGTCAGTAATTAAACTACACATTTCCCTGGGTACAACAATCTTACTTGGGTGTATGGACACCCTTCAGTCGCATGGCCTCCAGGCGACTGAACATCATGCGAATGGACCAATGCTGATGAACATCTATATGATCTTCTCATATTTTTGCATGGACCAATGCGGATGAACACCTATAAGATCATAGATTAAATTTATGTGACAACCCTACGCCAAGGTTAGGTAAATTTAACGTCTTTAAGAACTACTTTAAGTGAATAGTATATACTTACATACTTTATTGGAGATTGTTATGGTAATTTTATGTGTTAGCCTTATATGATCTTCTCATATTTTTGTATGGTAGTACGTGAGCATGCATGCATGCATAGGTGTTTACGTGTGCATATATATGAATATTGTGATTATCATCTTAGGATTATGTGATTAGTGCTTGAATGTTAGATGCTTTAATTGTATATAATGTCTTAAAATTTGAAACTTAATTACTAATCAAGTTAACATCTATAAACTTTAAGTCAAAAACTAAAACTAAACCGATGTTAAACATCTAAACATTAACTAAAACCCAACCTTAACAAGGTATCGACTCATTAGGACTTCCACTAACCTAGAGTAACAACTAACTAAGCAACTAAACTTAACCTAATGACTAAGTGAATTATTAGTTCCTTAGCTTGACACCTAGCATGACCTAAACACTAATCCATCTTTAACTCTTGCCACCTATCACCTAGGAAGCCAACTAATCACTCCTAAAAACACCATTCACTACCCTTGGATAGCTCTAATGATGATGACCCTCCCCACTTCTTGAACCTCTCGACCGATGGAATTAACACAACCACAAACCACCTCAAATCACCACAACCACAACCACTCTTGGCTCTCTCTCAGTTTTCATACAAACCATCACCACCTTGCTCTGGGTTCTCAAACACCACCATCATCACCATCTTGCTTTCGGCCCTCGCATCACACAACCTACACACATCACATCTCTTGTTCATCACTCGATTTCCATCATCAAGAACATCATAACATCAAGATTTCTTCAACTAGTTATGATCAACCTTTTAAGATTCAAGAACCACCTCATTAAATGGACTTTCAATGATCAAGCTAGTAATTTTCTTAGTTTTTTTTATCATCAAACAAGGTTTGATTCTCAAATCTATAAACTAACAAGTTTAAAAGTTATATATGTATTCAATTAACACATATAATCAACCATTTGAGTTAAATCATCAAGATTATTCACAAAACCTCAAGAACTCTTGGTTTCTATAAAAATCAGTAATGAAAAGAGGTTCAAAAACAAAAAATTTGAAAGTTTTATGAAAACCAAGGATTTGAAAAAAAATAAAAGATTTAAAGGGTTGAAACATGTGATATTCATGATAAATTAGATTAAAAACTTAAATTACTGTGATTATGTGAATAAAATTTAGTAATTTGTTACAAAATACTGAAAATAATAATCTGTAAATTATGGGACGATTATATTTAATATATTAATTTATATGATTAATTCAAGGAAATAAAAGAAAATTAACAATAGAAGATCTGGACTCAATAAAAATCTGGAATTTTATATAATAATCCCTATATTTTATTAGAGTTGTAGAATAAATTTCATGAATTAATTCGTGCGTGTGAGTAAATTTCATATTTTAGAATATCTAATAGTAGAAAATTAAAGTGATAGTAAAATAGTAGGATAAATCCTAGAAACTTTACACAAATAATGATATATTGAATGGAACAGTGTGTATAAATTTTGGAATTTTAGAAATATGTATCTATTTCTACTATCTTTTGTGAAACTTGTAAAAATTCTAGTAAATTTCCAGTAAAGAGTTAACGATTTAAAATTTATGAGAAAAATTAAATTTCAGGATGTTTCTGCTGGTAAAAATTGGTGATTTTTGGATAATAGTAGCTACAATTAAGAATTTTGATATAATTAGTTATTTTGTAAGGCCCCATTCCCGAGACGCTTGCTGCTGGTCGATCATCGCACAAAAACATACATTTCCATTTATCTTACATAAACATTGCAGCGAAAACATTTAAAATGACATTACATTTCATTATAAAAGCTTTTGCCAAATATAAATCGTTAACCAGTTACAAATACATTGCTGCATTACATCACAAAGACTTTATAATGGATGCCATCCAAAAAAGCTGAGTAGCCGCCCTGCCATTCTCAGCAAACATTACTTGCCAACTGAACAACATATGATAGGACCTGGTATTTGAACGAAATACCTAGTGATTAGCGTGTTAAACCAACTCAAATAGTGCGGAATCCTATTTGATTGGCAATCCAATCAGTGAGAACACACGAAGAATCAATCAAGAATTGAATCCAACGTCAGAAATCGATTAGGAATCGATCTGAAGTGTTCTGTGAACTTGGAGAACGATTTGGGAGGCTTCTGGACGGCTAGGGTACGTCTGGAATCGTAATGGGATGAATGCTTGCGTTTTTCCACGAATTGGGTATATTTATAGGTTAGTATTGTTCAATCGTGCGACTGGGCCATAAGTATGGTTCAGTCGTGCGATTGAACCATGGGTTGATTCATCCGCACGACTGAGTGTTCAGTCGTGCGATTGAGTCAATCTTATGTGTCAATCATACGACTGATCCAGTCTCCTGGTTCAGTCGTGCGATTGAGTCAATCGTATGAAGTTATTCATGCGTGTGGTCCATTCGCATGGGCCATTCGCATGAGAACTTCATTAAGTTAAGTTTGAATGTTTTAATTAATATAACATAATGTGCAATCATTCAAACAATCATAAACCCAATCAATTCAATCACGACTCATTAATGAAATATTAAACATCACAAGTAACAAACAATTCATATCATTTCATTAATCGATACTATTACATCATAATCAGACAGACAAGATTTATCACATTACAACTCATGATCTAGGGACATACATGCATCAACAAACTCCCCCTTGGACCTAGATCTATCTAATCTCTTGTCTTCTGCATCACCTCCTTATACTTCTTGTACTTCTCCTCTTTAGTGACTCCTGCGTGAATCTCAAACGCAAAGCAAAGTCGTATAACGTTTTGGAACTGGAGGGCTTGTACAATGTCTTGTGTGTCATAGAACAGTGGCCACTTGTATAATGTATAGACATCATTAGCAGACAAGTTGGTTAGCCACATCGGGTCGAATACCCTGATAGTATCCATTTGGCCCTCTTTATTCAAACTATGACAGCTTCACAGCTTCAGCAGTTCTCCAATCATAGTACCACCATTTGAAGTGTGGAGTGAAGTCCTGTGGCATTTCCCTGAGAGGGATTCTCGACATAGTGCGCGGAGGACTCCACTTCAGCACAATCTTGGCTTGCCAGTAATGGCATCAACCTCAGACCTTCTTATTTACCCGTAGGCTGTTGTGGTCTGAAGTTAACCCATCTGGTGTGGTACTCTCCTTCTTCAGGGCAGCCTCGAACCAGCCTGACATCTTTCTTGGGTCAGCATACAGCAGCTTTAGCTTAGCCAGCTGGTTGAGCTCAAAACCAGGTAGAGTTTTCAGATCATGTGGGAACCTGAAGTACTCTATGCCCTGCTCCCTCTTAACTGCATACGCGTTAAGGTCATCAAAATAAGCCCATGCAATAATCTGCCTGACACCTTATGGTGTTTCTTGACTCTGTAGAGCTTGGTGTAGGCATCTTTCTTTGGTGCAGCACGCTGGGCTCTTACTTCTTCAAAACAGGCAGCCCACTCAGCCTTGCGAATATCTACGTCATCATTGGAGGCTTGGGCTGTTCCTTCAGTCTTTTCGGTTTCCTGCTCCATCTTGTCTAGTACCTCAAACGTATCACTGACTAGGGACTCACCCAGATTGGGGACCACATTACCCTCGGTGTCAGCATACTGAGGGTACTCTTCTGCAGTAATATCTTCAACCTCAACTTCATCAACGTCATTTAGTTCTTCATCACTGGTTGAATCAACTGTTGGAGCATCCTTGACTATTTCATCAGGATTGAGTCTGAACATCTCTGCCAGTTGCTCATCAGATAGGTCATGAATTATTTCCCCTTCTTCAGGGGTATAACTCACAGACCTTCTCACAATCCCTTGCAGATCAAGAATCATGGTTAATTGAGTCTTGACCTATTGAAGGGGAGCAAAGTCAAACTCATCCCTTTGAAAGTTTGGATCTGTTTGATTTAAACATTCAACACATAAACCATTAGTAAGTAATCAAACAGAATTATATCAACTTAATATATAAACATTAACACACTTGTTTTTCATTACATGATTCAAATACAAAATAAATAAATACATAAGACATCTAATCTGTACTTTTGTCTTGAATCATGGGCGTGTCGCTCGGAGGAGCAGAAGTGGTGGATGACTGGTCCTGTCGATGCTTAGATCTTCGTTCTTGACCAGAAGCAGAGGCCGATGCAGCCGCATCCCCTCCTTCTGCTTCGTCATCATCATCTCTACCTTTCTGTCCTGTCTTCCTCAGTCTCTTCCTCATCATCATCATCTTTCTCATCATCATCATCATCATCTTCATCATCACCATCTCCATCATCCCGTCACCCTCCTTTAGCTTCAAGGGCTCATCCTTCGACCCCTTTAACCTCAGCATAATCGTCTTGTTGGTCGTCTCCAACTCCTCTATACGTTTGACGGACTGGGCCTGCTGGTCCTGGAGTTGGGACACCTCGACTCTCTGAGCATCGATTAGCTGGTTCTGCTGGTCTATCACCCGAGCCTGCTCTGCCATCTGCTGAGACTGGGCAGCAGTCAGGTCGGTCAGCTGGCGGATCTGCGCCGCCTTCTCCTCATCTGCAGCGAGCAGGCGCATCACCATACGGTTAAGCGCTGAGAGCTGCTCCTCTACCCCGATGTGAGGTAGAGTAGATCCATAAACATGTGGTGGTTGGGCTGAGGGTCCAGCATGATGTGAGGTGGTGGTGGCAGTGGCAGTGGTGAATATGGGTCGGTAGGCTGGTGCTGGTGATGTAGGTGTGAATGGTCTGGTGGTGGATGGGAAGGATACAGTGGTGGTAGGTAAGGTGGTGGCTGTGGTAGTGGGAGTAGTGGATGTGGTGGCTGTGGTGATGGGTGGTATGTCAGTGGTGGTGGTAGTGGTGGCTGTGGTGGTGGAAGTAGTGGTAGCAGTGGTAACGAAGGTCAGGCGACGCTTCTTCTTCTTCAATCCATGGGGTTGAGCCATCCGCTTCCTCCTAGTCCCGGTGGAAGTGGATGCTCCCCCTGCAGCTCTGCCCACTGAACCCGGAACATAGTTCGGGTCAGTCTCTCTCTCTGAGGAGTCCCGAGGGTGTTCACCAACCACCCTAAGCCCGTGGTCTGTGGGAACAACTTTGCTTCCCACAGTCCTAGTGAGGGGCTCCTCATCTGACTCCTCCTCCTCTTGATCACCAGCTACAAACTCCTGATGGAAACCGGCCATCTCAGCAACCTCTCCGGCAGTGGCAGACCCCGGGGAATAACGTCTGAATCAGTGCCTCTAGGTGGAGCAGGCATATCATCCCTGGCGTCGCCGCTATCATCATCATCATGAGTCAGTCTCTGGTATAGCAATATGCTCGACATCTGAATCACTGTCATCGTGGCGCCACTTTCTCTTGGCTGGCGCCACATAGTCAGCACGGGCCAGATGCCCAAACAACCTCCTGACAGGGGGTTTCACCTGCTTCCCCCTGTATCCTATACTTCATCCGGCCTAGCGTAGTGTCATCCATGACCTCTACACTACAGCATCCTCCTTCTCCTTTGGCAGGGAGGGAAGCTTCTGATCAATAATCATCTGTACAAACCTCGGATACATACAAAAGCCTTCCTTCCCTTTCCCCTCAATGTTCTCCACCAGGTAGGTGAAGATCATTTTGGAGAAGCTGAACGGGTGGTTCAGCACCAGTGCTGCATAAGCGTTCTGGATCTGATCCGACAGCTCATCAAATCCTCCCTCCTCCTCGACGCTATGCACTTCAGCAGAACATGCGCAAGATACTTGAACTGGGGACAGAGGTTACTCTTGTTGAGTACCCCAGCATTGATGTCCCCAGAGTACTTGGCTCTCATAAAACATCCTCTGACAGTGAGGGGGTGTAGACGAGTAGGACAATCAGCATCATCCCCTAACTGTAGAACAATCCTCAATCCTCCTCTGATACGGTGATAGCCTCACCAAAGATCGTACTCCTGATGCAATGAGGCTCAGAGGATCTATCAACAGTCGCACCTTCCCAGAAGGCCTGCTGCACTGATCTATACGGCGTGCATGGTGTAGAGATAGCATGAGCGATCCTGGATCTCAACAGAAACGTAATGATGCCTGAGAAGTCAGCTGCGTTCCTGGATGTCAAATCCAGATGAGCACATATGTTATGCTTGGTGCTCATGTTCCATCGACTCGCCATCTGTAACACATAACAATATAACATTAGTTCCACTTGGCTACAAGTATAATGAAACACTTAAACTTTGAGTAGAATGTCTTTGTCATACGATTGAGGTTGTGCGACTGAAGACAGTCGTGCGACTGAACAGTGCGATTGAGGTTCAGACGTGCGAATGACCTCATGCGTACGACTGAGTGTGCGACTGGACTCATGCGCATGTACTCTTATGCGGTTACACTAGTCGTGCGACTGAGTCTCATTCGCATGGTTCAGTCGTGCGGTTAGGTGAATCGCCCCCTTCAGTCGTGCGACTGAAGTTCATCGCTTGTCCAATCGTATGACATCCTGTCCGTTCAATTCAATTAACTTTTTTATCAATTTTGAGTTTTAGACTAAGTGTTCTGGTTCATTAGACTCGCATATGTTCTTATAACTTATACACTCTTAATTTCATCCGTTTGAGTAGTTAGGTTAGGTTATTTGTCCCACATGTCACAGTTTACCAAACGGGTCCATTATCCAGTTTAAAAGTCAAATGAACGAATTGGTGATGTTTCTTCTTCGTCGCAAATTACCTGTAGAATCGAAGTAAATGGTCAGTATGCAAGACAAAGGTTTTAAGGAGATCAAACGAAATTTTGGCAGAGTGACTTTAGTCGTGCGAATTAGGGTTTCTTTGAGGGTGATGAGTCTCTGCGACCGACTCCTCCTCTATTTATACTAACCCTAGATCCAATCGTGCGACTGAGTTCATACGCACCATTCAGTCGTGCGAGTGGGACTCAGTCGTGCGATTGGGTCAGTCGCCCTTCTCCAGTCGTCGACTGGATTTCAGTCGTGCGACTGACTCACTCGTTCGCACTTAAGCCTCCGACTGGACTAATCGTATGGGCCATTCGGTTTGATGGTCCATACTCATAGTTCATTCGTGCGAATGGACTTCATTCGTATGGTTAGTCCATACGTATGGTCCATTCGTGCGAATGGGTCATACTTAGTTAATTTTCTGCCATTTTGACCAATTTACATTTAAAACCCCTTTTAACTTTATGAAATTAACGTTATGTACCTTTGATCATCTCAGACATGATCATTTTATCTGGAAAACATTTTGATCACCTCAGACGTGACCATTTTTATCTTGAAAACATTTGATCACCTCAGACGTGATCCTTTTAAAAACACTTGTCACCTCAGACGTGACTATTTTAACCTTTCAAAGCACATATGGTCATCTCAGACATGACCCTTTTAGTGAGTTGATTCCTTCTGATTTTCCTGATGTAGCCCGACACACGACTAAAATTAAAATTAAAACAACTAACTAATTTAAGAACTTAAACAATTACATAAACAGACATATTTTTGGCCTTTTGTGAGAGATAAATCCAGAGATTGATATCTACGGGATTTGGTTCGGGAGTAGATAGCTTCAACTTAGATTGATCATATCTGGACCAATTCAATTTTGGAATCATACAGGTAAGTCAAATCATTTGGGACTAGTTATAAAACCTTTGATGCTCAAATTCTCGGTGTTCATCCAGAGTCGTTAGCAACTTAAGGAAATCATACTGAAACTCTTAGATTTTCACATTGATTTGAACCTTTGAGAATGTAGCCACAATGATTGTCAGTATGTTTGTCCACTTAAATCCATACACAGACTTTTGACCCAGACAGACTGGTGACTTATTTAGGTTTAATTATTTCAACTAACATTTGTGGATCCCACACTTATATGGTAATCAACATTCCTCAGGAGCTTTTGAGCGGTCTACGGGTATTATTACAAGAAGAGACTATTCTTAGAGCTTTCAAAGAGAAGCCTATCCTCAGGTCAGTGCCATCGCACAGCAGAGAGGCGGCAAACAACAATGAATTCTAGAATATCTAGGTTATGCTTATCCTCAGGTCAGTGCCATCGCACAGCAGAGAGGCACACAACCTATCTCCTTGTTAGAGCAGCTTATTTTATTTTGCACAAAATGCACCAACAACATAAGTCATTAGCTTTTTTTTTTTTGCATTTGTCTTTCATTTTTCTTGCTTTGCTCTAATTATGGTCATCCGCACACATTTGTGGCGTTTACTTGCTCATTACCCTTATTGGAATATATGATTGTGTTAACCAGTGATAAGATGGAAGCCCACAGTCAGTTGAACGACTTAGTTTGATCTTGAGATCACCAATCAGGTCTAATTGTCTATTGTGTTGAATCTACCAACATATCATTTGTGGTCTAGCAGCCTCTAAGTCTACTTTCTTTGTGTCACCTTAGGAGTTGCCAGTTTTCTATCATCTTCCCTTTTTGTATTGCTTAGACTACACAGACTTATACTTTGAACTTTTGCATCTTTCCAAAACTTAAATTTTTAGAGTCCCTCTTGATATGTTCCTGTGTACTATCATTTTCCAAGGTATTGAATCGGTATCACACACACAATCTACCTTATTTCAGCTAGTTACTCCTTCTCCCTCATTTTTTTTTTTAATGTTAACTTGCTGACATATTCTCCCCCTAAAATACTAAAATCATTTCTGGTTTAATTATTTTAGGATTTTAATAAACAGCAAAATAACATGAGTTTAAATAAAACAGACGAAATAAAACAAATAAGATAAAATAACATAAACTTTAACTAAACTACATCGGACTACACATTATCATCATCAGGAATTACCTCACTTTTCTTTTTAACACCGTTGACCTCTAACAAATATTGAAAACGTGGTTTATCAAAGGCTTTAGTATAGAGGTCAGCGCGTTGAAAATCAGTATTAATTTAACCACATCAATTAAGTTCTTTTCAAAGCAATCTCTTATGAAATGGTATTTAATACCGATGTGTTTGGTCTTAGGATGTTGAACCGGATTTTTAGTTACTGCAATTGCAGCAGAGTTATCAACAAAAATAGGAGTAGATGAGAATTTTAAACCGTAATCCCGCATTTGCTGTTGAATCCAGATGATTTGTGAACAGCAACTTGCAGCAGCAACATATTCGGCTTCACAGGTTGACAATGCAACCGATGTCTGCTTCTTACACTGCCAGGTAACTAATCTTCTCCCAAAGAATTGACACCCTGCTGATGTAGACTTGTAGTTCATCTTGCAGCCCCCGTAATCCGAGTCACTATACGCGGTAAGCTCAAAGTCATCATCATGAGGATACCACAATCCAAGTGTGGGTGTACCCTTCAGATAACGAAAAATCCTCTTGACCCCGATCAGATGGTTGACCTTTGGTTTAGCCTGATATCTAGAACATAGACATGTAGCATACATAATATCAGGTCTTGAGGCAGTGAGATACATGAGGGATCCAATCATTCCTCGGTACATAGTGGCATCTACTAGATCTCCATTCTCATCAGGTGCTATATCATGATTCGTAGCAAGTGGAGTCCCAGCAGCAGAAGCATTCTCCATGTCAAAGCGACTGAGAATGTCTCCTACATACTTGGTCTGATGTAGAAAGATTCCATTAGGTGTTTGATCCACCTGTAACCCGAGAAAGAACTTCATCTCCCCCATAGCACTCATCTCAAACTCTTTCTTCATCACTGCTTCAAACTCTTTGCATAACTCTTCGTTCTTTGACCCGAAGATTATGTCATCAACATATATCTGTACAAGCAGTAGGTCGCCATCCTTTTCTTTAATAAACAGTGTACAGTCAATGACTCCCCTGCGAAAGCCGTGTTTCACAAGATGAGTCGAGAGTTTCTCATACCAAGCTCGAGGAGCTTGATGAAGCCCATATAAAGCTTTGTCGAGCTTGTAAACTCTATCCCGATGATAAGGATCTTCAAATCCCTCGGGTTGACTTACATAGACTGTTTCCCTGATTTCCCCATGAAGGAATGCACTCTTCACATCTAATTGGTAGACTTTAATCTTCATGTACGAGGCATAGGCAAGGAAGATACGAATAGCTTCCATCCTTGCCACGGGTGCAAACACCTCATTATAGTCAATCCCCTCGACTTGGCGAAAACCTTGAACCACCAGTCGAGCTTTGTTCCTGATAATGACTCCTTGGTCATCCTTCTTGCATTTTAGTACCCATTTGGTGCCAATGACTTTAGCACCTTTAGGTCTATCAACCAGAGTCCATACACCTACACCTAACTTCTTAAACTGCAGAAGTTCTTCTTGCATGGCACTCACCCACGCCTCATCATTTAGTGCCTCACTGACATATTTGGCTCAACTGCGAGACAAAACATCGATAAGCACCATCATGAATGTAACCCTTCTCCATAACCGAGGCGTAATCAGCTGAGTATAGCTGATTTCGGGTTTGTACTCCTGATCTGACATCCCCAATAACATTGTCAAGGGGATGATAGACGTTTAGTCGTGATCCTGGAGTAGTAGGAACAGCCACCTCAGAACCGAGATTATGAACATTTGGTTCTGCATCTGAGGTAGTTGGAGTTTGAGGTTCCGAAGTCGAAGGAGCATCACTCGTAGATGCTTGTGGACTTTCAGGAACTGGAACCTGTTCCTCCTGACTGTTCTGGTCATCTGCTTCAGTTTCATCTTCAGAGGAGGAGTCACTGTCATCGACTACTCCCCCTGACTGAGTAGATGATTCTCCCTGTGTGCTAGATGGTGTATTCAGAATATCATACATCATCCTAGTAGCTAACTCATCATCCGAGGGAGAGAGAGGAATGTTGAAGGACTTGAAGAATCCATCATAATCGAAGAAGTATGCAGGTCCTTTGCCTGTAGGTGGTGTGGTATATCTCTGAACGTCGACATTACACCACACTTCTACAAGACCCGTTGAGTTATTGTAAACTCGCTGTTTTTATTCTATCTTATAAAGAATTCCTTCATCTGCCTTCTCGCTGAATTTTCCTTCTTGTGTCTTCTTCAGAAGTGTACACGGCGCGCCAAAAGGTTCAAGATACTCCAAATTTGGTTTGCGTCTTTGTAGTAGCTCATAACATGTCTTTCCGTGGCGCTTGACTATTAGGACTCGATTCAGTGTATAACATGCATTTGCCACTGCCTCATTCCAGAATTGAATAGGCAGTTTCGAGTCAGCCAGCATAGTCCGTGCAGTCTCTATCAAGCTTCTATTCTTCCTCTCAGCAACACCATTCATCTGAGGCGTGTAAGCAGAAGTGAATTGATGAACAATTCCCTTTTCCTTGCAGTATGCCTCCATCCATTGATTCTTGAATTCTGTCCCGTTGTCTGAGCGTACTTGTCTAACTTTAGCTTGTAGAGAGATTCCAGTGTGGTTACTAATTCCTTGAATGACTCAAATGTTTCTGATTTGGATTTCAGAAACATTACCCAAGTGAACCTTGAGTAGTCATCAGTGACCACAAAACAGTACAAATCGCCTGCAATGCTCCTTGTACTGACTGGACCAAACAGATCCATGTGAAGAAGTTCAAGAGGAAGTTCTATTGAATGAACTTTCTTTTCCTTATGAGACTTCTTTGTCTGTTTGCCTTTCTTGCAAGCTACACAAAAATCAGGAAGTTGGAAGTTCTTGACATTTACTCCTCTCACTAAATCCTTCTGAATCAAATGATTCATCTTCCTTTGACTAATGTGTCCCATTCTCCTATGCCAGGAGATTGAGTCCTTCTCAGTAGCTTTAGATAGAAAGCACTGAACCTCATGATCCGTTGTAGCAGCTGTTGACAGATCCAAGACATAAAGGTCTTTATATCTTGAAGCAGTCATCAGAACTTGGTCCTCTGGGATCATGTAGTCTTTCTTCAGCACGTAACACTTCTTGTTGTCGAAGATGACTTTAAATCCTTTATCGCAGATTTGGGAAACAGAAAGTAAGTTATTCTGAAGTTGTTGAACGTAGTTCACCTTATCAAACTTAACTTTTTGATTTCCCACTTCTCCCTGAGCTGTGATGTATCCTCCCTTGTTTCCTGCAAAGGAAACATGCCCTCCTTTTATTTGTTTGACGTTTGATAAAAGGGCTCTATTTCCTGTCATGTGCCTGGATGCTCCGCTGTCTATAATCCACGTGTTAGTCTCAGCGCTATATCGAACACCCTGCACATACAAAGTAAATGTATTAGTTTAGGTTAGGAACCCAAGCCTTTACTGTCTTGGTTTCCCAGAGGCATCACACATCATAAACTCTACCCATTGACCCTTAGAGGTGAGGGTAACTCAGGTTCCTTCTTGTCATCAGTATCAGACACGCAGGATGACTTCTCTTTCCATAAGCCAGATTTGTGCAATGCCTGTTTATGATAAACAGTCGTCTGGCTTACAGGTTGGACTTTAGGTTCACTAGATCTTCTAGGTGGAGTCAGAGAACTCCTCTTAGAAGACCTAGGTCTAGAGTCCTGAAGATCAATCTTCTTCTTCTAGGTGTCTGATAGAAAGGACAATAGGAAGCAATGTGTCCACATTCTCCACAGTTGTAGCATGACCTGCTATCAACTTTATAAGTAGACTTTCTTTGTGGAGAAGTGCGTGACACTCTAGTAACATCAATCACTTAGGTTTTGACTCTTGTATGTTTGATGTTTTCTCTGGTTTTAACAAAATTAACTGTTTTAACCTGTTTAACATGTTCCACTTTTTGGTTAACTGGTTTTTGACTTAAGCATGTGAAAAATTAACGTTTGAAGTCCTTTTAGGTCTGATTTGACTCTGTTTGACCCTGACTTTAAGTTAACTTTTTCAAATTCATTTTCCAGATTAACACAAGGCAATTTACCCTTTGCCTTTGAAGTGGCCTCCTTTTGTTTCTGTCCAGATTCAGTAGATGAACATGATATGTCTGGATCAGTAACAAGAGGAGTAGTCACCACATGATCCTTGATGGGGTTGTTGTTTTACTGGTCTAGACTTAGTGTTCATCAAGGTCTCAGGTGGAGGTGGAACCACTTTGTAGCCTAATCCCTCCCCGTTATTCCTTTCTCTCACTAAGTGTTGAACTATGTGTGAAGAACTAGTCCAACTGTGCAGTTTCTGTTTTAATGAATTAACTTCTACTTCTAGAACTGCCTTTTGCTTCTTAGTGTCCTCTAGGGAGTTTAGATAGTACCTAATGTCATTAGCTTGGTTAAAGGCAACTACTTCGGGTTTCCCTAAGCTGTTTAGTCAATAGGTCTATCTTTTCTTTATAACTATGCTCATTTTGTTTTAGACTCTATTAGCCTCAGTGCACAGTTGTAAATCTTTTACTAAGTTATCATTGTGATATCTAATAACCTAGCAAATTTTTCATCAATGCTATTCCTAAACATATCACAATCAGAACAAGCATGATTATCAAACATTTGGTCAGTTGTACTTACCTGTGTTGTTCAAAGAGTTAGCCATCAACGCAGCATCAGACGTCTCTGGTTCTGGTGATTTCTGACTTTTCCTGATCTCTGACGTGGAAGTCTCCTACCTTTGGCTTGTAACTGACCTCAGCTGCAGTTGTTTCTTCACTATGTGACATTGCTATCTCAACTGCTAGATCACCTTCACTCGCAGAATCATCATCAATATCTTCAACACTGGCAATGTTAGATTCTCCTGGTGAGACAAACCTAAAACTCCAATCCTGTCCTTCATCATCATGAGCAGTCAAGGCTTTTGGATCCTTGTTTGATGAAGTAGAACTGGAGGCTTGCTTGTCTTGGCGAGTAAAGGACGAGAAAGGGTTCCCATTACCCGTCTTCTTTGGCTTGACACATTCTCTCTTGAAGTGCCCCTTCTCTCCACAGTTGAAGCAGGTCACTTTGCTCTTGTCAAAGCCAAATGTGGTATCCTTAGTAGCTATCAAGTTCTGTCCTGTCTTCTTAACAAACTTCTTCGCCCTTCGGACAGCGCTAGCTAAGGCCCACATTATATCCATCCTCTCAAGCTCCATTTCATCCACCTGCTCGTAGTCCTCATCTGCCAGATGGCAGTTTCCAATCTTCCCAGCAACAAGTCCATCATATGAATGAACCACTGCGGCTAGAAGATCCATATGCTCTCGTGCTACTTCTACGGTCACATTACCGAGGTTCTCGGTCTTCAATTTGGTAGCACTTGCTTCTGATCCAATATAGTGGGTACATGATGACCCTGACGTGTCTGATCCAGAAGGAGAAGCATGTGAAGGACCTGACGAGCTAGACACAAATGCAGTCTGGAGAGGTGCTCCAGATGTCTTAGCTTGAGGCGTGGCGTTGTATAAAGCTGGATTTTGTGTATACGAAGACTTCTGAGCTCTATACTTCATCCTTAGTGCTTCTTCTCGCAACTTGAGAATGAAGTCATTTATATCCAGCTTTACAAGCATTCCATTCTGTCTAAGGTTAGACACAAATGAAGCCCACTTATCAGGCAATCCGTCTGCGAAGTTGCTCACTTTCTCTTCCATGTTGTTTCAACTCCATGTGTATGCAATTCGCTCATCAAGTGGTAGAATCTGTCTATGACTTCGTCTAAACTCTCATTACCAATCGATGAGAAGTTATCGAATTCCTTCTTTAACTCCTTTGCCTTGATTGCCTTCAATGACGCATTCCCATCATATCTCTTCTCTAGCTCATCCCACAGTTTCTTGGACTGCTTGTTCTCTGAATACTGGTGGAATATGTCTTTGGGGATAGACTGAGTGATCAATGCATAAACCCTTTTCTCTGCATTGTACTTTACTTTCTGTGCGTCTGTCATCCCACTTAACGTTAATTTAACTCCATCAGCTCCCACCGGTGTACTATAACCGACCTCAATAGCTTCCCACAGATTAGGATCTACTCCATTGAGGTAGATCTCAAAACGTTGTTTCCAGTGGGGAAACTCATCTAAAGTCAAGAGCTTTGGTGGTTTATTGTGATTACCCACCTCACTCTCAAGCAACAGCAGGTTCTGAATCCTCGAGTCCTTCCCAGCAGTAAAGGCTGACATCTGATCTTCCATGGCTAATAAACTTAGAATCTAATCAAACAAACTTTCACTGATGCGACTGAAGGATGCGAATGGTCTAATCGTGCGTATGAACTCTGCGATTGGTTCAACCGTGCGACTGAACTGGGCGATTGGTTCAGTCGTGCGAATGAATCTGGTGCGTATGAGTTATGCGAACGAACGGTTCAGTCGGCCGAATGAGGGTGCGACTAGGTCCAATCGTGCGAATGAGCAATGCGAATGGAGTCCAGTCGTGCGAATGGGTCACTCGTGCGACTGAAGCTGCTGTTTTGCGAAAATTTCTAGGTTTGACGGGTTTCAGCCGTAAAAATTCGAAATTTCACAAGTCCTAATCGCCTAAGTCCGTAGAAACTAAACTTCAATGAGCAGGGAACGTCCAAGATCACTTTTGATGCCAAAGATTGCGTTTTTCGTGCAAAAACACAAACTTTTATGCAATCTTGATTGAATCAAAACACGTAATCAGAAAAGCTCTGATACCACTTGTTAGGACCTGGTATTTGAACGAAATACCTAGTTAGCGTGTTAAACCAACTCAAATAGTGCGGAATCCTATTTGATTGGCGATCCAATCAGTGAGAACACACGAAGAATCAATCAAGAATTGAATCCAACGTCAGAAATCGATTAGGAATCGATCTGAAGTGTTCTGTGAACTTGGAGAACGATTTGGGAGGCTTCTGGACGGCTAGGGTACGTCTGGAATCGTAATGGGATGAATGCTTGCGTTTTTCCACGAATTGGGTCTATTTATAGGTTAGTATTGTTCAATCGTGCGACTGGGCCATAAGTATGGTTCAGTCGTGCGATTGAACCATGCGGTTGATTCATCCGCACGACTGAGTGTTCAGTCGTGCGATTGAGTCAATCTTATGTGTCAATCATACGACTGATCCAGTCTCCTGGTTCAGTCGTGCGATTGAGTCAATCGTATGAAGTTATTCATGCGTGTGGTCCATTCGCATGGGCCATTCGCATGAGAACTTCATTAAGTTAAGTTTGAATGTTTTAATTAATATAACATAATGTGCAATCATTCAAACAATCATAAACCCAATCAATTCAATCACGACTCATTAATGAAATATTAAACATCACAAGTAACAAACAATTCATATCATTTCATTAATCGATACTATTACATCATAATCAGACAGACAAGTTTATTACATTACAACTCATGATCTAGGGACATACATGCATCAACAACATAAAAGTACCGTTGCTGAGTGAGTTCTAGTTATTCATTTAAAAACATACTTTCTTCATTAAAACCGTTCTTTACTTTCATGCGATCATACATCATACGTACACATAGATAATATCATTATTATCATCATCATTCATTCATACTTTAACTTTGTTCATTTCACGACGTTTAACTTTTACATTCTTTCGTCATTACATCTTTTCCTTTCCATCAAACCATAAACCTTACCCTTCTGTTCATGGTACTGGACCTAGGCCTATCATAGACCTTCTATAACGGTGCACCGCACCTCTGGCCACAGTACCTACGGTAAAGTTTAGGTGTACCATTGCCATATGTAATACCTTTCTTTTCATGGTACTGGACCAAGGCCTATCATAGACCTTCTATAACGGTGCATCGCAACTCTGGTCACAGTACCTAAGGTATGCAGCAATGGTTCTATACAAATGGTCAATCAAAAAGAAAGACCCCGATGTGCATCCTCCCAGGGTAGCAAACCACACACCGTTGGGCTAACACCTTTTAATGACGTGTCCGCACAAAAGGCTTGCAAAACTTTCTTTACTTTCATCATTATTAATGCATGCATTTCATCATGTCCTCGTTTATCATCGTTCACTTTACGTACATATACTTTCAATCATTCATAACATAACACGTAAAGCCATAGGAAGATAAACATTCATTATTAATTATTAAAACATCAACATACACAGTCATCATCATCACAACAGGGCAACATCAATACATACATAACATTCATCATACATTGCAACATACATAACATTCATCATGCATAAACATCAACATCAACATCATGCCTAACATACCATCTAAGGTCTCAACAGTCATCTTACATGAACTTACGGAAATTTCCATGTTAAAACTTACATCTGCTCTTTCCCCCGAAAGTCAGTAATTAAACTACACATTTCCCCGGGTACAATAGCCCTACTTGGGCGTATGGAACCCTTCAGTCGCATGGCCTCCAGACGAATGAAATCATGCGAATGGACCAATGCGGATGAACACCTATGCGGATGAACACCCAATCGTGCGAATGGACCTCATGC
Source organism: Flaveria ramosissima (assembly GCA_025215565.1). Lineage (NCBI taxonomy): Eukaryota > Viridiplantae > Streptophyta > Magnoliopsida > Asterales > Asteraceae > Flaveria > Flaveria ramosissima. The sequence continues at coordinate 25,667,509 of CM046037.1, read as the reverse complement.
GGATGAACACCCAAGCGAATGAACACCCATGTGAATGACCTTATGCGGATGGACACCCAAGCGAATGAACACCCATGCGAATGACCTCATGCGGATGGACTCAATGCGGATGAGTCCTAAGCGAATGGAGCTAATACGAATGGACCTCATGGGATGAAACTATGTGGATGAGCACCTATGCGACTAGGCCCTCAGTCGCATGACTCCCCATGCGACTGGCCCCTAATCGTACGAATAAATCCTCAATCGTTCAAATGAACCTCAATCGCTTCTCAATCGGCCGTATGGCCTCCATTCGGTTGCCTAGCCCTAGCTGATGCAGAATGCAGTTCATCCCGAACCCAATCTGCTATTTTCGACCTCCAAGCTCATCCAAACCCATTCTAAGCCTAAATCAACCATCTTAAACCTTGGGAATACATACCACAACACCATTCAAGCACACACAAGCCCGGAAACAACCTCCAAACGCATCACACACAAACACATACACACGAGTCAAACACACACATTCAAAAACGGGTTTTCTATGTGTTTCAGCCCCAAAATCGTTTGAAAACATGTAAAAGAGGGGTCCTAGAACTCACACAAACCACACCGAGAAGTAGAGCTTCGATTGGACCCGCTACACGACGATTTGGCACTCTTGAATCCACCCGAACCAACTTTTCCCTTTTTCTCTCTTCTTTCTCTCTATTGCTGAATTTCGGGTGTGGGGAGAGGGTAAGGGCTGCCCTCTCCCTTCAAATACCTCCACTCACCCAACTTTCTCTCGTTGGCAAGTTTGGTCCCTCGACTTTGGACTTTATTTCTTTTTCTTCATTCGTCGGCTTCAAAATAAATAAATAATCGGGTGTTACAATTTTAAATGCTGAAAATTTTAAAGAAATAAGATTAAATTCTAACAAATAATTATTTAATAGAATTTTTTGACTTGTGGCTGGAATTAAGGTGAGTAACATGATCCCTTTTTGATTTATAAATATTTTTAGGGGAAAAAGCATACGGGGTGTGTTAGAAATTGATGCAAATTTGAGAATTTTGATATGTTGCTGTCATATTGACACAACCATTAATTCGGATGAGAAACCGTCTAATAATATAGGTAGTATTACTTAGGAATATGTCAACCTGCATCTGTCGGATGAGGGCAGTGATGTTATATTATTTGATTCTTTGATTTGTATGTGACAGTTATAAATCACTTGACATATGAGTATGTTTGGTTGTGAGTTTGATTATGTTGCATCAAATTCAAAATAATTTATGTTATTGATTAAACCTATGTTTCTCACCAACTTTGTGTTGACTATTTTGAGTATGCTTTTTCAGTTTAGCATAATGTATTATAACCTCGTGTACACATTCAACATGTTTAGTGGTTGGCATGGTGAAGCTGTGCATTTGGTTGACTATCGATCTGTCTGACTTCAGCATCTTTGTGGATGGTCACGTCCACTACTAGCTGAAAAATGAATGAAATGCTAAAGACATGTATTTAGAATAGGATTATAAATGTATAAGTCTAAAATATTAGACTAAATTTTGTAACAATGTAATCCTATAATTATAAGTTAATAAAAATGATGTTTAGTTTATTTATGTGATTGCATGTTATGATAATCAATGTGTTTTGAACCGACGAGTCACACCCAAGCATTTCACGCTTCCGCTGGGATGTGACAATTTAAAATTTGAAGTTTTTAAATTTATAATTCAATCATAAAATTTTAAATTTTAGTTTTAGAATTTTGTTTAACTAGACATTAATATTATTTAATAAGGATACACGAATTTTCTTTTATAATCATACTGCTAATAAGATGTCATGTGACATAATATACTATGAAGATGCCATGTGGCAACACAATACTTAAAGAGTAAATTACAAATTGTATCATTTATTAATACATGAAATTACACTATGTGTCCTTTAATTTTAATAATTACATCGTATGTTCTTTTTTCATGAAAATTGCACACATATTATCATTTACACTAACCTCCGTCAAATTTACAGTTAAGTCAGGCATGTGTCTCTCACTTGAGGGATATTTATGTATTTTACATGCCTACAGTAAGTCAAAAATATTTTTACATCACTTAATTAATGTCGCCTTCATGTTACGATGTTAATAGCGATTCAGATATCCGAGCTTTTTCTTTTTTTTCAATAATTAGATATATGTTATTATAAAAATAATATAAAACAAGACACGTTAAAAAAACCCAATATACACTAAAAAGTCCAACCAAAATTAAATAAAATTTTTTAACACTTTAAAAAAATAACAAAAAGTATTTATAAAATATTTTAAATTATTATTTTTTGTTATTTTCTAAAGTCAAACGTTTTTTTTGTTGGGACTTGTTAGTGTATATTAGGACCTTTTTTATGTGTATTGTTTTTACATTATTTTTATAATAACATATATCTAATTATTTTATAAATAATAAAGAAGAGAAGTTCGGATACCCGAATCGCTATCTATATCTGTATCCAAAATTTTTAATATCTGAACTTCAAATATCGGAAATTACAGATACAAATACGAGTACGGATAGTGGTTTTTACTATCAGAAAATTTCAGAAATCGAACTTTAAACACCTAACATGAAAGCAACGGTAATGAAACGACGTAAAATTATTTTTGACTTATTGTAGGCATGTAAAATACATAAATATCCCTCAAGTGAGAAGCACATGACTGACTTAACTGTAAATTTAAACGGATGTTAGTATAAAGGACAATATGTGTGCATTTTTTTAAAAAAAGGACATATGGTGTAATTATTGAAACTAAAGGACACATACTGTAGTTTTATGTATTAATAAAGGACACAATTTTTAATTTACTCATACTTAAAATTATGCCACATGGCTAAACCTTTTTCATTTATTATATATAAAGATGTACATTACCTACCGATTATATTATTTAATTTCTTAGATTAAAATAGTTTTTAATAAATTAAGAAAGAAATATTTTTATAAATGCAATATCTACAGAAATAATTTTTTGTATAATATAAGTAATTTTTCTAAAATATCAAAGTTTTTTAAAAGTACAAAATATTTTAAAAGCATTGTTTTTAGAAATTAAATTTTTTATGAACCATAATAATTAAAATTCAACGTTATAATAAGAATTTTTTTATAACATGACATTTTTAAAACGATTTGATTTAAATCAAAATGTTTTAATTTTTTAATAAAAAATTAAAATACAAAAGTTTAAAGAATACTCAGAGCATTCATAGACCGTTCTCTATAAATCTGTAAGTGCGTTTTCTATATTATAGAGAATGGTTATTAGTGGTTGTGAGTGAAGGATAGAGAACATGTACTGTTCATCTCTATAATTGGTAAAACACTATTCATCTCTATTAATTTTTTTATATTTGTTAAAAGTGGTTGTGAGTGGATGAGAGAGAAAATGTAATGATAAAAGTATAAAAAAATATTATTTTATTGAAAATAATAAAGAAAAAATAGTGATTTTTAGTGTAATTATATAGATGGAGATGAAGAGGGGGTTGTGAATGCTCTCATAATCATTACTTAGAGCATTCATAGTGGAATCTCTAAAAATATATAAGTGTGTTTCTTATATTATATGGAATGGTTTGAGTGGTTATAAGTGAAGGAAATAGAAAATGTTATTATTGATTGGTATATTTAAAGAACAACTGTTGACCCTCAATAAATTTTTTAATATTTTTGAAAGTGATTGTGAATGGTGGAAAGAGAAAAAAGTAATGATAATGGTATAAAAGTATTATTTAATTGAAAACGAGAGAAAAAAATAGTGATTTTTAGTGTAATTATATGGATAAAGATAATGAACCCACTGTGAATGCTCTTATAGGTAATTTTAATAATATCTTATCTTAAAATATGGTTTTCAATTAATAATGTTTCATTACTAACTATTTAATATTTTATTTATTCAAACCGTGTGATACACGTGATACTAACCTAGTATATGCATATATGGTAGAGTTATCTCGAGAACCACATTTGTTGTGAGAACTCTAGGAACCAATATGAACCACACATTTTATTCAAATGCTATTTTAATATTTTTTATAACGTTAATAACGTTTTTTCACGACATTATTTTTCAAAAAAATTTCATCATTAATTTCCGTATTTTGACCTTTCCAACACCTACCATACTGTAAATCTGGTTATACACATGTGTATTACCAGATTTACACATGTGTAAAGCCGGTATTACACATGTGTAAAACGAATTTCGTAAAAAAACGTGATTTTTTATGTTTTATAATCTTTGTTATTTTTTATGAATCAGAGAAATGAGGGAAACATTTTTGCGTGCTTATTTTTTATTTTTATATATTTTTTGTTTTATAAATTTTTTTATTATGTTTTGGTTAATTACATTTTTGCTATTGAAAACTAGTGGCTAATATTGGTTTCTAAACTTCTCATTTGATCCATTGCATATACACATACACACACACATTAGTGGGTAACCTGCACATTGCGGCAGAGTGAACAATTTACAAGTCTATAGTTATTATATTTCACTTTATTTATCAATTGTTTTGTTTTATGGTTTAAATATCTTATATGACTTATGATTATTATCATATGTTAGAGCTAACATATTATTACAAGACTAATTAGCATTAACAAGAATAGTTGAATGACTCAAGTTTTAAGTAAAGATAAGTGTTGAACATGATTAAAGTTCGCATTCGACATAATATATATTGAATTGCTTTGATACAACAATGAAATATTGTTATTGTTAGGACCTGGTATTTGAATGAAATACCTAGTGATTAGCGTGTAAACCAAACCAAATAGTGCGGAATCCTATTTGATTGGCAATCCAATCAGTGAGAACGCACGAAGAATCAATAAAGTATTGAATCTAACGTTAAGAATCGATTGGGAATCGATCTAATGCGTTCTATGAACTTGGAGAACGAATTGGGAGGCTTCTGGACGGCTAGGGTACGTCTGGAGTCAAAATAGAATGAATGCTTACGTTTTCCACGAATGGGTTGTATTATAGGTTAGTATTGTTCATTCGTGCGACTGAACCATAAGTATGGTTCAGTCGTGCGATTGAACCATGCGGTTGATTCATCCGCACGACTGAGTGTTCAGTCGTGCGACTGAGTCAATCTTATGTTACAATGATACGACTGATCCAGTCTCCTGGTTTCAGTCGTGCGACTGAGTCATTCGTATGAAGTTATTCATGCGTGTGGTCCATTCGCATGGGCCATTCGCATGAGAACTTCATGTGTTTAAGTTGAATGTATTAATTAATATAACATTATGTGTAACAATTCAAACAACCACAAACCTAATTAACCAATTCAACATCGACTCATTAATGAAATATTAAACATTATAAATCACAAACAACCAATATCATTTCATTAACAATCCAAACATTACATCAGAATCAGATAAACAAGATCTATTACATTCATATCCTGATCTAGGGACATACCCCATGTATCAACAAACTCCCCCTTGGACCTAGATCTCTCTAATGTCTTGTTTTCTGCATCACCTCCTCATATTTCTTGTACTTATCCTCTTTTGTGACTCCCGCGTGAATCTCAAACGCGAAGCAGAGTCTTATGACGTTCTGGAACTGGAGGGCTTGTACAATATCCTGCGTATCATAGAACAGTGGCCACTTGTATAGAGTGTAGACATCATTAGCTGACAAGTTGGTAAGCCACATTGGGTCAAATACCCTGATAGTATCCATTTGGCCCTCTTTGTTTAGGACTATGACCGCTTCTCCTGTCCTCCAATCGTAGTACCACCACTTAAAGTGTGGAGTGAAGTCCTGTGGCATTTCCTGAGCGGGATTCTTGACATCGTGCGCGGAGGACTCCACTTCAACACTATCTTTGGCTTTCCAGTAATGGCATCAACTTCAGACCTTCTGATATACCTTGTAGGCTGTTGGGGTCTGAAGTTAACCCACCTGGTGTGGTACTCCTTCCTTAGGGCAGCCTCAAACCAGCCTGACATCTTTCTCGGGTCAGCATATAACAGCTTCAGTTTGGCCAGCTGGTTGAGCTCAAAACCTGGTAGAGTCTTCAGATCATGTGGGAATCTGAAGTACTCTATGCCCTTCTCCCTCTTAACTGCATATACGTTAAGGTCCTCAAAATACGCCCACGCTATGATCCTGCCCGACACCTTATGATGTTTCTTGACTCTGTAGAGTTTGGTGTAGGCATCCTGTTTAGGTGCAGCGCGTTGGGCTCTAACTTCTTCAAAACACGCAGCCCACTCAGCCTTTCGGATATCAACATCATCATTGAGGCTTGGGCCGTTTCCTCTGTCTTCTCTGACTCTTGCTCCATTTTGTCTAACACCTCAAAAGTATCGCTAACAAGGGATTCACCCAGATTGGGGACCACATTTCCCTCATTGTCAGCATACTGAGGGTAGTGCTCTGCAGTGACATCTTCAATCTCTATTTCATCAACGTTGAGCTCTTCGTCACTGGTCGAGTCGCACGTCGGAGCATCCTTCACAATCTCATCTGGATTGAGCTTGAAGATCTCTGCTAGTTGCTCGTTTGATAGATCGTGAATTATTTCCCCTTCTTCAGGGGTATAACTCACCGACCTCCTTACGATCCCTTGCAGATCAAGAATCATAGTTAACTGAGTCTTGACCTGCTGAAGGGGAGCAACATCGAACTCATCCCTTGGTAGTTTGGATCTGTTTGATTTAAACATTCAACACATCAACCATTAGTTAATAATCAAAACAGAAATGCATTAAACTTAATATAAACATCAAATACATCAGTTTAAATACATGATTCAAATACAAAAGTAATTAAATACATAGACATCTAATCTTTACTTTTCTCTTGAATCACTGGATCGTCACTTGGTGGAGCAGAGGAGGAAGCTTGTTGGTCTTGTCTATTCTTGGATCTCCTCTCCTGACCTTGAGCAGAGGCCGATGCAGCTGCATCTCCTCCTTCTGCATCATCATCCTCATCCTCTCCTCTGTCCTTTCTTCTTCAATCCTCATCCTCCTCAGTCTCATCTTCATCATCCTCATCATCATCCTCATCATCATCATCACCATCATCTCCGTCTCCCTCTTTGATCTTCAGGGGCTCCTCCTTAGATCCCTTTAGCTTTAAATGATTGTCTTCTTCGCCTCCTCCAACTCCTCTATCTTCTTTGCAGATGTGACACTGTGCTCCTGGAGTTGGGCGATCTCATGGCTCTGAGCAGCCATTTGTTGGGCCTGCTCCTCAATCACTCGAGCCTGCTCTGAGATCTGGTGAGACTGTGCAGCAGTAAGATCAGCCAGCTGGCGGATCTGAGCCGTCTTCTCCTCATCCGCAGCTAATAAACGCATCACCATCCGGTTAAGCGCAGAAAGCTGTTCCTCTACCCCAATTGGAGGTAGAGGTGATCCATATGTATGTGAGGGATGGAAGAGGGTCCTGCTTGGTGGCTAGTGGTGGTGGTGGTGGCTGTAGTGAAGATGGGGCTGGGTCTGTGAGATAGTGGAGGTGATGTGGGAGTGAAAGATATGGTGGTGGTTGGCATCTGTACAGTGGTGAGGAGTGGGTGGTAGTAGTGGTAGCTGTGGTGGCTGTGGTGGTGGATGGTGTTGTGGTGTGGAGGTGGTAGTGGTGGTGGTAGATGTAGTGGCTGTGGTGGTAACGAAGGTCAGTCGTCTCTTCTTCTTCTTCTGGCCGTGGGGCTGAGCCATCCTTTTCCTCCTCGTTCCCGTCGAGGTGGATGCTCCCCCTAGAACACGGCTAGCTGACTCAGGTGCATAGCTAGGATCTGCAGCTGTCTCTCCTGAATCTCTGGGCGTTCACCAACCGCCCTTAGCCCATACTCTGTGGGAACAACCTTGCTTCCCACAGTTCTGTCAAGGGCTCCTCGTCGACTCTCTTCCTCCTCACCAGGAACAAAGTCCTGATGGAAACCAGCAGACTCAGCTATGTCACCAGCTGGGGCAGACACTGGAGGTATAACATCTGAAGCTGTGCCCCTCGGTGGAGTAGGCATATCATCCCCAGCATCCCCACTGTCGTCATCATCTGAATCATGCTCTGAGTAGCCTCTCGTCGTCTGAATCACTATCATCATGACGCCACTTGCGTCTCCCTGGCGCCACATATCTCTCATTGGCCAGATGGCCGATCAACCTCTTCACCTGGGGCTTTACCTGCTTGCCCCTATACACTCTCATACGACCCAAGGTCGTGTCATCCATAATCTCCAAGGCCACAGCATCATGGCTCTCCTTGGGAAGTGAAGGCAGCTTCTCGTTGAAGATCAGCTGCAGAAACCTGGGGTACATACAAAACCCTCCTTCCCCTTGGCCTCCAGATTCTCCACCAGATATGAGAAAATCATGCTCGAGAAGCTGAAGGGGTGGTTCAGCACCAGTGCCACGTAGGCATTCTGAATCTGGTCTGATAGGTCATCGAACCCACCCCTCCTTGAAGCAATACACTTCAGGATCACATGCGCCAAGTACTTGTACTGGGGACACAGGTTGCTCTTGTTGAGCACACCTGAGTTTATGTCCCCAGCGTACTTAATCCTGAGAAAGCAGCCTCTAACTGTAAGTGGATGTAGTCTGGTGGGGTGATCAGTATCGTCCCCAAAATCAAGAACTCTCTGGATGTCTGCTGCTGTAATCTCAATATCATGACCAAGAATGGAGCTCCGTATACTGTAAGGCTCACGAGAACGATCAACGGAGGCATTCTCCCAGAATGCCTGATGTAACGACCTGTAAGGCGTACACGGTGTAGAAATGGCCTTATGTATCCGAGAACGTCGAAGGAACGCAATAATCTCTGTAAACTCGGCCCATTCCGAGTCGTATGGTCCAAATGAGCACATATGTTGTGCTTTGGATTAATGGACCATCTATCAGCCATTTGCCTGAAACACAAGACACAGAACCATTAGTAATAATACATCAAAATTCAGTTCTAAGTGTATGTTTAAATTCATTCTGATTCATTCGTGCGAATGAATCATGCGACTGAAGTCAGTCGGTTGTCCTTTCATGCGACTGAGCTCATTCGGGTGAATGAGACATGCGACTGAGTTCAATCTGCTGACTGAGTCTGCGATTGGTTCAGTCGGCCGACTGAGCTCATTCGCATGGTGCATTCGGCCGATTGACCCAATCGCAAGATTCAATCGTGCGATTGGAGTTCATCCGGACGACCAGTCGCTTGTCCCACTGTTCAGTCGCCTGTGTTCGAATCTTGACCAAACAAGTGATTTAACATGGGTTACCGGTTCAATAGACTCGCCATCTTGTCACTAATAACCTATTAAACTTAATTTTAACATTTTGCTTAGTTTAGTTTGGTTGGTTATTAGGTCATTTACAGTCCGTTCTTGTTTCATTCGAAATACAAATTAGGGTTCCCTTTCTTCAGATTTCGGTGAGATTTCACTGCAATCTACCTGTATAAACGTCAACGAAGTCAGAAGATCAATAACAAGTGAAAAAAAGGATCTAGAGAAATTTTGGCAGAGTAACGGTAAGAAGTGCGATTTGGATTTAGGAGCGATTGAGGGTGATGAGTGAAATGCGATCGACTGTGGCCCTTTAAATACTGAAGCTGAGTTCAATCGGCCGACTGGCCTCATTCGCTCAGTTCATTCGGGCGACTGAATCTCAGTCGTTGCGATTGGCTCAGGTCAGTCGCATTTCAGTTGGCCGACTGAGGTTCAGTGAGGTCTTTCGACTGACTCATTCGCACCCTTTCATTCGGTCGAATGGATCATTCTGATAAGCCATTCGGGTGAATGGCTCAATCTCATGTCCAGTCGTGCGAATGGGACCCATTCGCATGGTTGGTCCATACTTATGGTCCAATCGTGCGAATGGGTTATACTTATGAAATTTTCTGCCATTTTGACCATTTTACATTTAAAACCCTTTTAACTATTGAAATTAACATTATGAGCATTTGATCATCTCAGACATGATCATTTTAACTTGAAAATTTTTGATCACCTCAGACGTGATCCTTTTAAACAATTTAGTCACCTCAGACGTGACCCTTTTAAACACTTTGTCACCTCAGACGTGACCCTTTTAAACTTTGAAAACACATGTGGTCATCTCAGACATGACCCTTTTAGTGAGTTGATCCCATACTGATTTTCATGATGTAGTCCGACAAACAAACAAACTAAAATGACTAAACTAACTAAGAAATTAAACTAAAGTACAAAAATTAAACTTGTTTTTGGCTTTTTGTGAGAGATAAATCCTAAGATAGAAATCTACTGGATTTGGTTCCGGAATAGGCAGCTTCAACTTAGATTGACCACACCTGGACCAATTCAATTTTGGAATCATACAGGCAAGTCAAATCATTTGGGACTTGTTATCAAAACCTTTGATGCTCAATTCTTGGTTTTCATCCAGAGTCGTTAGCAAATTTAGGAAATCATACTGGAACTATTAGATTCCCACATTGATTTGAACTTTCAAGAATTGCAGCCACAATGATTGTCAATATGTTTGTCCTCTTAAATCCATACACAGACTTTTGACACAAACTGGTGATAGTTTTAGGTTTAATTATTTCAACTAACATTTGTGGATCCCACACTTATATGGTAATCAACATTCCTCAGGAGCTTTTGAGCGGTCTACGGGTATTTTTACAAGAAGAGACTATTCTTAGAGCTTTCAAAGAGAAGCCAATCCTCAGGTCAGTGCCATCGCACAGCAGAGAGGCGGCAAACAACAATGAATTCTAGAATATCTAGGTTATGCTTATCCTCAGGTCAGTGCCATCGCACAGCAGAGAGGCACACAACCTATCTCTTGTTAGAGCAGCTTAATTTTATTTTGCACAAATGCACCAACAACATAAGTCATTAGCTTGATAGCATTTGTCTTTCATTTTTTTCGTGCTTTGCTCTATTTATGGTCATCCGCACACATTCGTGGCGTTTACATGCTCATTACCCCTTATTGGAATATTGTTGATTGTGTTAACCAGTGATAAGATGGAAGCCCACAGTCAGTTGAACAACTTAGTTTGATCTTGAGATCACCAGTCAGGTCTAATCATCTATTGTGTTGAATCTACCGACATATCATTTGTGGTCTAGCAACCTCTAGGTCTACTCTCGTTGTGTTACCTTAGTAGTTACCAGTTTTTCTATCATCTTCCCTTTTATATTGCTTAGACTACACAGACTTATACTTTGAATTTTGCATCTTTTCTAAATTAAATTTTAAAGTCCCTTTTGATTTGTTCCTGTGTACTATCATTTTCCAAAGGGTTGAATCGGTATCACAGATACGATCTACCTTATATCAGCTATCCACTCCTTCTCCCTCGTTTTTTTTTATGTTATTGGCTGACTTATTCTCCCCCTAAAATACTAAAATCATAACTGGTTTAATTATTTTAGGATTTTAATAAACAGCTAAATAACATGTTTAATTTAAACAGACTAAACTAAATAAAGAAAATAAAATAAAAGGAAAATTAACTAAACTGCATCGGACTACACATGATCATCATCAGGAATAACATCACTTTTCTTTTTAACGCCGTTGACCTCTAACAAATATTGAAAACGTGGTTTATCAAAGGCTTTAGTATAGAGGTCAGCGCGTTGAAAATCAGTATTAATTTTTACCACATCAATTAAGTTCTTTTCAAAACAGTCTCTTATGAAATGGTATTTAATACCGATATGTTTGGTCTTTGGATGTTGGACCGGATTTTTAGTTACTGCAATTGCAGCAGAGTTATCAACAAAAATAGGAGTAGAAGAAAACTTTAAACCGTAATCCCGCATTTGCTGTTGAATCCAGATGATTTGTGAACAGCAACTTGCAGCAGCAACGTATTCGGCTTCACAGGTTGACAATGCAACCGATGTCTGCTTCTTACACTGCCAGGTAACTAATCTCCTCCCAAAGAATTGACACCCTGCTGATGTAGACTTGTAGTTCATCTTGCAGCCCCCGTAATCCGAGTCACTATACGCCGTGAGCTCAAAGTCATCATCATGAGGATACCACAACCCAAGTGTGGGTGTACCCTTCAGATAACGAAATATCCTCTTGACCCCGATCAGATGGTTCACCTTAGGCTTAGCCTGATATCTAGAACATAAACATGTAGCATACATGATATCAGGTCTTGAGGCAGTGAGATACATGAGGGATCCAATCATTCCTCGGTACATTGTGGCATCTACTAGATCTCCATTTTCATCAGGTGCTATATCATGATTAGTAGCAAGTGGAGTCCCAGCAGCAGAAGCATTCTCCATGTCAAACCGACTGAGAATGTCTCCCACATACTTGGTCTGATGTAGAAAGATCCCATTTGGTGTCTGATCCACCTGTAACCCGAGAAAGAATTTCATCTCCCCCATAGCACTCATCTCAAACTCTTTCTTCATAACTGCTTCAAACTCTTTGCATAAGTCTTCGTTCTTTGAACCGAAGATTATGTCATCGACATAGATCTGTACGAGCAGTAGGTCTCCATCTTTTTCTTTGATGAACAGCGTGCAGTCAATGACTCCCCTGCGAAAGCCGTGTTTCACAAGATGAGTCGAGAGTTTCTCATACCAGGCCTTGGAGCTTGATGAAGCCCGTATAAGGCCTTGTCGAGTTTGTAAACTCTATCCCGATGATAAGGATCTTCAAATCCCTCGGGTTGACTGACATAGACTGTTTCTCTGATTTCCCCATGAAGGAATGCACTCTTCACATCTAATTGATAGACTTTAATCTTCATGTACGATGCATAGGCAAGGAAGATACGAATGGCTTCCATCCTTGCCACGGGTGCAAACACTTCATTGTAGTCAATCCCTCGACTTGGCGAAATCCCTGAACCACCAGTCGAGCCTTGTTCCTGATAATGACCCCTTGGTCATCCTTCTTGCATTTCAAGACCCATTTGGTGCCAATGACCTTAGCACCTTTAGGTCTATCTACCAGAGTCCATACACCTAACTTCTTGAACTGAAGAAGTTCTTCTTGCATGGCACTCACCCACGCCTCATCATTTAGTGCATCACTGACGTATTTTGGCTCAAACTGCGAGACAAAACACCGATAAGCACCATCATGAATGTATCCCTTTTCCATAACAGAGGCATAATCAGCTGAGTATAGCTGATTTCGGGTTTGTACTCCTGATCTGACATCCCCAATGACATTGTCTAGGGGATGATAGACGTTTAGACGTGATCCTGGAGTAGTAGGAACAGCTACCTCAGAGCCAAGATTATGAACATTTGGTTCTGCATCTGAGGTAGTTGGAGTTTGAGGTTCCGAAGTCGAAGGTGCATCACTGTTAGATGCTTGTGGACTTTCAGGAACTGGAACCTGTTCCTCCTGACTGTTCTGGTCATCTTCTTCAGCTTCATCTTCTGAGGAGGAGTCACTGTCGTCGACTACTCCCCCTGACTGAGTAGATGATTCTCCCTGTGAGCTAGATGATGTTGAATCATGAGATGGTGTATTCAAGATATCATACATCATCCGAGTAGCTAACTCATCATCCGAAGGAGAGATAGGGATGTTGAAGGACTTGAAGAATCCATCATAGTCGAAAAAGTAGGCGGGTCCTTTGCCAGTAGGTGGTGTGGTATATCTCTGAACATCAAATTACACCACACAACTTACTACTAGACCCTTGAGTTGTTGTAAACTCTCTTGTTCGGTATGTTGTATCCTAGGAAGATTCCTTCATCAGCCTTCTCGCTGAATTTACCTTCTTGAGTCTTCTTCAGAAGTGTGCACGGCGCGCCAAATGGTTCGAGATACTCCAAATTCGGTTTGCGTCTTTGTAGTAGCTCGTAACATGTCTTTCCGTGGCGCTTGACTATCAGAACTCGATTCAGTGTATAACATGCATTAGCCACTGCCTCATTCCAGAATTGGATAGGCAGTTTCGAGTCTGCCAGCATTGTCCGTGCTGTCTCTATCAAGCTTCTGTTCTTTCTCTCAGCAACGCCATTCATCTGAGGCGTGTAGGCAGAAGTGAATTGATGCACAATTCCCTTTTCCTTGCAGTAAGCCTCCATCCACTGATTCTTGAATTCAGTCCCGTTGTCTGAGCGTACTTGTCTCACCTTCAGCTTGTAGAGAGATTCCAGTGTGGTTACTAACTCCTTGAATGACTCAAATGTTTCTGATTTGGACTTCAGAAACATTACCCAAGAGAACCTTGAGTAGTCATCAGTAACCACAAAACAGTACAAGTCGCCTGCAATGCTCTTTGTACTGACTGGACCAAACAGATCCATGTGAAGAAGTTCAAGAGGAAGTTCTATTGAATGAACTTTCTTTTCCTTATGAGACTTCTTCGTCTGTTTGCCTTTCTTGCAAGCTACACAAAAATCAGGAAGTTGGAAATTCTTGACGTTGACTCCTCTCACGAGATCCTTCTGGATCAAGTGATTCATCTTCCTTTGATTAATGTGTCCCATTCTCCTATGCCAGGAGATGGAGTCCTTCTCAGTTGCTTTTGAGAGAAAGCACTGAACTTCATGATCCGTTGTAGAAGCTGTTGACAGATCCAAAACATAAAGGTCTTTATATCTTGAAGCTGTCATCAGAACTTGGTCCTCCGGAATCACGTAGTCTTTCTTTAGCACGTAACACTTCTTGTTGTCGAATATGACTTTAAATCCCTTATCACAGATTTGGGAAACAGAAAGTAAGTTGTTTTGAAGTTGTTGAACGTAGTTCACCTTATCAAACTTAACTTTCTGATTTCCCACTTCTCCCTGAGCTGTGATATAGCCTCCCTTGTTTCCAGCAAACGAAACATGCCCTCCTTTTATTTGCTTGACGTTTGATAAAAGAGCCCTGTTTCCTGTCATGTGCCTGGATGCTCCGCTGTCTACAATCCACGTGTTGGTTTCAGCACTGTAGCGAACACCCTGCACATACAATGTAAAAGATTAGTTTAGGTTAGGAACCCAAGCCTTTACTGGCTTGGGTTTCCCAGAGGCATCACACATCATGAATTCAACCCATTGACCCTTAGAGGGTGAGGGTAGCTCAGGTTCCTTCTTGTCATCATTATCAGACACGAGGATGACTTTTCTTTCCATAAGCCAGATTTGTGCAATGCCTGTTTGTGATAAACAGTCGACTGGCTAAGGGTTGAACTTTAGGTTCACTAGTTCTTCTAGGTGGAGTTAAAGAACTCCTCTTAGAAGACCTAGGCTTTGAATCCTGAAGTTCAATCTTCTTCCTAGGTGTCTGATAGTAAGGACAAAGGAAGCAATGTGTCCACACTCTCCACAGTTGTAGCACGACCTGCTATCAACTTTATGATTAAACTTTCTTTGTGGAGATGTGTGTGACACCCTAGTAACATCACTTAGTTTAGGTTTTGACTCTGGTTCTTTTGATGTTTTCTCTTGTTTAACAAAATTAATTGTTTTAACATTTTAACATCTTTTTCTTTTGGTTAACTGGTTTTTGACTTGAAACTTGTGAAAGATTAACATTAGAAGTCTTTTAGGTTCTGATTTGACTCTGTTTGACCCTGACTTTAATATTAACCTTTTCAAATTCTTTTCCAGATTAACACAAGGCATTTTACCCTTTGCCTTTGAAGTGGCCTCCTTTTGTTTGGTTCCAGATTCAATAGATGAACATGAGGAATCTGGATCACTAACAAGAGGAGTAGACACCACATGATCCTTGATGGGGTTATTATTTATTGGTCTAGTCTTAGTGTTCATCAAGGTCTCAGGTGGTGGTGGAACCACTTTATAACCCAACCCTCCCCGTTGTTTCTTTCTCTCACTAAGTGTTGGACAATGTGTGATGAACTTGTCCAACTGTGCAGTTTCTGTTTTAATGAGTTTACTTCTACTTCTAGAACTGCCTTTTGCTTCTTAGTGTCTTCTAGGGAGTTATAGATAGTACCTAATGTCATTAGCTTGGTTAAATGCAACTACTTCAGTTTCCCTAAGCTGTTTAGTCAAAAGGTCTATCTTTTCTTTGTAACTATGCTCATTTTGTTTTAATACTCTATTAGCCTCAGTGCACAGTTGCAAATCTTTTACTAAGTTATCATTATGATCTAATAACCTAGCAAATTTCTCATCTATGCTATCTCTAAAAGTATCACAATCAGAACAAGCATGATTTTTAAACAGTTGGTCAGTGGTACTTACCTGAGGAGGTTCAGAAGAGTTAGCCATCAACGCAGCATCAGATGTCTCTGGTTCTGGTGATTCTGTCTTTGCTGTGGAAGTCCCTTCTTCAGGCTTGTAGCTGACCTCAGTTGCAGTTGTCTCTTCAATATTTGACATCGCTATCTCAACTGCAATATCTCCTTCACTCGCGGAATCATCGTCTAAGTCTTCTACACTTGCAATGTTTGATTCCCCTGGAGAGACAAACCTAAAGCTCCAGTCCTGTCCTTCATCATCATGAGCAGTCAAGGCTTTTGGATCCTTGCTTGATGAAGTAGAACTAGTAGCTTGCTTGTCTTGACGAGTGAAGGACGAGAATGGGTTCCCGTTACCCGTCTTCTTTGGCTTAACACATTCTCTCTTGAAGTGCCCCTTCTCTCCACAGTTAAAGCAGGTCACTTTACTCTTGTCAAAGCCAAATGTGGTATCCTTAGTAGCTACCAAGTTCTGTCCGGTCTTTTTCACAAACTTCTTCGCCCTCCGGACAGCACTAGCTAAGGCCCACATAATGTCCATCCTCTCCAGCTCCATTTCATCCACCTGCTCGTAGTCCTCATCTGCCAGATGGCAGTTTCCAATCTTCCCAGCAACAAGTCCATCATAAGAATGAACCACTGCTGCCAAAAGATCCATGTGCTCTCGAGCTACTTCCACAGTCACATTACCGAGGTTCTCGGTCTTCAGTCTAGTAGCATTTGCTTCAGATCCAATATAATGGGTACAAGAAGACCCTGACGTGTCTGATCCTGAAGGAGAAGCATGTGAAGGACCCGATGAGCTAGACACAAATGCAGTCTGGAGAGGTGCTCCAGATGTCTTAGCTTGAGGCGTGGCATTGTACAAAGCTGGATTCTGAGTGTACGAAGACTTCTGAGCTCTGTACTTCATCCTAAGTGCTTCTTCTCGCAGCTTTAGAATGAAGTCATTGATATCCAGCTTTGCCAGCATTTCATTCTGTCTCAGGTTAGACACGAATGAAGCCCACTTTTCCGGCAATCCGTCTGCAAAATTAGTCACTTTTCTTCCATGGTAGTAGCAACCCCATGTGTATGCAGTTCACTCATCAGATGGTAGAATCTATCAATAACATCGTCCAAACTCTCGTTTCCCATCGATGAGAAGTTGTCAAATTCCTTCTTTAACTCCTTAGCCTTGATTGCCTTCAGCGAAGCATTTCCGTCGTATCTCTTTTCCAGCTCATCCCATAGTTTCTTGGCCTGCTTATTCTCGAGTACTGGTGGAAAATGTCTTTAGGATAGACTGTGTGATCAATGCATAGACTCTCTTCTCTGCATTATACTTAACCTTTGCGCGTCAGTCATCCCTCCTAAAGTAAGCTTTACTCCATCGGCTCCCACCGGCATACTATACCCAATCTCGATAGCTTCCCACAGATTTGGATCCACTCCATTGAGGTAGATCTCAAAACGTTGTTTCCAGTGGGGAAACTCATCTAACGTTAAGAGCTTTGGTGGTTTATTATGATTACCCACCTCACTCTCAAGTAACAGCAGGTTCTGGATCCTTGAGTCCTTCCCAGCAGTAAAGGCTGACATTTGATCTTCCATGTCGAATAACTTTAAGTCTACTAAAACAAACTGTCAACTGGTGCGACTGAAGGATGCGAATGGGCTATCCGTGCGAATGAACTATGCGACTGGTTCAATCGTGCGGCTGAACTAAGCGATTGGTTCAGTCGTGCGAATGAAGCTGATGCGTATGAACACTGCGAACGAATGGTTCAATCGTACGAATGGAGATGCGACTAGGTCCAATCGTGCGTCTGGGCAATGCGAATGAAGTCCAGTCGTGCGAATGGCTCACTCGTGCGACTGAAGCTGCTGTTTTGCGAAAATTTCTAGGTTAAACGTGTTTTAGCCGTAAAAATTCGAAATTTCGCAAACTCTAATCGCCTAAGTCCGTAGAAACCAAAACTTGATGAGCAGGGAACGTCCAAGATCTTTTGACACAAAAGATTGCGTTTTTAGTGTAAAAACACAAACTTTTTATCAATCTTGATTGAATCACACGTAATCAAGAGCCAAAGCTCTGATACCACTTGTTAGGACCTGGTATTTGAACGAAATACCGAGTGATTAGCGTGTAAACCAACCAAATAGTGCGGAATCCTATTTGATTGGCGATCCAATCAGTGAGAACGCACGAAGAATCAATAAAGTATTGAATCTAACGTTAAGAATCGATTGGGAATCGATCTAATGCGTTCTATGAACTTGGAGAACGAATTGGGAGGCTTCTGGACGGCTAGGGTACGTCTGGAGTAATAGAATGAATGCTTACGTTTTTCCACGAATTGGGTTGTATTTATAGGTTAGTATTGTTCATTCGTGCGACTGAACCATAAGTATGGTTCAGTCGTGCGATTGAACCATGCGGTTGATTCATCCGCACGACTGAGTGTTCAGTCGTGCGACTGAGCCAATCTTATGTTACAATCATACGACTGATCCAGTCTCCTGGTTCAGTCGTGCGACTGAGTCATCGTATGAAGTTATTCATGCGTGTGGTCCATTCGCATGGGCCATTCGCATGAGAACTTCATTGTGTTAAGTTTGAATGTATTAATTAATATAACATTATGTGTAACAATTCAAACAACCACAAACCTAATTAACCAATTCAACATCGACTCATTAATGAAATATTAAACATTATAAATCACAAACAACAATATCATTTCATTAACAATCCAAACATTACATCAGAATCAGATAAACAAGATCTATTACATTCATATCCTGATCTAGGGACATACATGTATCAACAGTTTATGACATTGATATTAAATATAGATATATAATAGAAAAAATATGTGGTATATTTTTTTTGAATCATAATGAGGTATAATAGGAAGATTTAAATAATAATATTAGTGATTAAAGTTGCACCATCCTTATATATTATGTTTTAAAAAATTTATTATAAAATACAATCTTGTCTTAATAAATGTTGTTATAGATAGTAATAAATAAATAGATTATAAAGATATAGATTATATTATTCATCACTACTATAAAA
The DNA here is from genome assembly GCA_025215565.1 of Flaveria ramosissima. Classification (NCBI taxonomy): domain Eukaryota; kingdom Viridiplantae; phylum Streptophyta; class Magnoliopsida; order Asterales; family Asteraceae; genus Flaveria; species Flaveria ramosissima. Next base: position 25,648,240 of record CM046037.1, on the reverse strand, counting down.
GTATTTGTAATTAGATAGTAAGTATTCAAATAGAATAATATTATTTATGAATTTATATTATGATTATTATTATTATTTATTATTAGTATTCATATTATTATTATTATATTATTATTATTATATTGTTTTATTCTTATTATTATTATATTATTATTATTATTATTATTAGTATTATTATTATTATTATTACTATATTATAAAAGTATTACCTAAGTATCAAATAAGGCAACACTTATTATAACTTTATATGCTAATTTAAAATATTAAAATTTATTTAATATTTAATGTAGTGAATGAATTAAATAATCTTACAAATTAATAAGTATTAATCAAGTATTAGTTAAAAAGTTTTTAATAAGGGGTAAAGTAAAATGATTGCATTGAACACTTGTACCTAATGCTTAAAAAGTTGTATTAGGTGTTTTACTTTTTTTATAAAATTACATTCGTATCCTAAGGTTTTGCTTTATATAGTTCTTGGTCCCCAAATAGTGTATCCTGGCTGCTCTCAACTCATTATTTTGAGTGTTTGGTCTATGAGCAGCCCTGATAGCAGCTTCTATGAAGCCTGAGGATCCACTAGAACTTTCTCTCCTTAGCTTCCTCTTCCTCTCTCTCTCTCCTCCTCCTCAATCTTCTCAGTAGTCAATATCCTTTTCCCTTTGTCACTCACAGACCTTTGTGACTTAGGGTGGAGAGAGCTTTGGCCTTCATTGTCTGATGTAGCAGTCAGACTCTAGCCAGAGAGGATGTGAGACACCTTTACCAGCAGGTGCTTTACTGAGGGTATGGGATGCTGAAGTTACAGGTTCTGTGACAGTGCTTACATGTTCTATCGTTGGGCCTTCAGTCAAGGTTTCCCCTTTGAAGCTAATCTTAGGGTCCACCTCAACATCCAGTTGACCAATGACATTGCCTGCTCGCATTTGTCTTCTTGCTTTGAACACTTCAGCAATCTTGTCTTGTATCCTTTCAGCCATTCTTTCAGCTTGCCTATGTTGAGTTGGATTAGCAAGTGGCATGTTGACAAGATCAAGACCTTCATAGTAGTTCAAGGTCTGAAAGTTGAAGATCTCTTACTACCCTTGAAGTCTATAAAGTTTGAGGGCTCTTCTCTCAGCATCATACCTCCACCCTAGTATGTAATTTGAAGCTTCTTGGGGTGGGGATGACATTGCCCTTGGAATACCCTCCTCAAACAAACTCCGAATGAGAGACTCCACATCAATGTGAACTTGAGGAGGTTACTGAGTATGGACAATTGCAAGTGAGGGTGGTGAATCCTTTATGTCCATACTCTGTGAAGAAATCCTAGGTTCTATGATTGTTAAGACTTTCTCCTCCTTTTTGGTAGCATCACCTTCTTGCATAGGTGAGCTAGGAGTTAGGTCTATCACATCCACACGTTCTTGTGTTCCTGGATGAGCTCTTCATAAAGGTCTCCCAGATAGTTGCTCCTTGAGATAAGAAATCTCAAGTTGCTGATCATTGACCATGTTTTGTAGGATAGTCACCTGAGATTCCAAGTGACTAACCTTAGAGACTAAGTAAGTGTATGTTTTTAATAGTTTTTGTACCTTTAGTCTCATGTTCCCCTCATCTTCATCAAAAGAATCATGGGGGAAGAGAGAATAGGACCAAAGTCTTCTTCCTCATCACCAGCATAATGTTCTTGGCTCCTGGATTTCCTCTGCTCAATGACAACTTCAGGTGAAGTGTCAATGGGCTGAGTTGCCATGGTTGAGGTCTTTAATAATGTAATCACTTGCAGAAGTGAGAGCCTCTTCCATATGGATCTCCTGAACAGGTTCAGAGAGATCCACCTCAGTAATAGGTGAATGATGTGAGCTAGACAGGGGAGAGACAGGAGTACTCCTCTCTCTTTGAGTGGGGGAAGAGTCGAGAGACTCATGATACTCACTGTATGGGTGATGATATATGGGTTTGAACAAGCTTAGTAGCTTGTGTAGGGGTTCGTTTGGATTTTCTTTGGTAGGTGTGGATGATTTGTGGCTTTTTGGTGGTTGTGAGGTAGAAGGTGTGGGTTCAACACAAACTTGTATTGCTAGGTTGTCACCTTGAGTAAGGAGCTCTAACATTTTTGGGACAACAGCTGTTTCTACCCCAGAGAAGATAACAGTTGGCTTCTTCATTGTCTTACATGTTTCCCTTAACTATGAGTCCAGTTCACAGTTGAGAATGTGTTGAACATACCTAGAGAACATGTAATATTCTAAAGAGTCTAAGTTTACAAGCAAGTTAGTATACATAAATTGTGAGTACCTGAACGTGACCCCCTGAACCATTCCATGAACTATGAAGGACAAATCCTCAGAAATCTGGTTCCATCCTGCATGTTTGTTTGATAAGCTGTGGATAACAACATGGAGTAGGTATTTCCAATGAGATGAGCCCTTCCCTTTCCTAAAGGTCTTTACAGAGAAATCTCCCTCATAGCCCATCTGCTCAAAGCAATGGTTGACAACAACTTTAGGAAAGGACAATTCACCTTCTGCATCATCCAGCTGCATATGAGTGTTTATGATGGCTGGAGTGATGAAGATTGTCCTCCCCTGTACTATGGCAGATAGTGCCTTCTCTCCATCCATGAGGACCTCATGGTAGGTCCTTCAAAATTCCAAAAGTTGATCCTCGTAGAGAGGAGGATCAATGGTAAGGGAGGTGAAGTAGTTAGACAAAGAAAGGAAACGACAAACCTTTGAGAAACTTTGATCTTTCTCAAGAGTCCAACAGGGCAACCTGATTGTGCTGCATGTGGAGTTGCATGGAAAAAACAGGGTTGTTTCTGCGGTCAAGGATGGCCATTTGTGAAAGCTTAAAGGTGAAAGAAGATAAGAACAAAGTTGGTTTTGGGTGAATTCAGGTTTAGAAGTGTTCCAGATGAAGAAGAGAGTGAAAGATGAAGGAATTGTTGGGTGTATATATATATATATATGAAATGGATTTGAGGCAAAGTTAATGAAAGAGGATAAACTTTAAAATCCGTATGTCGGTCCCACCTCTGAAAAGTGTCCAAAAAGGTTGTTATCTTGGAAGTCGAAAATCTTCCGAAGGTATTTTCTCTTCGGAAGTTTTTTTGATAAAAAGCTTCCGAAGCTAAAATTACTTCAGAAGATATTTCAAAGATTATTGAAAATTTTGCTTCAGAAGATATTAAGACTTGGTGATTTTTATATTTGAGAATAAAAACTTTCGAGACTTAATTTGCTTTCGGAAGAAAATTGTTCTTCAAAAACACATAAGTACTTATAAGTTCATTTAAGCTTCGGGAGATATTTTGAAAATTTCCGAAGGCAAATTTAAATAATTAGTTATATGTTTTGATGACATAATTTTCTTCCGAAGGTAAAGAGATATCTTCTGAAGTAGAAAATGATCAAAATTTTTAAAAATCTAAGCAATAAAATTTTAAAAGAGTTTTCTTCCAAAATAAACAAGGGCTTATGAAGGTGATGAAATAGACAACTTAGGACACACAGATTTTAGAAATAATATGAATTAAGTTTAAAAAAAATCTACTCAAGATTAATCACCCAATAGCTGATATAATATATTTAAATCACTGTTCATCAAAAGCTTTAGTAAACAGATCATCATATTGTTCATTTGTGTTAACTTTGACTAGTTTGATTAATCTCTTTCAAAGTTATCTCTAATTAAATGATACCTGATGTTAATGTGTTTTGTTCTTGAGTGCTGCACATGATTATCTGTAATAAAGATAGCACTATTGTTGTCTATGTGGATGGGAGTCTCTTTGAAATTAAATCCATGGTCCAGCATCTGATTCTGAATCCAAAGCACTTGAGCACAGCAGCTAGCAGCAGCAATGTATTCAGCTTCAGCAATTGATGCAGACACACATGATCGTTTCTTGCATTGCCATGAGACAATCCTTCCACCAAAGAATTGACATCCCCCAAATGTAGACTTTGTAGTTATATTGTAGCCACCATAGTCACTATCTGTATATGCATACAGATTGAAGTCAGAATTCTTTGGATACCAAAGGCCTAGTATAGCAGCACCTTTGAGGTATCATAGAATCCTCTTGACAGTAACCAAGTGTGACATCTTGGGGTTGGCTTGATATCTTTCACAAATGCATGTGGCCAACATGACATCAGGCCTGCTAGCTGTAAGATACATAAGAGACCCAATCATAGCCCTGTAAAGGTGTTCATCCACGCACTCCCCCTCAATGTCTGGTCCAAGGGAGTGGTTTCTTGCTATGGGTGTCTTTGCAATCTTGTAGTCAATCATGTTGAATTTTGTAAGTATGTCTTGTACATACTTTGACTGACTTATGAAGATGCCACTGTCAACTTGCTTCACTTGAATTCCAAGAAAGAAATTGAGTTCCCCATGGGACTCATTTCAAATCTATTCTAAATCAACCTCTCAAAGTCTTTGCAGAGCTTTGGATTAGTTGAACCAAAAATAATATCATCTACATATACTTGAACTAGCATTAAGTCATTCTCTGTTTCTTTGATGAAGAGAGTTCCATCTATAGTACCCCTTTTGTAGCCATGCTGACAGAGATACTGAGATAAAGTCTCATACCACTTCCTTGGAGCTTGATGCAGCCCATAAAGAGCTTTATCAAGTTTGCAGACATAATCAAGATGATCAGGATCTGCAAAGCCAGGTGGTTGTTTGACATACACCTCTTCATCAATCACCCATATAGAAAAGCACACTTGACATCAAGTTGGTAGACCTTGAAATCCTTATATGCAGCAAAAGATAGGAATTTCGGACAGCTTCAAGTCTTGCCCCAGGAGCAAAGATATCTGTGTAATCAATTCCTTCTTCTTATGTGTACCCTTGGACAACTAGTATTGCCTTGTTTTTGATGACAAGTCCTCTATCATCCTTCTTGTTTCTAAACACCCCTTGGTTCCTTGGTAGTCTTCCCTTTTGCCTTTTAAATTGAAGCAATTCCCCCTGCATAGCTTCAACCCAACTTCCATTCTTTAAAACCTTATCAACTTTCTTTGGCTCTATCTGGGACAAGAAACAAGAGTGGAGACAAACATTTGCATCATGGGTTTGTCCTCTTGTCCTAACCCCTGTATCAACATTTCCAATGATGTTTGTGGTGCGGTGAGACTTGTGGATCCTGAGTTGAGGGATCACAGCAAGTTGCTTGGAGACATCTAAATTAAAGAAATTTAGATCAGGCATTGAAGTATCTCCCACCACATCAGCACAGTTATCAAGAGAGACTTGATCCAATGAGTGTGTGACATCATTGATGTTGTATACCATGGAGTGGTTTTCAGCATCAACAAACTATTGATCACTGTCACCACCACCATTTCCTTCCATATTTGAAGCTCCTTCATTTGAGTGTTGTGCCTCTGAGCTGGAATTTGTTGGCACCTCAGATGTATTAGCTGAATTTGACATGGTTGTGCTGATAGAAACTCCATTTGTAGGGTTAGTTACCATTGGAGCTGAAGTAGTTTGTGCTAAAGGTCTTCTCACCTCAAATCTTGGGTCAGGATCTCTTGTTGATAAGATATCTGTGGATCATGAAACATTCTCACAAGATTTGTTAAAACAGTTGGTAACTAAATTAAGATCAAATTACCAATCAGAACCAGAACCTTTCATATTAGGAGTGTGCTCATTGAAGGTCACATTGGCTGACTCCTCACTTACTCTAGTTCTAAGATTGTATACTCTATAATCCTTAGCTTGAGAATAGTATCTAATAAAGTATCCATCATCTGATTTCTTATCAATTTTGGCTATTTGATCTTTGGTATTCAAGATGGTGCAAGGACATCCAAATGACCTGAGAAAACCAATGAAAGGTTTTCTCTTATGCCAAAGTTCATAAGGAGTCTTACCATGTGTCTTGACTACTAAAACTCTGTTCTGCACATAGCAAGCAGTGTTTACTGCCTCTGCCCAGAAGGTGGTAGGCAGTTTAGAGTCAGACAACATAGTTCTTGCAACCTCAGTTAGTGTCATGTTTCTCCTCTCACAACACCATTTTGCTGAGGAGTCCTGGGAGCACTATATTGTCTTGAAATACCCTTTTCATCATAAAATGTATCAAAAATTTGGTTCTTAAATTTAGTTCCTCATTGATTCTCAATCTTTAAGATGAAATTCTTCAAGATCTTAGGAGTCTCATCCTTAGTTCTAAGAAAAAAGACCCAAGTGAACCTTGTAAAGTCATTAGTGATCACTAAACAATATGAGGTCCTTCCTAGACTTATTACACTGGTGGGGCCAAAGAGATCCATATGTAATAAGTGTACGGGAGTAATGATAGAGTTTCTTTCCTTTGGCTTGTGAGATACCTTGTGTTGCTTCCTTTTGAGGCATGAAACACAATGGTCATCACTTGTAAAGTCTTTCTCTGGCATTCCAGTTACCAAATCATTCTTAATTAATTTATTCATATTTTAAAGTTTACATGACACATTCTTTTATGCCAGAGGAAAGACTCATCACTATTTGCTTTATATAGAAAGCATGAAACTTCTCCTGAAGGATATGTTTCTTGCAAGTCCATCTTGTACATGTTCCCTTTCATGGGGCTCTGAGTAGGATATGCTTTTGAGGAATAACCACCCCGGGCTTGAGAACAATGCACTCATGCTCAAAGAAAAGCATGTTATGTCTTTGATCACAAAATTGAGATACACTCAAGAGATTGTATCCAAGCTCCTTGACAAAATTTACCTTTTCAATGATGAGCTTTACATTTGTGACCCTGCCCCTTCCAGTAATGTAACCTCTAGCATCTCCTCCAAAAGCAACTGGTCGTCTATCTATTTTCTCAAAGTTTTAAAGTAGAGATCCATTTCCTGTCATGTGCCTGGAACAGCCACTGTCATTGATCCATACATTTTTGTTTGTCTTGAACTGTTACTGCACAAAAGAGATGGTTAGTTACGTTTGGAAACCCAAGCCTTGTTGGTCTTGGGCTTATCAAAAGAATTTGAAGAGAATGCCATAGTAATTGATTTTATTGTCAGATTTGTAGGATCATTTGCTGATGTTGATGAAGAACTTTCAGTCACATGGTCTTTCTTTGTCTTCCATACCACCTTTGGAAGCTTAGACTTGACCTTCAATACTTCGGAAGTTTTTACAACTTCGAAAGTTTTGGAGACTGGACCTTTGGAAGATCTTGCTAACACTGTAACAGGCTTCAGTACTTCGGAAGTATTCCTTTCTTCCGAGACCAATTTTTCTTCCGAAGGCAAGTTTTCACTTGTCTTCTTCTTCATTTAGAGCTTCCAGAAGGAAAAGATTTTCCTTCCGAAGCTTGCTTCTTCTTCATCTTCTCAGAAGTCTCTTTCTTGGTCATATGGATAGTACTTTTTGGATTGTAGAGGCAATCCTTTGCAAGATGAGAAGTACTACCACACATAACACAGTTTATTTTCTTCCTTCTGAGAGTCTTCCTTTGAGAACAAAGCTGAACTTGATCACTTTCCTTCTCTATCTTCATTTTTGCAAATGATGTGGCAATTCTTTTAGGGTAAGAACTACCTTTGGAACTGGATGGTTCAGGTTGTGTAGCAGTGGTACACATTTGATTAGCATTCTTCATGATGTTGGGATGATTTGAACAAGAACTAGAACTCTTGGTACTAGATTTCAAGTTTGAGTCTTCAGCCTTAACTACCTCAAAACCTGTAGAATTAAAAACTTGTTTCTACATAGAGTTAAAAGTGGCCTTGATCTCTTGAGCCTTCTTGGACTTTCTTTTGGCCTTTCTGATCAAGTTCTTCCTTTTAGACTTGGTCATCCCAACTCTTTTTCTCTCCTCAGGAGAGTAGTGACCTTTCTTAGGATGCTCTTCTTTACTCTTCTCAGAGTCATCCTTCACTATCTCCTCTTCATTCTCTTCACTCATGGGGTCTATGAAAGGAAGCTCATCTTCACAAGTTCCACACCTAGGAGATCTTACAGACAGAATGGTGTGTGGAGGAGCTATCTCAGTAAATCTCATCCCCTGCTTATTCTGATAACAAACTTTTGCATGCAAGGATGAGGATATTATGTTCTTAATGGTCTCTTCTTCAAGAACACATTTTTCTGTCCTGGCTTTGCTGATCACAAGCTCAGCCTGGCATTCAGTTAACTTAGTGATGAGATCTTTGATTTGAGTCTTGTAGTTGGTGTGCTCATGTTTAAGAGTTGAAATGGTTTTCTCTAGATCTTCTATTTTAAGTTTGTAATCATTTTCAGCTCTTTTGAAATTAGATTTTAAGATATTTAAAGACTTAAGATCAGATCTCATCTCTAAGTTATAGGACCTATATCTGTTAACTTTAGTAATACATTCAGGTGTATAGAGATGTTCCAATACCTTGGCTTCATCATGGTCAGCCATTAGTGCTTGATTTGGAGATGCATCTTCCACCTGAATGCCCTAGTCAAAGCCTCTTTCTTCAACAGCAACTACAGCTTGATGCTTTGGCTTCTCATTCTGGTTGGCTTTGTCAATGTAGTTTGGTCTGGTTTGTGCTTGGCCACCATTTGTCCTTGGTGCCTTGCACTCCCTAGAAAAGTGTCCCATTTGGTTACAGTTGTACGATTTCATCTTGCTCTTGTCTAGCCCAAACTTTCCACTAGTTGCATTGCTAGGAAACTTTCTCCCTGTCCTCTTGTAGAACTTCTTGGCTCTATGAGTGAGAAGAGCCATTTGTTAAACTATCTCCATGTACTCCAGATCATCCGAATGGATACAGTCAAAATCTTCAAGGGTGAAGAGAAAATTACCAGTACTTTCATCAGCATACACAAAAGCTTGTGAAGAGCTTATCTCTTGGAATGGACTTCCTTGAGTGTAACTCTCCCTTGGTGTCTCCGGAAGGTGATGAAAGGGCCCTTTTGTGAGTTGTTAGGGTAATATATAAGATGATGTTGTGGTTCTTTGCAATCCCTTTCAACCACATGAAGGGCTGAACTCAGTTGATTGCTGGAGTTACAAGATGGACTTTGTATATTCATCTCCATCTGGTATCCACTAAGAATACAATATAACTCTGTAAGAGTGAGAGTCTTAAGGTTCTCAGTTCTCTTGATAACAACACAATAATGTGTCCATTGTCTAGGAAGAGAGGAGATGGACTTCTTTACAATGTCTCTATTTTCAAGAGTAACTCCAACATCCATTAGAGTATCCACAATCTCAGCATACCTAAAGTATTGTTGAGTCATGGTTTCACCTATTTTAAAGGTGAAGTTCCCAAACTACTGCTTCAAGAGGTCTTTCTTATTCTATTTTGCTTCAGTGGACCCCTCATACATGAGCTTCAGTGCAGCCCATAACTGCTTAGCAGTTTTGCACTTCTTGAAGCCCCTGTATATGGAGTTTGGAAGAGCAGTTTGGAGGGCAGTCATGGCTTTCTAATCTATATCTATTCTCTTCCTGTCTTCTTCAGAATAGTAAGTCACCTCCTTTGGATTCATACCACCCCCGGCAGCAGCTGAAGAGGTGCTTGGTATGTGAGGTCCAGAGACAACATGTTCCCACATCTTGGAGTCTTAAGACTTGATAAAGCCTTCAATTCTTTGACACCAAGTGTCAAAGTCTTCAGTAGTGATCAGTGGGGACTTTGTCATGGTTTCGGTTTCCATATAAACCTTTGTGAGAGCTGCCATTTGAGATGTTAAGTATTTTGTGAGACTAAAGGATTTAAGATGGTGAGATCTAACAATCAAAAGCCTGGAATGCTTTGATTCCAATTGCAAGACTGTTTAAGAGATGGTCAATACAATCAATCTCACAATAAGGAGAGTATTAGAACACTTAACAAATCAAATAGGGAACGGGACTTATAATATGATACTATGAACACAAGTAAACAAGAGACAGAAACTTAAGAACACAACAACAAAGTAAAGGTTTTCAAGATTGCAGTATATTGCTTCTTAATTTCTTTTATAAGTGTTAAAAAGCATAAAAAATAAGATACAAGGACTTGTGTCACTTTATACTACATCCTACATCCGGTCATACTTTAAAGACCAGTTGAAAACACTAAACTAGACAACAACAAGATCAATGTAAAGTCAAAAGACAGATTTGTCTTTTGACTAGTGACTATGACATGCCATAGCTCACATCCTAATATATTACTAAAAAAATAAAAGTACATAAAGTAGAAAGTTATAGACTCAAGACCTCAATGTACAGTTACAAAAAGCATGGACCATTTACCAACTTGTATAAGTTGGTGAGTCTTCAGAGTTGCAGTGGAAAGTTGGTCAGCTTTATGAAAAAGTACATCAGAGAAAGCATGTTCTTCAAAGTCTTCGAAAGATTCTATCTTCACTTCATTGGCTTCAGAAGACTTTGTCTTTGAAGCTTCGAAAACTTCATTTTTGGCTTCAGAAGATATTGATCTTAGCTTCGGAAGATATCATACTTAGAATATTTTTGTGCAGAGTATGAAACTTCCGAAGCAACTTCTACTTAGTACTAAGTGCATTCATGCAGGAAGCACTTGGGTTGTTTTGGGTGCATCAGCCTTTCTATTAGCCTTACAGAAAATTTTCAAAATCTAGTAGTGATGAAGAATTTAGATAGAAGAAGGAAGTGTGTATAGTCAGTGGTGGAGAACGGATGTGACAAATAGGGTGAGGAGCCATTGGCTGGAGCTTCCGGTGAAAACGGCGGCAGTGGATTCGTATATGGCAGGAAGAACCTTGAAATCAAATTTGTTGCGATGAACCTGATGAAGACGAACATCAAATCATGCATCTTTGATGGTAACAATATGGTTAGGAGGGAGAAGAAATGATGATCGGATTTTCGATTGGTGTCGACTGTGATGGTACGTGGTGCTACTGAATAAAACTTAAAAAATGAGGACATATCTTCACAACGTTGCATTTTGATCCAGATATATTAAAACCATCCTCATAGGTCCCTATCTAAATTACATTACTATTTTTTTAATTATTAAATATGAAATGACAAAAATACCCCTAAGATTGACTAATCAATTTAACATTGTTTAGTTCAAGGACCATTTTTGAAAGCATGTAGTTCAATTAGGGATCGAATTCATAATTCTTTAAGTTTAGGGACCGAATCCAAAATTTAACCCAAACCATGAGGACCATCCATGTAGTTTAATTTAATGTATTAAATTAAATAATATCATATTATTAAATATTGTATTAATAATGTGTATTAAATAGTGTATTAATTAAAATAGTTTATTAAATAGTGGTAAAATGTAATTATTGCATAGTGCACTTGTACTTTATGCTTAAAATATTGTATTAGGTGTCTTATAATTTTAGTAAAATTACGATATTATCCTCATAAAATGTATTGTATAGTAGTATAGATATAGATATAAAAAGTAAAAAATTAAGTAATAAGTTATTTTTTTCTGTTCTTAGAAATTTAAAAGTTGGCTTTAAATTATTTTTCGGTGCTTCTCGAATTACTTTGACGATGTTATAAAACAAAATATGATATGTAATTATATTTCAATTGTTAGCAAAACTTATAAAATAATTGTTGAACATCTCAAACTTATTCTTAATTTTATTTTGTTCTCTTAACAAAACTTAAAATGTATTTAGATTTAACGTCTTTGTCTTTCTACCTAACCCCAAAACATGTAAGTTGTATCCATCGTCTTGTATTAAACCATAAAAGCAAATAGATTACAACATATAGCGTAGTAGAAGTTACAATGCTTAGGGTTAACTACTAACTCCCAAAATCAAGATAGCATAAGCTAGTTTCACAAATCTATCACGTGTTTCTTTCCATGTACATGTCACATTATCGTTAATAATAGACAGATTTTACTTATAAAAATGCGAAATCACGGATAAAGGGACAAATTAGCTTTAAATTTTAACAAACACTCCATCTCCTAACCATCTCCCCTTGATAACCCAATCCCTAAATTAAAATTTTCAGATATTTTCACATATTTTGGACATCTCTTTAATCGGATATCCAAACGGATATTTAAAAAAATATTAAGCTTTTATAAAAAGTATTAAATAATAGATACAGTTTTAGAATTTGATATCGTTTTGGATATTTGAATCCAAATTTAAAATTTGAATTCGGACTCGAATATTTTATTTTAGTATTTGAAATTTTCGAATATTTAAAATTTTAATTTCTGAAAATCTGGATATCTGAATATGAACATCCCAAGTTTGTATTGTGGATGTTTTAGTTTATTGAGCTTTGAGTTATTGGGAAAATTTCTGAACTTTTATTTGAGGCTTGCTGATGTTTGATGTTTGGGGGATTAGAACACTTTTAGGGTCATTATCGTCTTTTATGATTTTATTGGTTGTGTTTTTTGTCGAAGATATTAGAGCAACCTTTATGTTTGAATTTGCTACAATCCTAGTAAAATGTTGCAACCTTGTTCATATCGATACACTTCTTGTTCATATTGATTCCCTGCCCGTTTAAACAAGTGACTTTTTAGGTTCTTGAGTTAAAAAGGTAATAATTAATTCTTTATTTGTGTGTTGTTTTCTTTTCTGAAGCTTTATTTTGTCGTAGGTATGGTGGCTATGCAGAATTAGTCATCCGTTCATACCTGAGTTGAACAAATGATTTTAATATACATGCATGTAGAAAGGTCCTTCTTACATTCACATCGACGTGGCTTGCATTGAATGGAACTTGTTAATCATGATTTGTATCGCACACAATAATTTGTGTTTTCCTCCATTCATTCCTATCTTTATGATAATTTAAGTTTCAATTCACATTGCACTTAAATATATAAAACTAGAATACAAATTCGTGTATAACACGTTTCAATAAAAGAATTATTAAAATAACTAAGAAGTAGATTTAGAGAATATTAAAAAAGTTTTATTTCAAGTTTTAATTTAATATATAGTAAGTAACCGATAAACACGAAGAGGATTATTAAAACTTAAAAATAAAATAAATTTTGTTTGGGCTTTGGCCTGTGTTTATAAAGTTTAAAATTCGAAAAAAAAATTAAAATAAAATAATTAATGTTTTAAATATAAAATTCAAAATAAGTTATTATTGTGAAGTCACTGGATCGGGAAAACATCCGAGCATGTTCTTGACGGAAGGATAAACAACAGCAACCAAAAGTCAATCAATAAACACGAAACTATCAAAAAATTGGTTTCATTGAAAAACCTAACGATTAACAAGCTAGTTACAACATAAAAGAATCAAGACTCTTGCAAGGGGAGATCGAGCATGATCTCCCCTCTCATCGGCAGCCCTAGGCCCCGGGAACCCCTTCCCCAAACCCTTAATCTCTTACACATTGAAACTGGTATATATAGGCTTCGGCCCATATTAGATGGCGACTGGGCCCATTGTGCGATTGGACCATGCGTATGGTTCAATCGTACGACTGACCCCAACCGCATCTCTCAGTCGTACGACTGGCCCATTAGTAAGGCTCGTCGCACGAGAGTCTCATTCGCATATGCTCCTGCGAATGACCCAGTTTCATGGTTTTACAACATATCAGGTTTATTTACATTAAGTCTAGACTATTCGACAAGCGACGGACACACTATATATGACAATATATGCTCCAACCAAATCCCCCTTGGACGTTGCTTGCGAATAGTAGATAACACCTCTTACAATCTTCAGTCAATCTTTGCTCTGGTTGTCAATAGAATCAAACGAAAACCATATTAGCCAACTTTGCCGCTCCGTCAGGTGCTACATTATCCCTGAAGATGAATTTAGGCACAATAGCTTTCGTTTACTTTGCAGAAAAACACATCACAGCATCAAGATTCCCATATGACTGATTTTTCCAGATAATGACATGAACAGTTTTCCATTGCTTTAATCTTCACACAGGCTAACCTGCTTAACATTAACACCTGTAGAAATTCCCCCTCACATTCAGCATATCCAATATCTAAACGTTGTGCTCTCTTGGCGTCTTCATACGGTGTTTGGCAAAAGGTTGAAGGTCCAATCCACAGCTGACAATATCAAACAAATCAGCATGCATGTAGATTCATCATCAAAAACCTGCTCACATCATTACTTTCTGATTGCGTCTTCAATTTCTCTATACATGGATTCCCCCAAGAATGAGAATCCTCTCTGTGCGGATAAATATAACTTGATTGGCCCATAAATAGTCAGATGCTCCTGACTACCCCACAGATCAGCACTGACTGCTGACATCTTCTCTTCTCTCTTTCGTGTTCAACTTCATTCACCTATTCTGGAAGTCCGACGAATAATGGGTATTATACATCGAACTTATTGACAAAATAATCTCAGGGTGTGAATGTGCTTTGCTCATCCTCAAATCTGTGCAAAAGGTAGTTCCGACTTTTTCTCTTTTTTTTTTTTTTTTTTTTTTTTTTTTTTTTTTTTTTTTTTTTTTTTTTTTTTTTTTTTTTGGTTTGGTTGGAACACCGTTCATCCGTATGACGTGGAGGACAAATATCACATTCATGTGAATGGATGATACGAATAATATATTCGTGAGGCTGGTCATAAGACTGGTCCAGTAGCATGATTGGTCATAAGACTGGTCCAGTAGCATGACTTGTCATAAGACTGGTCCAGTAGCATGACTGGTCATAAGACTGGTCAGTAAGCATGACTTGTCATAAGACTGGTCCAGTAGCATGACTGGTCATAAGACTGGTCCAGTCGCATTCCAGTCGCATTCCAGTCGCATTCCAGTCGTACGAATGGTCCATAGCATGGTCCAGTCGCACGAATGGTCCATTAGCATGGTCCAGTCGCACGAATGGTCCATTAGCATGGTCCAGTCGCACGAATGGTCCATTAGCATGGTCCAGTCGCACGAATGGTCCATTAGCATGGTCCAGTCGCACGAATGGTCCATTAGCATGGTCCAGTCGCACGAATGGGTCTGTACGCAGATTTTCAGATCTGCAGCCGCCAAAGCTGCCAAAAACCCTAATTTGATGAATTTTACATGAACCAAAACAAAATAGACATCATCAGATTCGCAAGGGTCATAGGAACGTGGTTTTGAGTTCGATTTTAACATGGAAACAACACACGTAACAAGATCTGAGCAAAACACGAAGAACATCAAGTGGGTTTAACGTCAAGATCTGAAATTGGATCCAGAAATCAAGAGCTCGGGTTGCTAGAATGATTGTTAGATCATTCCAGCAGTAACCGGCTCTGATACCAATTGTGAAGTCACTGGATCGGTAAACATCCGAGCATGTTCTTGACGGAAGGATAAACAACAGCAACCAAAAGTCAATCAATAACACGAACTATCAAAAATTGGTTTCATTGATAAAACCTAACGATTACAAGCTCGTTACAACATAAGAATCAAGACTCTTGGCAAGGGGAGATCGAGCATGATCTCCCCTCTCATCCGGCAGCCCTAGGCCCCGGGCAGACCCCTTCCCCCAAACCCTTAATCTCTCTACACATTGAAACTGGTATATATAGGCTTCGGCCCATATTAGATGCGACTGGGCCCATTCGTGCGATTGGACCATGCGTATGGTTCAATCGTACGACTGACCCAACCGCATCTCTCAGTCGTACGACTGGCCCATTAGTAAGGCTCAGTCGCACGACTGAGTCTCATTCGCATATGCTCCTGCGAATGACCCAGTTTCATGTGTTTACAACATATCAGGTTTATTACATTAAGTCTAGACTATTCGACAAGCGACGGACACACTATATATGATAATATATGCTCCAACAATTATTTAATTACCTTAGGTATGAATTACTAAAATTTAAATTCACTTTTCGTTGAATTCTTTCATCAACTCTACACCTCAACAATTTTATTTATTAGTTATAGGTACTTATTCTCCAATTATTTTCATTTCTTTTCTTTAAACATCAAGGTAAATATAAAATCCAAGAGATATGAAGAAAAAACAGTTAAAAAGCCACCAATTATTGATTTTCTTTATTTGAGTCGACGTAATTGGTTATTTCAATTGTAACTAAAAGCATTTGTCGGTGGTATTTTTCTATTTTTTATTTTTAAGAAGGTGCTAAATAACTTAATTACCTTTAGGGAGCGTTTGGTTGGAAGAATGGAATGGAATGGAATTGAGAAACTAGTATAATTTTCAAGTAAATTATATTTGAGTGAGTAATGAAATGTAAACCCAAGGGAATGTTTCACCTCAAATTCCCTTGGTTGTGGGATTTCAAATCCCTCTATAGGTGGAAGGATTTTGAAATCTCACAACCAAGGGAATTTGAAGTGAAACATTCCCTTGGGTTTACATTTCATTACCCACTCAAACATAATTTTACTTGAAAATTATACTAGTTTTTCAATTCCATTCCATTCCTTCCAACCAAACACTCCCTTAGGAAAATAATTTAGGATGGGAATGGTGCTTACACCACACTCGTCACACTATATTATTTACCCATCAATCATATTATGTCATGTTAATCACACCACACCATATCATTTGATGGGGGGGGGGCTTACATCACATCACATCATGCTGCAATTATTTTTAAACTACTTCATAAATATAAATAAATTAAAATTAAAACTAAAAGCTATATTGAAATAAAAATACATAAAAATAAAAAATACATTAAAAATTAAAAATTATTACAAACCAAAATTAAAAAGTACAAAAAGAAAAAATAACCCAAACTAATCTTCATCATCCGAAACTATGATATGCACATTATTCACAACGTTTTCCACGAGATCGAATCTAAGTCTAAATGTGTATTCTCATTGCGCAGTTTCAAAATTGTATTTTCGTGCACAGGGAAAATAACGTTGCCGTCATTTTTTATAATCATATTGCGGAGTATAATACACGCGTACATTTGATTTCTTGTTTTTTCAATCGTCATCACTGTAGCCGGTCGAGCAGTTATTTGCAATCTTGCTTTTAAAACACCAAAAGCTTGTTTCACATCTTTTCTTGCGGACACTTGCACCTTTTTTAATTTATATTCTTTGTACTCCATTGGATAAGAATATGATTTTACAAAAGTTGACAAGAAAGGATAGTAACCACGTGTATATTGATTCCCGTTAACATATGAACATATGGGGACGGTTCCATTCAATTTTGGCGTGAAGAGTGGAGATTGAGTGAGAACATTAATGTCGTTGTTAGAACCGGCTACACTAAAATAAGTATGTCAAAACCACATATCTTGTGACGCCACGACCTCAAGAATCATTCTTGGACCATTGTAATCATGTAAATGATATTGTGCTCGCAAACGCGTAGGAAAATTTGTCCATTCGTAATGAGTGTAATCAATGCTACCGAGCACCCGTAAGACATGTCTATATTGATGTGCATTGTACAATAATGTAATGTCATGGCTAGTAGGACTTCATAAAAATTCATCACGGTATAAAATAATAATAGCGTTGTAAAAATATTCAAGACATGAACATGAAATCTTAGCAGACATAACTAATATTATTGTATGTGTAGGCAAAATTATCTGTTATGAGTTGATGTATTGCTGAAGTGCATTTTTGTATTAGAATGAAACTTTCTTCTTGGAGCCTTAAAGATTAGCATTAGTTTTTAGTTTTGTTTTTGTCATAGTATAGGGACTTATTGTGTAAATATATGTTCCTTTGTTTCTTGTATTAGTATAAATAGGATTATTTGTATTTTACAGGTGGGATTTTTGCAATAGAACTATCTCATTCTGTAGTTGTAATCCTTTGCTAATATCAATGAAATCACTATGAATTTTTCTGATAATTTGCTTAGTTGATTACTTTGTGCATATTATTGTCAATTGTAGTTCATCATTAACACATATCGATCCATTTGAACCTATCAAATGGTATCAGAACTTTCGGTTCAGTGATTCGAGCCTGTGAATCACTTGAATCTGTGTTTTTGATAGCAATTGATCAATAGATTGCTGAATTCAGTTGTGTTTCATCACTAGAAACATGATTTGAATCACAATTAAGTGAGTTAACATCATCATATTTGAATTTTTGTCAGATTTGAGTTCGAACTGTTCTTCAAAGTCGAACAAAAATTGTGCAAAATTCTGATTATTTGTTGTTAATTGAAGGAAATTATTGTTAAAGGATTGATATTCGGTGTATTTCACACTTGATTGAAGAGTTTCAGACCAATTAATCAAGTTTTGAAAAGTTTGTTAAGATCAGGTTGTTACGAAGAAGATGAATTAGGCGTTTGGAGTGTTGAAATCATCTGAAAAATCACCTATGTGTTTAGGCGCATGAACACTGTTCAGACGCTGTATAACTGTTTAGGCGTTTCAGAATGGTCGTTTTGACATTGTTTGGACGTTTTTTCAGAAACTAAGTATCAGGCGTTTTGAAACTATTCAGGTGTTTCATAACTGTTGAGGCGCTTCATCAATGTTTGGGCGCTTTGGAACTGTTTGGACGTTTTGATACTATTCAGGCGTTTCTACACTTGGGCATTTCAGAATTCACTAAGGCAATCCCTTAGGCGTTTCTAAGTCAATTTGGGCGCTTCTCAACTATTCAGGCGCATCAGATTCTAACTTTTCTCTCAACACTTAGAAAAATTTTCAAATATTAAAAATACAAAAATATTGTAATTTCATTTCTTCATTCAAATCTTTAAAACAACAAAAATAGTATATTTTCTTAAAATCAAAACTTAAACATGGTAAAGTCAGTAGATTCAGAGAATAGTGTACCAAAGTTGAAGAACAGAGCTGACTTCAAGAATTGGTCACTCAGGCTGAAACATCACTTAAACTCAGTTGATACTGATTTATGGAAATCAATTGAGAAAGGACCTCACATCCCTGTTACTACTAATGGTCCTGATGGTTTTGTATACACAAAAGATACTCTAGAGCCTTATTCAGAAGATGGATTACATGGGGATGATCTGAAGAAGATGAAGAATGATGTTAAAGCATATTCTCTCATGTGTAAAGGATTACCTTTGGAAGTACTATCAAGGCTTGAGAATTACCAAACTGGGTACACCTTATATAAAGCTTTGAAAGTTATTTATGAAGGAGGAAAAGAGATTCAAGATCTCAAAAGACAGAAGTTAAAAAGGCAACTTGAATTGTTTGAGCATATCTCTGAAGAAACTGTAAACGAGATGATAAACAAATATGTGCTACTTATCACAGAAATGTAAACTTTAGGGATTAAGAATGATCTTAAAGACCTAAATGATAGACTTCTAAATGCACTTCCATCATCTTGAAACAAACAGTAACTTTGTTAAAACATACTGAAAAGTTTCCCATGGATATTGATCTTTTAGTTGCAAAGATTGAGTCAGTGGAAATTGATCAAAGCTCAAGGAATAATGATAGAGCTGTATCTACTTCTCAATATAAGTATGTTGCTTCTCCAGCAAATATTGTAGAGAATGCTTTTCTTTCTAAGGATGAAGCTACTCCAGAAGATGAGGGTGATCTGTTTGTGGGAGCAGGATTCTTTACTAGCACACCTGTCTACTCAACTCAGCCACAACCACAGTCTCCTCCAAAATCTCAAATGCCTAAAACTCAAAATGAGACTCCATCTTCTAACTCTGCTAACCCTAGCAAATTTAAAGATGTTATAAACATCCTTTTACAGGATGAAGAGTACAAATCTGCATTTACAGCCTTTATGGCAAGTTTTCAAGCATATCAAGTTGATTTAATTTTGCATGATTTGTTCGAGATGGATCCAAATGACGTTGAAGAAATGGATCTCAACTGGCAAATGGTGATGATAGCTTATAAAACACAAAAGCATTCATATGTGAATAGAAACTATAAGCCAAGTGCAAATAAAACAGTTGGCTTTGATAAGTTGAAGTCAAGGTGTTTTAATTGTAACAACTATGGTCACTTTTCTAGAGAGTGCAAAGCTCCAAGAACTCAATGAGGAAATGGTCAAAGTAGCTCTAACAGTCAGAGGTATCATTAACAAACTCAGAAGACATTTCAGAAACCTTATCAGAGTCTACCAATGCCAGAACTGAAGGAAGAATCAAAGACCACTGAAGAACCAAAGAAAGCATTAGTAGACAACATCAAGGATGGTTATGACTGGAGTGCTTATGCAGAATAGTTTACTGTAGATCTTACTTCTGGTCTAGCACTTGTTGTTGAAATCAACACTGAAGATTGGTCTAAAGATAATGATCCAAAAACAGAAGGAGATTTAGACAATGAGGAAGACTATGACTGGAGTGACAAATCAGATCCAAAGAAAGATTCTGAAGAAGTTGCTCTTATGGCACAGTCTGAACAACCCAAGGTTGTAAACTCTTCATCTGAAACTGACACTGAATCTTGAAATTCTTATCCAGAAATTCCAGTGGGAGTAAGGGAGAAAATGTGCACTAAAGCATGTTTTGAACAAGTAAAACACTATAGATCCTACTCATTCAAAATATGTGATAAACTGAAACAAGAAGAATTAATGCACAGTAAGCTGAAAGCAGATCACAAAATTTCTGATGATAAAATCATATCTCTCCAAACTTCTTGGAACAAAACTTTAAAAGAACTTGAACTTGTCAAGAAACAACTTGAAAAGATGTCAAAAATCCTTGAACAAGAAAAATTGGCTCATGCAGCAACTCAAATTGATTTAGCCAAAGTGAAAAGCTCAAAAACTATTGTTGAGCAGATGGTGAATGATAGAAAAGATAAAGATAAACAAGTTTAGGATTCACTCATGAACCGATTCTCCGAATCAATCTCAAATACCTTACCTGAAAACTTTAATACCCATGATCATTCACCAGAGAATAAAGCTAAGCTTAAAGAATTTTAAAAAAAGAAAAGAAATGTTCAATCTAATGTCGAGAGTGAAATCGAAAAGATAAACATTGAAATATTTGAAGAGAAAAATTCAGAGAAGATAAAGAATGGTCATCCAATTAAAATCAAATCTTATAAACCTCGACAAAAGAATAAAAAGCTATTTGTTCCAAAGGTTGAATGTGTTTTTGAGAAAGGTGAACTTAAAAAAGGAAAATCTAAAGAAGAGAAATCAGAGACTTCATGTTCTGATGATTCAAGCTCTTCTAAAACAAACCTTATTGATCAAAAATTGAAAGAATCAGAAAAAGAATCTTCTCAAGATTCTATCAAAACCCAAAGCACCAAAACTTCATCAAGATCAAGAAATCAAAGAAGACGAAAACATCTTCTAAAGCAAAACAGTTTGAACCAATCAATCAAACAAGTCAAATTAAACCAGTAAAGTTTGTGTCAGCAGGAACGTTTGACATGAACACAATTTTTGAAACAACATCAAAACCTAAGATCAAATCTAACTCTGATCTGAAAACAGGTTCAGGTCCAAAGTCTTCCGTTGTTCATAAAAGATTTGAATATAAGGAGTTAAAGAATTGTGAACATGTTAAAAAGCCAAATCCTAAAAATCAAAAGACCAAACTTACACAGACAAAACAACAGTTTAACCTTACTACGCCTAAATCTAGACAAGGATCTAATGTGGCTTCCACATCTAGGGTTAAGCAAATGTTGTTCAAACAGCCACAAAGGTACTGTGACATATGTGATATGTACAATCATAACACATCTGAGTGTTATTTTAACAAGTACTGTCACATTTGTGATATGACAAATCACTCAACGGCTGATTGTTATTTCAATAAATACTATGCCTTGTGTGATGAAAGAAATCATAATACTAAAGATTGCTTCTTTAGAAAGAACTCGTCTCGGAAAGATTTTGATAATCAAAGATTTCAAAGACATTAAAATTATGGTTTTCAAGGATTATCAAAACAACCTTCCTTAGTCTTGAGATCTCTCAAACGAATCAATTCAGATTATGATAATCAGTACACTGTCAGATCACAGTAGTACAATCAAGGAAAATTCATTCCACGTTCAGTGCGAATGAAAAATGAAACATTTAACAAGAAAAATTTTTCAAAGAATGTTTCAAATGATGGTTCAAATTATCTTAATGAGGATCTTGAGAATCGGTTTAATGCTTTGAGGTTAAAACAAAGGAAAGATAATCAAACAGTTTTCAAAGAGGATTTGAAAATCCTAAATTTCAAAGGAAACTTGATTTGCACAAACTCCATTTCAAGCAATTTACTATTATGGATAAATATGGCAAGCCCAAGACCATCTCGGCTTGGGTTGATAACTCATCTTAAATGTCTTTAAAATGCAGGTACGCCCAAGAAGACCAATGAATATATGGTATGTTGACAGTGGGTGTAGCCGGCATATGACAGACAACCAAGCCTTGTTACAAGACTTTAAGACAAAAGATGGTACACATGTAGCTTTCGGTGGAGATGCAGGTGGAAAGATAACCGGAGAAGGAACGGTATCTAACGGTGTTATAAGTTTTGATAAAGTCAACTTCTGTGCTCAGTTGAACTTTAATCTTTTAAGTGTTTCTCAAAGATGTGATAAATCATATTCTGCTTTATTTGATGTCTCTTATTGCAATATTCTAAAGCCAGGTTTGAAGTGACGAGGTATTCTCTGTTGTAAGTCATTACAGACCTGGATATTCTCACCTGATGCAAAAGATGCCAATGTGCACAATCCTTTCAAAAGTCCAAAAATGGATGTCCTTTGAATCTTATGAATCATATATATATGTTTCTTTGTTTCTTATATTAGTATAAATAGAATTATTTGTATTTTGCAGGTGGAATTTTTGCAATAGAACTCTCTCATTCTGTACTTGTAATTCTTTGCTAATATCAACGAAATCACTATAAATTTTTCTGATAATTTGCTTAGTTGATTACTTTGTGCATATTATTGTCAATTGTAGTTCATCATTAACACAGATCGATCCATTTGAACCTATCATTTCTTCTCACCTTCAATCGAACCCTTCTTTAAACCATGAAAAGTTATCGCTTATATCATCAACAATGCGTAAAAATAAATCTTGAGGTAACTGAAACCTATTTCTAAACATCTCCACTTTGTCTTTTGGGTTCTTCATAAAATAATTGCTCATGAGAACGTTATTAGCCCAACATGATCACATTTGAAGAGGATGAAGAGGGGAAACAATGTAAATTTCACAGGTTTATATAGTTGACAATGAACAAAAGAGATTTTTATGAATTTGTGTGTAAATTTAAAGTATTAGTTAGTATTTAAAGTGTATGAATTTAGTTTTTTTATAATAGGAATATAGCCATTGGGAGTAGGGGTGGGGGAGCCAACGGCTCTATCTTCACGCTCAAAAGAGGGAGATGGAATGCTGTAGACATGCCGTGGTGTGGAGGGGAGAAGTGTGACATCCGGTAATTTTCCGTTACCAAAACTTCGTTAGTTCCCTTAGGTCTTGCATACACATGTCATGAGCACACACTAGTTGTCGTTGAACGTTGGTGACCTAATAATAATTAACTATGGTTAATAGATAATAATTTAATTAATAATTTTGATTATTAATTTGTGGTTATGTGATTCATGAATTTTAAATATTATTTGTGAATTTTACTTGATAACGTGACAATGTGTAATATTTAGTTCATGTATTTTGTTGTTAGTTGAAAATATAAGATTATTATTGTTGATTATAATTCTTATGTTTTGTAGTTAAAAATTGTTAAAAAGTGCTTAAAAGATTAATTTTTTATAACATGTAATTAAGGAGGGTTTATTTTGTAATTACCACTAAACTTAAAATTAATAAAATTAATACCCTAGCCCCCACCCAACACCCTTCATTCGGCCGAACACCCTTCCCCCTATCCTTTGTGATTTTGATCTTCAAGCTCTCAACAACACTCGATTTTGATTAGTTTGAAGTGATACTACGTGTTAGCAAGTGTCATTCCTTGATTCTTACGAGATTAAAGGTTAGATTTTGATTCATTTTTTTAAAGTTTTTGATTCAAGAAGAACCCTAGTTCAATTAACATGATTAAAGTCGAAAGAAGTTGTTTGATGATAATATGATGTTACTTATATTACATTGATATTAGTTTATGTGGATTATGCAAGAAATTCATGGAATTTACGTGTTATTCATATCTTACTATAAGTAGTAACTTTTATGCATGAGATTTGGGAATTATGATGAATTCATGATGTTTATCATGTCTAGATGATTGTTATGAACTTGATTAGGTATAAAGTTAAAGAATTTATGAATGAATTGGATGATCGATTGATTTTGGGTGTTACTTTCCCGAAAGGGAAACTTTATTAATCATTGGATATTACAAATTGGGCATGTTTATGATGTTAGGATCATGCTAGAATGCTTGCTGACGATGTCTAATGTGTTACAATGTATTAATTGGGTCGTATGGATACTTGATGGATTATTTGGAAAATCTAGGTTTTTATGAAATATTGCAAGATGTTGGGTTATGTTAGGAGATTAAGGAACCATGTGTGGGATTATAATAGATCATTGTTGTGTATGTTAGTTGGTATGAATCTTGCTGAGTAATGTGATAATGATCGTCATACACGCGTGCGAATCTGAGGCCCCTACTTAGTAGGATTGGCAAAGTTTAGGGTGTGAAGTCATGAGTGGCTTCACATGACATATAGTGCATGATTAAACTCATTGTATGATTTATTAGTTGTGATATAATTATATTTTTGTTGAGCATGTTGATTGTTTGAGGTTCGCATGTGTTGTATGATAATCTATGTTGGTATGATAATCATGTGTATGAGTTTCTATACTTGATCAAACAAGATTTCAATTAACATGTCACCAACAGGTCAAACGGGTCAACTAGGTCAAATGAGTCTTGTTTTTCCAAAACCCTTGGGTCAACGTGTTTATCAAGCACCTAGGGTTGTTAAACTTTTTGGTTTATGTAATATCTGACCCATTTGGTAATCCGAACTCGAACCCATTTTGATCTTTCATACAATGGAAATTTTTTTATTTTAATAGAGGTGTAAAAAACATGTTTTTTAATCAATATTATGAGTTGTATTATTCAATTTCCATTTAGTAAATCATTTGACCAATCTATAATAATTTTAAACAAATTATAAAGTAAGTTTATAAATATATAAAGATTTTATAAGATTTATAAACCATATTGGGTTTTTACAATTAAATAATTAGTTTAATTATTTAAATTTGGATTCATAAAGTATAGGGTTCAAAATTTAATTTTTGAAACTTTGCTTTAAAAAGTCTGGCATAAAATAATGAGTGCTTAAAACTACAGGGACCAAAATGTGTAAATTCACTATAATTCACCAAAACCCCCACCGACGCCCCTGTCTTCTCCAACCATTAATCCGACCATCTCCGGCAACATCCAAACCACAACATTCACCCGATCCAACCCAATCGAAACTCCTTATAACAATTTATGTACATGTTTCGAACCCTCGACTAGTTACAAGACGAATTTTAACTCTGTTAATGTCGTATGACCTGAAACCGATATAATCATTTCAAATGTGAAGCTGTTACTCGATTATAAATCAATATCATTAAAAATTATTGACTTGCATCAACTCTGTGATCATTATGACCATGAATGACTCATCAATTGAAACAAGTAACGTGCAGATTAATCATAACTCGAGCTGAAACACCGAATCAAAGTTCAACCCGTTTGATATGAAACTAACCAAATCGGTCCTATATAAGTGAGGGTAAACCTCATAATCTCTCCCCTTGAAACTTCTGTAATCTCAATTCTAGTAAAAAACACACACACACAAGCGATGGATCGTCACTTCTTCTCGTTCTCGTCATGACCTTTCTCTCATCTGTTCATCACTTATTCTGATTTAATCTAGGTTGAACCGTAAGGAACTTTTGCTGTCAAGTCTAACATTCTATCATTTTCAAATCAAATAAAATTAGCAGGTGAGCATTCATTCCCCTTTTTATTTGTTTTAAATTATGGGGAAATCATGTGATTCAATATTCAATCATTGATATCATTATTATTCTATTTCATTTTAAATTCAATTCAAGACATGTTATGTTATTACTTGCATTATGTGTTCATAGTTAGATAAACTTGATGATAACACAATAATTAATTCATGCAACCATGATAATAATGGTAGATCTATTGGTTTGACAAACCCACCCTAATAGTTATGTCGCGTGTGATTGGAACCGAAATCATTCATTCTATAAGGCTTTGTCTGTGGGCCGAGTCAATTCAGTCATTAGGTTTGATTGTGTTGGTTTGTCTTTTATCTTATGAATTATAAGTTTTGACATTGCCATGTGAATTGAATTGTTTCCAATCATTCTAATCAATCTATATATGTATTCAAACTCGTGATTACTCATTAGCTAATTCGTTAGCTGACTCGTTACTTTTTCACATGATTTTAGAAAATGCTAATTAGAGGACTTATTCATGCTTATTTAGTACTTGGACCTAGTTTAATAAAAGGCTTTTGTTATATTTATTTGGATTATTGTTAATTGGAATGTATCATTTGATTAGTATCATTCAATGAAAACTACATTTAATATTATCACAGTATATTTACTACCATATGCTATGAGCAATCGATTCACATTCGTCCGCCCCGATAATTCCGCCGTCAGTCGGGTTGTGACAGTTTACACGTACTTATGTACTTGCGTATTCTAGGTAACCTTTGATGGATTGTCTTTGCACTCACTGTTAGCTCTCTATTATTGTTCGTTTGCACACCAGGTGAGTTCAGTGCCCCACTTTTATTCACTCTCTTTTTGGGGGAGAAAGCATATTTTATTTTAAAACCCTTTATCATTATAACATGTGTTTAGGATGACATAGTGTGATATACGATTGAAAGCTCTTACACTTTCGGATCGCTAATTAAGGAATCTAGCGGGAAATCTTGGGTAGTACTATTGGGTCTGACAAGCCCCACCCGTACGACTGGAGGTCAAGCGGGTGCAATATTGTCCTAAACGATTAACAGCGTCGACTTGGTATGTCATGGCAGAAGGCAATAGACAAACATAATCAGCTTCGATTGCGAAATCACTATTGTTTATTACAAATGGAATTAGACTAGATATCTATTTTAATGCACTTGTTTATATTTTACAAACGCTATTGTTGAGGATGACTTACAAACTCTTGAACTCACCAACCGTCGTGTTGACACTTTTAGTATGCTTTTCTCAGGTCGTTACTAGCAACTGCCTATAGGAGCACGCACGTGTCGAGCATGCTTTGAACAAAAATTGACTTTCATTTGACTTATTGCATACTTACGTACATTGGTTTGGGCGCATGTTTTACGTAGTTTATATGTATTACTTTGGGTTTGAAATATTTACAAAATGCTTCCGCATATGATTTGAAGTTTTAAACTCTAATTTGTCTTAAATGTCACACAGAGTGTCGTTCTGAGTAACTAATGATTTGGATCCCGATTTGTTCACTCGCCTCGCTGTAAAAGCCCGCATGTGGATTTTGAGGGTGTGACGAGAAGCGGCGTGGGGGACAGGTGGCGGTGTTGATTGGTTTTCTCATGATGAGTAGACACGAGGTCAAACACGGCCGACATATCTTTTTTCCGTGGAGATTTTTTAATACTTTTTCTTATACTTTTCTTCTTTCAATTATTTTACGTTTTCTTTTCTAATATTTATATTATTTAAATTACTTTTTTAACGATTAATCGACACGCCCATAACGAATTTTGCATATGCGCCACAACGTGCCATTAACCATATTAATGTTATCATACTGCTCCGCCGCAAAATGCAAGTTTTGTCAAATTAATCTTTTTTAAGTTATTATTTCACAGCATGTGATGCATAATATTGTTTTTAATTTGCTTTTTATGTACTTATACATATTAATGTAACACATGTATTCGTAAACACAATGCAATGTGTAGTCACGCCGCAACACGTAGATAACATTGCTCGTTTAACTAAAAAACCCTAATTTTTTTACATTTATCTCTTATTATAATCCCTCACATCTCATTGCTCATATTTATCTTTATTCAATCATACAATACTCATGTATTCTAATTTTATTAGTTTTTTATATTTATTACTCACATCACTCACAAAAACATAAAATATGAGATATGAATATTGTGCCTTCAAATACAAGAGACTCAATTATTTCCTTTTAAAAATATGAGGATGAGAAATGAATAAGGGATATTCTCTAAGTGACTTTTTAAAATTCTAGTATGGGATTAGGGATGAGGAATGAAATGAAAATGTTTTTAGTTACTAAGTATTACTCATATTTATAAATGAATCAACCGTAACACGATACGGGTTAATTGGGTTTGACATAACACGCCAAAAACAAGTATATGAGTCGGGTTAGGGTTGAAGAATTCATCGTCAACACATCAAACCGACATTATTGACACCCCTTTTTGATGTAAGCGAGAAGTTAAATGTGACTTCCTGTGTTATCTTAATTTATGTTCTTATTAGTTTTATAAAGACGCACACCGTCTCCACGTCCAAATCATAGTTTTATGGTTCAAACAAAAGTTGTATTCAATCTAACAAGTGATGATCTAATCATAATAAGTGGTATTAGAGTCATGTTCAATGAGTAATTAGTTTTACCATCGATCTTGCTCAAACCATGCTATTTTATCTTGTTTTTTTATTAGAACGACACTACCTAATCTTAATTTTGCAAGAAGTGACGTTAGAAAGAAATGTTGAAAATTTAGTGAAAATAGTGACTAAAGTGTATAAAAGTGTGCACTATGCATAAAAGTGCACAAATGTGTGCGAAATGCACTAAAATGTGAAAGTGTGCACTAAAGGGAGGTTTTCACTAACTTTGGACAATAATAATTACTAGTATTTGTTACTAATATAAATATTATTTACTAGGTTTTTATTCTATGATATGATATGATCACAATGAATCAACTCGTGTGCAAAATCAAACTAAGATAAATAAGATATCGATGCTCAAAGTGCATAGTTCAAACATAAAAGTGTAGAAATTAAGTAAGGTGGAACATAAGTTGTCCCACATTAGAGGATTGACAAAATATAAAATGGTTTATAAGAATGGACTTATATAGGAAAGTGTTCTTACATTGTTAGGGACACCAAATAGCTACCAAATGGGCACTCAACTCGTGCTTGGTCTTGGGGGCGGGTAAATGGGGACATTACGGAATTGTTCCTTTTGGAGATTGATTGAGTTTTAATAGAATTCTTTTGTAATTCACAAAACTACTTTACTCCAAAAACAAAATTGACTACTACTACTTTCACGTTCTAAGTCCATCATCCTTTTCTTTGTTTTTTATTTTAAAGACACCTTTATTTCCATTGTTACATCGGATGTGGAACAGAAATTCTCAACCACCACTCAACCTCTAGTTCATTAATTGTGTAGTCGTAGGAGAAGCTATGAAGAATCTTTACAGGTTCAAGATTCAAGTGAAAAAAACTCTCTTTACAAACTATGGTTTCAATTCATGTAAACTATGTTACAACTTACATTCGGTTTGTTTGCGGTATTGCAACTTTATATTTCCCATCTCTAATGTGATTATTATTTTATTAATTATTAGAAAAATGTAAACACATGTCCTACAAGAAAAGAAAAAAAAGTTCGAAGCTGATTCATAGAGATTGAGTTGTTCAAGATTAAGGTCGACTAAGATCTATATAAAGTTTAAAGATTTAGGGATTTCAAGACAATATCAAGAGAAGACATATGTCAAGAAGTCTGATGTCATTTTTGAATTAAACGGTACTTTATTTAATTTCTAACGTAGAAGAAAGAGTTTGATGAAAGCGTTTAAAGAACAAAGAAATGCCGACAAAGAAATAAATGGTTTCAATGGATTTCACAATCTGATCGTTTGGAATTTAACTTAAACAAAGGCGGCAGGATGTTGATTGCAAAAGAAAAAGTAACAAGGACGGTGATTTTGGGATAGCATTAGCATCTATCGGTGGAATTAATTTTGTACACTAATTGAAGTCGGTGGATTTAATTATAATGGGTTGGTGCAAGAAAGAAGAGGAGCACGTAACGAATAGAATAGAGAAAGAGGAATCTATAGTTTTTTACTAATTAATTCATAAATCTGCTTAACTTATCTAGCATAGCATTTGAACCCTTGATATTTAAAGGTAGAGCATTCACAGTGGAATCTTTAAAAATATGTGAGTGTGTTTGGTATATTATATGGAATGGTTTTGAATGGTTGTGAGTGAAGAAGAGAGAAAATGTTATTCTGGATTGATATATTTGAAGAATCAATGTTCAATCTTTATAAATTTTTTTAATATTTTTTAAAGTGTTTGTGAGTAAAGGAGAAAGAAAAAAGTAATCATAAGGGTATAAAAAGTATTATTTAATTGAAAATGAGATAGAAAATATATTGATTTTTAGTGTAATTATATGGATAAAGGATAAGGAATCCACTGTAAATGCTCTTAAAGGTTACTAATTAATTCATAAATCTACTAAACTTATCTAGCATAGCATTTGAACCCTTGATATTTAAAGGTTACTAATTAATTCATAAATCTACTTAATTTATCTAGCATAGCATTTGAACCCTTGATATTTAAAGGATTAGAGATGAAGTAACTATTATACATAGATAATAAGCCGAACGCCCTTTAGTAGAGTCCTAGGTTTTATCATGATTCACATACGATAATGTGAACAAGGATATTTTAGATCTTAATATAATTCGGTTGATTTATTGACCAAAATAAATTATAAGTCAGTAGGTGGAAATGTATGTTTTTTTGCGTTTATTATGATTTTTAAGTATTTAAAATCTTATTAATGCTTATAAGCGAAGTCTTAAACAATGAGAGTTTGAAGATGACAATATCCTGTTGACATGGTCTAAAGGCAACCCCATAATAAGCGGAGTATAAGAGGCGACAACATCTAATAGGCGCGAGCCCCTAGCTGGGGTAAGGCTGAAAACTTTATCTTTCTCATAAAAATTGCTTCATTAATATCCATTAGAATTACTTTTTAGAAAATTCATAAGGAAAATTCGGATTAAAATTTTGACTTGATTTTATGAAAATAATAATTTTGAAATATAAGTGCGTAATAGCAATACCTACCCCCTCGTCTTTAGGAAAACCATTGCTTTGGTCATTCTCTTGTTCATGAAAATTATATTTGTTCTTGAAAATTCAAAGTTTCATCCGGTTAAGAAATTCAGATGAATCACCTAGTTGTTTGAGTCTAAAAGCGTTTCATGAATTTTAAATTATTTGAAAATTGATATACGGATCATACAGGGTAGTTCCATGGGAAATGGTAGCCATCGAACGGATTTCTAACCAATTTATTGTGACCAATTTATTTTTAATCTAACATTTTTATTTAATAATGTTTAGAGTAATTTCGGTTTTGGTCCCTGTGGTTTAACCATTTTAGTACAAAAAGAAATATTTGATCATATCATGTCCTGTGGTTTCATTTTTGGAACGGTTTTGGTCCCTAAAATTAACTTTGTTAGTTTTTACAGTTAAATGTAAGGGTACTTTGATCATTTTAAATTTGGAGGACTAGTTATGTAAATTATATTAGATTAGGATAATCGTTGTAATTTTTTAAAACAATAAAAAATTTAAATAAACAAAACCTTAATATAATCTAACCCATCTCTAGATCTCCCAACCCACCCACCCCACCCTACCACAGCTACCGCAAGCCTACAAGTGTGGTGATGTCGCAGGCACGCAGTGGCGCAAGCGACGAGGGCGGTGGTTGTTCGAAGATGAGGAAAAAGAAATTGGGGATGGTGGTGGTGCGGATTGTTACGATGAATGCAAAGGCTTGGGCGATGCCCGATTCATTGCCTAACGGGAGCAGTGTGCCCTTGGCGGAACCCGGTGAGGCAACGCCACCGGTGGCACCACCTAAACCCACCGTACAGAAGACACCAACGCCCAAGCCAACGACAACTCCGACTGCCGGAGCTACGATTCCGAGGAAGAGGTAGGCCGAGGAAGAATCCACTGCCTTAGAAGCTTTTAGGGTTCTGTTAAATCCTATTTGAATCCTATGAAATCGATGAAGACCCATTATAGATCTTTGGTTTTTACGTCGAACTATATTGGGGGTTCTTCAAATTTCATGATTTGTCTTAAAATTGATACACAAGTTGAAGAACTACTGCGACCGAATCAAAGAAATTAGGGTTTTATGTAGTGTTATGTTGTTTTCTTCCATAGGTGCCGACCACCATCGCTGATATGGAAGGGTGGTGGTTGGTAGTGGTGGTGGTTTATGAATTTTGAAGAAGATGTATGGTTATATTAATTTACATAAACAGTCCTTTATAGGTAAAATGACCAGAATAACCTTACATTTAATCTAAAAATTAATAGATTTAGTGTCAGGGACCAAAATCGTTACAAAATGCAAACGTCAGGCCTTAATATGACTAAAGTTTTCTTTTTGAACTGAAAGGGTTAAACAGATCTAACTTCGGGGACAAAAACGAAATTTACTCTAATGTTTAAGTTGAAAGTAAATTGGTTTTGAAATTCAAATCAATTATAAGTATGAAAAAATAGTAATGATGAATTTACTTTGGGTCCAAGGTTATTCCAGAATATATATTTTGATGTTAGGGTTCAAGTCAAAGACAATTTAATGGGATATTTATATGAGAAAAAAATAGAGTAAATTACAAATTATATCCTTTAGTAATAGATAAAATTACATGTTATGTCTTTTAGTTATAGTAATTACATGGAATGTCTTTTTTTAAAATAATTTGCACATCTATCGTCCTTTGAACTAACATTCATACAAATTCACAGTTAAGTTATGCATGTGCTACTCACATGATAGCATTTATATATATTACATGCGTACAATGACTCAAAAATAATTTTACGTCGTTTCATTCTCGTCGCCTACATGTTAGAGTGTTCAAAGTTGAATATCTGAAAATTTCGGATAGTCGAAATCACTATCTGTATTCGTATCTGAAATTTCACATATCTAAAATTCAGATATCTAAAATTTTGGATACGGATACGGATAACGATTCGGATCTCTGAATTTCTTCTTTATTTTTTGGAATAATTAGATAATTGTAATTATAAAAACAATGTAAAAGCAACACATGTTAACAGAAGTTCCCATATACAGTAACAAGTACCAACAATAATAAAAAACCTTTAACACTTTAAAAACTATAACAAAATATATATTTAAAATTATTCAAAAACTTAAAATTCTTTTTGTTATTTTTAAAGTGTTACATGTTTTTATGTTGGAACTTGTTAGTGTTTTTATGCGTGTGATTTTTATAATAATATAGATCTAATTATTGCGAAAAAGAAAAAAAAAAGAAGTTCAGAATTCAAATCACTATCTGTATCCATATCCAAAATTTTGAATATCTGAATTTCAGATATCCGAATACTGATAGTGATTTCTACTATCCGAAAATTTCAAACATCCAACTTTGAACACCTAACATGAAGGCGACGGGAATGAAGTGACGTAAAAATATTTTTGACTCGTTGTAGGCATGTAAAATACTTAAATGCTCCTCATGTGAGGGGCACATGCATGACTTAACTGTAAATTTTAACGAATGTTAGTGTAAAGGATGATATGTGTGCAAACTTTATATAAATAGGACATGCGGTGTAATTATTGAAACTAAAGGACACACGGTGTAATTTCACGTATTAATATAGAACACAATTTGTAATTTACTTAAAAGGACATACGGTGTAATAATGGTGATACGAGACAAACAAGAAGGGTAGAACAAAGATCTTTAAAGACTCGGGAAATAATTTTTTTCTAAAATATCTATACTATATATAAAACATATGAGAAGACTATTTTAAGATACTATAAAATTAAAACTTTATTTAATGCATAAGATACAACCAATTTTGAGGGTAAAATAGTATTTTTAACATTATTTACAGATTACCCCTTACAATTAGTTACATAATAACCTTACACTTACTAACACTTACATAAAATTTTACATTATTTACCAATAAACCAAAAAAACTTAATTTGTTCTAACATTTCAGTTATTTCTTTTAATCTATCATGTTTAAAAACTTTTTGAGACTATAATTGTAACGTGTGTTTATTTTTAAACGTTTTGGTGTAAAGTTTTTGCTGAACGATCTGAATTTTGAGGTACAATAAATTAATGCGTAAATATACAAGTCGTCATGCAGAACTCATTTATTTGGTGTTTTAAATTAAGGCTTAGAAAAATATAATAGGCTTTTGTAAAAATACTAGTAGAATAACAAAATATTAGAAACACGTGTTGAATGTAAAATACCGTCCCGCCGCATTGCGCGGGCAGCCTTCTAGTTACTTTAAATGCAAATGGGCCAAAACAATTGAACTAATTTATTTCTAAAATATTTTTTTAAATGCAAATGGGCCAAAACAATTGAGCAAATAGCAGAACATATGAATTCTCAAAAGCTCAGAGGGAGAATGAAGACAAATTCAACATACAAAAGGAAGCTACGGTTATTAGATAATTCAAGATTTGAACTGAACTACATTGCAAACATCAAGGTCTCCACAACATGTTTTGTATTCGTAATTATATTTCGAACTCTTATTAGTCATATCCTTTAGACTAGGATAGACACCATTACTTAAATCCCTTGAGAAGATGATAAAATATATTAAATACTTATATTTATGGGGTGCTACAAAAGAGGGAGAGAAGTACAATGAAGAGTATGGAATTATTAGATGATTATATTCAATTCTAAAGCACTTAGAACAAAGGAAATAAACAGTCAAGCCGACATAGAAGATCAACAAAATCTCATGGCCGAAGATTTGAAGATCTTATGGCTTATTGTTCTTTGTATTTCTAATATCCTTTAGTGTTTGCGTTTTTCTTCAACAAATAGGAGGGGTATTTGGTTGGGCCTAAAGTTGTATAGATTTG
The DNA here is from genome assembly GCA_025215565.1 of Flaveria ramosissima. NCBI lineage: Eukaryota > Viridiplantae > Streptophyta > Magnoliopsida > Asterales > Asteraceae > Flaveria > Flaveria ramosissima. The sequence continues at coordinate 25,613,373 of CM046037.1, read as the reverse complement.
TTAGAAGAAAAATTGTGATAGGATACCTAGAAACATTAATGAAAAGTAGCATGAAAGACTAAGTTGCATCCATCAATGCATTGCAACATAGTTCAAAAGAAGACAAAGATAGACTACTGCTTATGATTCAACAATAGGATTATCCTAGCGATGCATTTACTACTAAGATACTTCTAACAATTTGATACCAACTGAGCTTCAAAGACCAAGATCAAGTTATTGTGAAAGAGGGTGCAACACAATGGGATGATGATAGAAAAAATCAGGCACTGCTGATGGGGAGCAAAACATGTTGATGATTAGTTCTCAGAATTTTGAAAAACTCTTTATCAATAAAGTTAGTTGTGTTGAAGTCAAGAGTTTCTATTGAAAATATGGAATTTCTAATAAAGACGTTCTAATGAGTTTCCATTAACGAATTGTCTCTTACGAAGTTAAAAATAAGTAAACAGTTTAACTAAGTACCTATCAACAACTTAATTAGTTAGTAGTGAAGAAGCTGATTACATTTGAACTTGGCTAGTATGAAGAATTAAGGTAATGATGAAGAACAATTAAAAAAAAAGACTTAGTAAATATTGAATAGCCATTTGATATTGAAGAACTTAATTGCTTCTAATAACTAAGTTAATATTGAGAATTAAAGACGATACTGCTAATAATGATAATCCCGAACCCAAGACCAAGTTAATGTTGATCCCAAGATCAGTTAATGCCGAGCAAGTAATGCCACCTAGCAAATACCACTGACGAGGTTACTACTGAGCAGAACCATGTCAGATATTAGATGTAGATTTAAATAGGAAGTTAAATTTTCAAATACTTAACCTAAAGAAGACTAACACTAAAAAAGTTTAATACTAATTAAAGATTTAGTTTTCTGATTATTAGGATTAAGATTTGATTTGTAAGTGTCAAGATACCATTCTTGACCATGGTGGATGGTGTATATTGCAAAACCCTAAAAGCTATAATGAGCTTGTTATTAATCACACACTAGGACAAAGTTCTAAGGGGTTGATGATTGTAGGTCTAGGAGTAGTTTTCTTAAATAAAGTATTACTCAATGTAATTCGGTGACGATGGATGATAAAAAAGAGAAGGTAAAAGTGAGTTCGTCCATTCTCATTAATGTTTTTTGTTCTTATTAGTTTTACAATTACAAAGATCCCTCTCTAGTCTCTACGAACAACGCACAATTTTATAGTTCAAGTCAAAGTTGTGTTTGATCCAAAGTGGTGATCGTATCTTGAAAAGAAAAGAACTAGGTAAGTAGGATATGTAACAACAAAATATGTGGCCTTGTATTTTTGTATAAGGCAATGTAACACTATGTATCCAGAAACTAACTCATAAACAAATTACAAGGTAAACTAAAGCCCATTATCGTAACATAAATATATTTCTAACACCTAAATGATTTTGTTATCTCCTAATACGACTATATGCAATCAAAACCAACTAACTAATACATTACAAGACCATTAAGTCCCATTAGAGTACTAGTCATGATACCATTACTGAACTAGTCATGAAAAACATGTACTTAACACCAGATAACTTGTTTATGACCTAATGTGAATTTACATAACTAAGTCGTCTTTATTATATTATATTTTGTAAGTTTAGTTTTTAGCTATTACTTTGGAATTTCGTAAAAAAATCAGTTGGTGATTTTAAATCTTAAAACTAAAGGGCGGGACTCTCCTCTCTCACGCTTACCTAAATTAGCAGCTCTATTTATCTCTCTCACACTCTCTCTCACGTTTAATTAAACCTACTACTAGGATTTAATGGGGCATCTGATTTTGAGCTATGAACCATGAAGGGATGAAGTCCGTTCTTGAAAAGTTGGGGTGTGCTTAGTAGATAGTGGTCGACTATAGTATGTAAAAACTAGAACTCATTCAACTATGCTAACTTTGTATTCATATTAGTTGATATGTAAGCTGATAGAACAGATAACGAGAAGATTTGGCAATGGAAGTCTCACATCCTTGATTATGGGTGAATGGAACAATATTACAGGATTGGATGTTTTGTTCTAAGACCATTTGGTGTTTCTTAATTAAGTCAAATGTTTACTTAAAGACAAGTTTTGATATGAATGATTGTTTTAAGTTTTCGCTGCAACTTTTAATGAAACGATGCATATGAAATATATTTTATATTATGATTAACTAATTGTGATGTCTCCTAAAATTACAGCCTTATAATTAAGTTAGATGTTGAATATTTTTCCAATCCTCTTTCGAAAACTGTACGGCTAGAGCTCTTTTCGAAATACTAGCATGAAAAAAATTTAAAGTATTTTTTGTTGTAAGAATTTTTTAAATATTTTACTAGTCAAATTCAACCTTGTAAGTACCTCACAAATAGAAATTGTATCTTTACAAAACTATTTATAATCGTCATATTTTTATACTTTTTATAAACATCTTATAACATATATTTAAACCATTTTTGAAATAATTGAAGGTTTTAACGCGAGCCTATCTTGCATAACTAAATTAATAATACGTGCAACATATCGATTATAACAAAAACACAATTGCAAATCAATTTAAATTTTGTTTTTAAATTTTCATCCCTGATTTTATTTTTTGACGGGGAAACGAATGCAATTGAAAATATTTAGTTTTAAATTTAAAAGTTGTTATTACAAAATTCTAAAATTAATATAAAAAGTCAGTATGTGGATACAGTTAATGTTCAAAAACAATCATACATTTCATCATTTGTCACGAATTAAAATTTACACAATGAGCGGTGACGCAAAGGTATAATTTGGATGAACCATGTGGAGCCGACCATATATCACTAGTTAAGTTCACACCAGTTTGTATACTTTCAAAAAAATTAATTAAATCATTTTTTGCTTTTTTCTATAATTTTAAACAATAGCCTTGTGCCACACGACTTATGTGGGTGTAACGAGGTTAAAACGTCTAGCAAATCATCATTGTCAAACTAGTGTTGAAGTGGTCAAAATGCTAAACCTTTTTGAATTCCGAACTTAGTCATTCGAACCTGAACCATATTTGAGTCGTAATTATATATTTTATTGTTACCACCTATTTTTATATGTTCGAAATCCAGATATTCTTATAACACATTGCAAAATTTCTTAGTATTTATTTCTTTAAAGTGGAGTTTGATTCTTTTGCTAACAAAGTGCCACTATACTTGCAACAAGCTTTTTGGGGTATGTCGCTCAACTTTACCAAATACCAACTGCAACAAACTTCCGGGTTCCTATTATGCGGAAGAACCTAAACAGCAGTTGGCTCGACGTTGGAATCTTAAGCAACAGATGATTGTGAGTGAGCGATAACGAGAGTAAAAAATGTAGAAGAAGGGTAAAGCGAGTGTAATATGAAAGTATCTTGAACGTTATTTGTGCTTGGTTTGCATTTTCAAGTGGGCTAATCAAACATCTATTCATACTTAGGGGTGCAAAATGCGGGAAAAAAACCGAAAGAGGTCAAAATATCATCCGAATTGGCTATATAGCTGTGTTTCACCGGATATTTTCGAATACTACAATTCTAGCTAGAATAGGGTAGGGCCCGGGTCCAATAGGGTCCAGGTAGGAAGCAGTAGGCTGGGCATTCTTTGAAACCCAGTAGGAACCGTTGGGTACCATCTGCACCAAACTGAGTGCACTTGAGGGTAGATGGGAACCAAGACCGGTTTCGTCTCGGGTCCTCGGGTCAGGTATGGAACTAGGTATTTTTTGCATCTCTAACTTAAAGTGGCTTCCTAATTCATTTAAGTGATATCTATTAAGCATCGTTTAACGAGAAATAAATGGAACGTACATTATTAACACATTTCTATATGTTATTAACTAGTGGCTTACACAGTTACATCTCCACTATGCAGCGTGGGCAAACTAGTTTTTAACAACATTTAAATGTATAGATAGACACAATGGTTAAAATATCATAAATAAAAAAATTGAAACTATAATTAATAACATTTAAGTAAAAATTGAAAAATTTTAAAATAAAATATTAGAGAGAAAAACACATTTATTTCACCATAAAATTCAGTAAATAGAAAAAGAAAAAACAAAGGGTTGCCTCTCCTGACTTGTAGACCAATAGAACACGATTATTTTCACCTAACTTGGTAAATGTTATAGATATGATATTACCTGTTGGTTGGATTTGGGATTTGATTTTACACCTTAATTTTATTAATAATGGAGTGTGCACTGTTAAACAGCCCATCATCATGACGAAATTAGAAGTGGCACAACACATCCCCCAGTGGAACCCAAAACATCAACTGATTTTGAGTTCAAGTAAATTCATGTGAAGACAACTCAGGGCCCCCATTGAACCCTAAGTTCCACCAATCGACCTTTTTAGAAGCAACAAAAACAACTGACTAATTGCACAAAGTTTCCTAATACACTATTCCAACAGTTTGTTCTCCAACTAATTTAACCAGATTTTAACGTTTCTCGATAAGGACATTGCTTTAATTTGTTACATGAAAAAGACTAAACCAGAAAAAAAAGCCTTACCTTAAGATGTCGCGACGGTTAGGAATGTGTCACTAAAGATACCTTAAAGAGTAAACACAAAGTGGAGCAACTGCAATACAGTTTTTGCACCAAAACATGTGGGAGGCAGTAGGCTATCTGCATTCTTCTTTTATACCAAACGTCATTAAAGAAACCCGAGTGTTGCATTTGTTTGTGGATGAAAGTTTTGTTCATTTGAAGGACATGCACATGGTGTTTCACATGTTCTTTTCGTTCTAACCTTTAATGTATCATGTATGCCAACTTGTTTTTGTATAAATAGAAGTGCGAATAATATTATCGTTATCAGTATTAATATTATCGTTATCAATGGCACCATTGCCATTGTTTTCTTCTTCACCATCGCGCACATGCCACACCGTTAGGTCAGCTAGTTTTCCAACCAGATCACATCAGAATATACTTCAGATTGAAGAGGAACTCAAGAACCTCAAAGCATGGGAAACATCTATCTCTTCTGTTCCTGATGCAGAAACATTTTGCATAGGTCTAACATGCCTAGAGAGATTGTACACATGTGTTGACAATCTTCTAAGTTCACACCTCACGCGACAAGCCCTTTCTCACTACCAACACGAGAAACTACTCGATGAGCAGCTGGTTCGATCAATGAGGCTTTTGGACATATGTGGTTCTGTTAAGGATGTTGTGTCACAAGTTAAAGAGCATGTACGCGATATTCAATCTGCGCAGAGGAGGCGCAAGGAGGATTTCAGCATCGATGGATCGGTGTTAAAGAAGCTGAAACAGAATGCCAAGAAAGCAGTGACGGAGTTTAAGCAAATCAATCAGAGTTACTGTTCAAAACTGTTGAATCTTGATAACCATATGTCTTCAGTGGTCACAGTTCTAAGAGATGTTAGTGAGGCAAGTGTTTTGGTGTTTGGAATGCTCTTGGTGTTCATGTCTATGTTCATTTCTAAGCTGAAATCAACAGGTAAGTGGTCGGTAATCGCGAAATTGGTTCAGAAAGGAGCATCAGGAACAAAGTTTAACCATCAAATGTGTGTTGAGGCTTTAGATTTGCATCTTGAAGGCATTGAGAATGGTCTGGCTTTGGTGTTTAGGAAGTTGATCAGCACAAGGGCATCACTCCTAAATATTCAATCAAACTGATATATGTTCATCTAGTAACATATGGTATAATATTATATTATATAATTATATAATATATAAAACATAACATCATAACTAAGCATATATTATATACACACATGCACACAAAAAGACAAAAACGAAAAAAAAAAATTATAACTTTTTCGACTTCCTGATGTCCTAACATTGGAGGTTTTTTCCTACTTTTACAAAATATTTCAAAATTACACTACTTTTACAAAAAAAAAAAAAAAAAAAAAAAAAAAAAAAAAAAAAAAAAAAGAAAAAGAAAAAATAGCAACTGGTTTGTTTTTCTTTTTTTTTTTTTGGTAAAAAAGGGTTGTTTTTTATTGACTCCTTGTGAAAAATGGGTTGGTTTCCATTTGTTTTGCAAAAATGGGTCTGTCATTTAAGCAAATATTGCTCCAAGAATGAATGGTTTTCAAATAATGCATTTAATTTACACCCTTTTCATTTACAAATTAAGTTGTATGTTTTTCTATCACAAAAGAAATTCAGATATGTACGCACACATATATATTTTATAATATTATATATACATCTAATAAAATGGAATACAAAATAAAGAAAAGCATGCATGCAGAGGGATCATGAGCACGAAAGAGAATTCAAGGACATACATCATATCGACACTTGAGTTAATTTGGTTGGCAGCCTATATATTAAGATAAAACCTCCGGTAAACAATGTATATTAAAGTTCAGGGGCAACATCGATTCCAGACTTGTTGTGATCCATAGGGAAGCCATCACAAAAATATAAATTCAATGTATATCCTTTTTTTATTCGTGTATTTCAATACTATTATGTAATATCTGATTTATACATGATCATTCATGTGATATATACAATATATAACTAAAATTTTAGCATTAGTTAGTTACACTATTAGAAAAGCAGGTTTCAGACTTTCAGCCAATGTTAATTTCCTAAACACAGCCTAGGGCATAATATCTTTCAAAGGATTTAAAATGATTTTTTTGGGAGACATTTTTCGATGGAACTAATAGCGACAGGTACCGGAGAGGTCGAGAGGATATCTGAGATGAAGTGATGTATTTGTCAAATGAGTCATATACATGTATATGATGGGTCATAATCATTAATTAATCTTTATAAAGACAAGTATGTTTGTGTAAAGATGTAGTCACCATTCTGTAGAATGTATAGGAGTGTAGAGGAGATACCTGAACATGAAATAGAATGCAAATTGATGTAACCGTACTTCAGAAATAACTAAATTGTCCAACTATTACTAACTGTTTTTATATGCCTACTAAAGCTGAAGGGGATGTAGTAATGTGAAGCTTGAACACAAGAATGTCAAAACAAGGTGATAACAACCCTTTAGTTAGTATTAGCGAGCTGAGTAATAGTAGGCACGTATCTAACACAGACACTCTGACTGAGCCAAAACCGTATCTCGTATAAAATCTTTAATCAATCTTTAAGTGTTTTGTGCACATCATGAAACACGAGATTGACTAATAAATAAGTGACGCCAATATCGTTACACCATGGAGTAGATGAAAAAAGAAAGAGTACTACACAATAGCAGTTATAACATATATACGTAGTTTAATGAAACTTGCCAGCAGAATGAGCAAGGGCATGAAACTCGACTTATGTATTAGATCGAGCAACATAAACCTTTGGGTCCAAAAACAACACAATAGTATGTAGTAGATCGAATAAGCATCATCAGGGCATCAAGATCAATCTTAATGCAAAAAGCTAAATACCCTAGGTAGCTAAGTTATCGTATTTACGAGAACTATACGCTCTGTGTTACACTTTGTGGTTACTCTTTTGTTTGATTATGAAAAGTAAATGTGAAAAAAATTATGTTTGAAGATTTAGTTAAATAAAGCTAAATTGATCATAACTATTTAAAATGTATTAAATAAAGAAAACACAAGTGAGCGGTTATGAATATTAGTAACAAGCAATCAGTTCTTATTTAAGGTGTGGTTATCTAGTTGCTAGAATTAACCAATTAAACAAATTTAGTCGGCTATATAGACATAGCTTATATTCATCCTACAATTGACGTTAAAAGCACGATAGATATACCTACCCGCTAACCGTTTGGTCTTTAACTATACTAGGTGTATTGGGTAAGATCAGGTGTCATTATATATTGTGTGTCAAATAGACGCAAAAGATAAACCATTCTAAAACGAATACAAATCACATGCATACAATTAAACCCCTTTTAAACCACTAACCATAACTATCATTCAACTAAATGCCACTGGCACTTAATTGGTAACTCCATGTTTGATATAAACATTCGAAAGGTTACATAGACATAACAATTATTGTTTGATTAACATAACCAAAAGATATTATAAAAAACTAATACAAACATTATGAACGCAATGTAATAATTAAGTACTCAAGTGTCAAATAAGATATTAGACATCGAAATTAACAATGTAACAGGTGATCACAGTAAACACATTACTTCAGCCATTTATACAAAAGAAAAATCGTTGTCACACTATCAACATTTGTACCTAAGGCTTTGTAGAGTTAGACCAAATACGAAATAATAGATGAATAAACAGGAAACATATAATTTTCATCTCTGTTTCTTCCTTAATTATTCCTTTTTTTTTTGGTCCAGTTGCAGCACATAACGCCACTTTGATTATTGGCCCAAAACCAATACAGTAACCAGCCCATTTAGTTTCTACTATTATCTTCTCGTGAGTGATCCATGCCAGCCAGCCCACTAAGTCGCCAACTTTTACACAATGATATGGAAATATAACGACTACATCATACATAAATTAAATTGAGTGTGTTTTTAGCAACTTTAATCGTTTTAGCTCGTTTTAACGTTCATAATGCATGAAAAAATAAAACTGATATATGTTCACAACCATGTTGGTGCATTTAAGTTCTTTTAATATGCAATAGTGTGTATATGACGCGAATGGGAAAAGATATTTGTCTGAAAACAAAGTGGATACTTGTTGTTGATGGTTAGGTTACCTTCTTACCTTGTTGAGTGTCTGATAATCAATGCCCAATGCTCCCGCTTTCTAAACGTTGAAGAAATACAACTTCCTCATGAATTTATCTTAAATCGAGATCTTTTGACTCAACTGTATCCTAGTTTTGCCGAGGGAGGCATAATTGGAACATTATTATCAATCTTCTTAATAGCATTATCGATTTAAAATGTATTTTCTACCGTTCGACTGCATAGCAAAACTAACAGATCTTCGTATGGTAAACCCATGAGTGACAACACGCGTATGGTACCCAAATATAAGCTTAATAGCTACCCGGTGGCAATTAGTAGGTTTATGTAAGAACAAAGTTACCTTGGTGAATACACAGATACCCCTGATTAAGTCATGACAAGATGCTTTAAGGCCCTACCGTGGGTGTGTCTAGAGAGTTGTTGCAAAGGATGTAGAACATCATAGAAAGTAGCCTGCACGTCGAAAAATAAGAAAGAATGTCCAACATGTTTGACACATACTAAGAAAGTAAGCTTGTAGTCACATTGTTGGACGTGTAACCTCGACATCAAACTAAGTCTAGTTATTATTGTAATTAGTATTATATGTGTGTATTAGTATGAACGGGTCAAGTATTGTTGATGTATTATGTCGCGCGTTAATAAGCAGTTACACCCGCCAAATAAGTTAGTTATGTAGTAGTTAATAACCGACATGTAACCGCTCGGTCGAAGGGTATAAATACCCCTCACCGATGTACAGAAAGAGGAAGACAGAAGCAAGAGATGTATGTTTGTGAAACATTCTCTGCAAGTTTCTATCAAATTCAGTGATCTTTGACAACGCGTGATTCGCTTCAATTGGTATGAGAGCGTGTTCGCTCTTGGGAGATAAACCTGTGTGGTGTGGAAGAGAATATCGAAGTCGATCAAGCCTGTGTGGCGTGGAAGAGAAGATCGAAGCCGATCAAGCCTGTGTGGCGTGAAAGAGAGATCACTGAAATGGAAGATTCGTATAAGTTTGGAACTTGCGATGGTGTGGACGGTTCTGCGATGGAACCAACGTTAGTCACCGAACTATGTGAGAAGATGAAAGCCTCAATGAAGAAAAACGTAGATGACAATGTGGAGCAGTCGAAAAATCAAAGGATTGCAGACTACTTCAATCGAAAGGCGGTTGGCAGAAAGAAGAGTAAGATCAATGAACATGTGTGTAACACATGTAAAAATGATGGTCATAATAGAAGAATATGTTTGAATAACATAAGAAACTCGAAGTTCGCGGTAAATGGCACCGATCAAAATGAGTGGGACGAAGTTTGGTTTGGTAGTTTAATAAAGAAAAACATCATATAGCGGGAACAGAGAAAGCGTTCAAAGCAATAAGGAAATCTCATGGAATAGAAACCCGCATAGAAGGAACCAAGACTCTGTTCAAAGGAATTGGTCAAGTGGTTATTAATTGTGATGGAGTTCCACATAAAATTGAAAGAGTATTTTTGGTCTCTGGTTTCGATCGGAATACACTAAGTGCAGACCAATTGAATCAACAAGGATTTGAGATCAATTTTGAAGGAATTACTTGTACGATCTCGAAGATGTTTGATGAAGGCATCGAACAACAAGGAAGCACAACCGAATTAAGGAAATTGGAAGAACACTTTGAAGCAATTGACTTGGAGGGTGAAAGGAATTCACGAAATAAAGCAAGAAATAAAGGAAAGGAGATGCTAATCGAACAACCATCTGTTGATAACATAGAAGATATGATCACTATGTTAGATCTCTTAAAGATGGTTAATTCAAAAGTGATAAATGAAGAAACTCTGAAAAACAAATTTGATACTATGGTAAAATGGTTCACGAAAGAAGTCCTCAAACAGAGGAACACATTCCCTCCCAAACTTGAAGGTAAGCATGTGAGTCTTTATGAACTCTACATGGTTGTGGACTTGAATGGTGGAAAGGCAGATGTATCAAGAAACAAGTTTTGGCCTTTCATTGCAACCGACATGGGTTTTGACCCGAAGAAATCAGTCTACTTACTTCTCATTTACAACCAATATCTAGATCTTATGAATTGGTATTATAAGACCGTCAAGGAAAGGAAAGGAAAGACCATTTTCGAAGAAGGAGAGAGCAGCAACAAAAGAAGCTATGAAGAAAGCATCAAAGGAGAACTGGTGGACAAGATTAAGAAGAAACAAGCCGTCCAGGATTGGCCACCACAATGCGGTCCGGCCAGAAACTAAAGAAGTGTTTGATGTCAAGCTTAAGGGGGAGATTGTTGGACGTGTAACCTCGACATCAAACTAAGTCTAGTTATTATTGTAATTAGTATTATACGTGTGTATTAGTATGAACGGGTCAAGTATTGTTGATGTATTATGTCGCGGGTTAATAAGCAGTTACACCCGCCAAATAAGTTAGTTATGTAGTAGTTAATAACCGACATGTAACCGCTCGGTCGAAGGGTATAAATACCCCTCACCGATGTACATTATTGTGTGATATATGAATGTATGTTTGTGAAACATTCTCTGCAAGTTTCTATCAAATTTAGTGATCTTTGACAGCGAGTGATTCGCTTCACACATCAGTAACTAGAACAAAGGAACTCCCAATAAAGATAGTCATGCATATAAAATGACAGAATCTCTTTTGTATACCGGAAGTAATGTTTCTTAAACAAACTAAGAAAATAAAAGTATTAAAAGTGGAAGATAGCTTGGAAAACCAGGTCTAAGGTGCTCGCTTGGGGCTATATAGAAATGAATGCACATGATCTGGTCATGTCAAGTTCTCTAATGGAAAAAGGCAATGCTAACATCAACTTGTTTGATATCCAGCCTGCAAAAAAATACAACTGATAATACTAGTTGGATGTAGTAGTTTTAACCATAGATCTAAAATAAATGACAAAGTGTTCTAAACACCTTTAATTTGATTAAAATTAGCAACATGCTAAGATTGATATCATCTAACAGAGTCATCATGATTTTGCTTCATGTGCACCCATCAACGAGAAACAATGTTCGTGTTAGTGGGGTTGGCACCAATATCCAAGGTTTTTAGTAATTATTTGTATAGTTAGCCCTACCAATATCCAAGGCACCAATATCCAACGAGAAACAATTATTTGTATGTTGTCTTCTTTTAGTAAGCTAAATATATTTGTAGGTTTTAGTAATTATTTGTATAGTTAGCCCTACCAGTATTTTATGGAGGAGAAACAAAAAGGTAAAAGAGTTGGTTATGAATGATTCTTCACCAAAAAGACTAAAAACAGAATGCCTGATAGGGAAATAAACCTTAAAGACTTGGACGGGAGTGTTTCAAACCATGATTAAAATAATCATTTGTCTGTTAACATTATATGTGCTCTTATGTATGTATATTCTATCCATGTATCAACTATGATTAGAGTTTGACTCATTGTGGTTTGATCAAAATGTAGACATTATTCCAAAAGGAACTTAAAAAGTAGTATGAGCCGAATAGCGATTAGAATCCGAATCATGATAATTTTGTTATGTGGAAGTTTATCCTCACGGACTTGGCCACACGTTTGGGATAGGAAACTTCTTATCCACGTTTCATGATGACCAGATCACACTTATCATTTTGTTATGCAGGTATATTAGTGTTATTTTTGTTTGTATTGTGTTTGAACATACATGTGTATATTAATCTATGTACGTGTGTTAGTGTATATGTATAGTCCATATATGCATGTGTTGGTGTGTTTTTATGCATGTACGTGTATGAGCATGTGTATGTGTATGAGATTATGTTAGTGTATGTAGACATGTATATGTGTGAGTGTGTTGTGTGTTAGTGCATGTATGTGATGGTGTATGTATGTGTTAGTGTATACTTATATATGAGCATGGTACGTGCAATCGCACTAGTGCATATGTATATGCATGTGTTAATGTGTGCGTGTTTGCGTATGTACGTGCATGAGTGTGTGTGCGTGTGTGTGATTGTATGCGTATGTGAATAAAAAATGATCACGTAAAGGTATTGTAAGAGTTATCTTAGAGGATGATGCTAACCAAAGATCTCTTAGCATGCAACTAAAGTACAAGGAAGTTATTTCGGATGATTTGACCATGCACAAAGAAAATTTACTAAGTGTCATATCTTTCAAAGCCAAAGACAGAAATCTTCTGAAGCTAAAAGTGAAGTTTTCCGAAGCCTGAAGACTGTGTTTTTCCGAACATAGAGAAGACATGCTTCTCTGGCTTACTTTTGACAAAAACATACATACTTTCCGTTGTCATCTCTGAACACTCACCAACTTATATAAGTTGGTAATTACCTTTTACTTTTGTCAACTACTCAGTATGATGTCTTTGTCAGTAACTTTCCACTTTTGTAATTTTATCATTTTTTTAATACAATAGTATGTCAGCTGTGACATGTCAAAAGACAATCTACCTTTTGACTTTACGTTAATCTTGTTGTCTAGATTAGTGTACGACAGGCGTTCAAAGTATGGCCGGCTGTAGTGTATAGTATAAAGTATATCATATAATCAATCTTAGGACTAAGATTTGTAACAGTTGAAAAACCAATATACATTATCCTTGAAAACCAATCTTTGTGTGCCTAAGTGTTCTTATCTTTTCTTCATTGTTTCTTTGTCTGGTTCCCAAATCGCTATACTAAGTGTGATATTCTCCGATTGTGAAACTGTTGCTGAACCATAACAAATCCTCAGGTATATTACAAATTCATAGAAATATCATGTTATATATTATGTTAAATAAAATAAACAAATCTATGTATTTAAGGTGTTTAGAAAAATAAAAGAAAAAATAACTCCAATCATCACGCGGACCGGTAAAAGCAGAATTGTCAGTTTTTGCGCCATCTCAGTTTTAATAAAGGGGTGTGTTATACATACATCATTTCTTGTTATTTAGACATCATATTGTCTTTATTTCTCTCCATGTATCTATATATATGTATAAAGCGAGATAGAGAGGATGAAAATAAATAGGGTGTATTTATAACATACTCCATAATAAAACATATGTATGAAAAGTACATAAAAACAAGTGTATGGAACATAAACGCAATATAATATATATTTGAGTGGGTTTGCTTATATATAAATTATATCAAAAGAACTAAAAAGAAACACTTTACAATGATAAATATAAATACAAAGCCATTATATTCTAAAAATTGTTAAAGAAAAATAATTTCTTTAAAATTAATTATAAATGTTAAATAGAAACATTAAAATAATTAAAAGCGAAAAAACAAATATGTAAAATATATTTAACTAGTCTTAAGCCCCCTGCGTTGCAACGGGGCGTAAAACCATGTCAATTAGCACTAATAACCCACTACCACCAATATCCACTAACATCCAAAAAGCTCGTAGTAAAAAATAAAAACGAACGAAAAGTAGGTATAAAAATGTTAAACCGCGTAGGCGGAACGTAAAACATATAAAACAATAAGTAGGTCGATCTAGAACCAGTGCATTGTGACGGGGTCGTTAAACGGGGAAAATATAGGGGTAAAAACGTTGAACCACACTCACACGCTGCGGTGAGCTAACTTGCAAAATTTAAACTGAAGCGTAAAATTTTTTTACGAAAAATAAAGGAGATCAAAGTTGAAAGTAAAAAAAAATATCGGGGTCGAATGATAAAAAGTATAAAAGTGTTGGATTAAAATAAGAAATAAGTTAAGTATTAAAAAAGAGACAAATATGTGTACAACCTATTAAGCATATTGTACAACCCACTAAGCATAACAAAGTTGGTAATTAGTAATATATAAATAGTATTTAGCCCCCCGCGTTGCAACAGGGGACGTAAAACCATGCCAAGTAGCACCAATGACACACCACCGTTAGTGACACACACCAAAAAAGCTCGTATTAATAAAGAAATAAAAATGAAAAAATATAACCAAACGAAAAATAGACATAAAAACTTTGAACCACGTAGGGGAAACGTAAAACATATAAAACAATAAGTTTATCTAGGACCAGCGAGTTGCGACGGTGCCGTTGAACGGGAAAAATGAGCTTGAAAACGTTGAACCACACACGCACACAGCGATGTGTAACTCGCAAATTTTATACCGAAACGTAAAAGGGAAAATTTATAAAAATATAAAAAATGTAGGAGATAAAAGTTGAAAGTAAAAAATATTATGACTAAATTGAAAATATGTAAAAGTATTTGTTTAAAATAAAAAGGTTAAAGATTAAAAAAAAAGAAAGACAAAAGGTTGGTACAACCCCACTAAACACAATATACAACTCATAATACACGACTAACTTGGTAATTAATATATATTAAATTGTTATTAAATTTAATTGCATGAAGTTAAAAAGGATTTAAATGGTTATCTGAAAACATGACCAAAGACAAATGCATGCATTTGTATTTTTTTTAAGGCTAAACTTCTTAGTTGTTAGTTACCATCACACCACAAGAGGAGGTTTGCATAAAAATTTATCTAACACACTACAATCTGTTAGAAAGCAAGCACAAGTGTTAACCACACTACGGTAGAACTATGGGACTGTTTGAAATTCAAATCTCGGTCAGAAGAGGCTGACCGAGTAAGGGGCTAACCGAGTACGGGGCTGTTCCAAAACTGATCACGTAAGGGGAAATATATGCTTGTGTTAGTGGTGTCGGACCGGGTCAGACGCGAAAGAGTGAGAATCAAATACGTTAACCGGCTAAAATATTTGACCGGGTCAGTGGGTCAGACATTTTGACAAACTAAAAAACAAATCAAACAACCCCTATGTTTGATAGTCTTTAGATGTTAGTTATTATTTATGCAAACCAGTATAAAGAAAAAAGGAAAAAACCCCTCAATCCGCACTTGGACCAATAAGAACATACTATTGTTCACGCTAAACTTCTAAGTGTAAATATTAGAATAATTAGAAATATTGTTATGTAGTTTGATTTTTGTTGGGATTAGTTATGAACTAGAATTAAGCTCACCGTGACGGATGCGTAAAACTGTGTCAAATAACAACAATGTCGCACCACAGTTAACGACCACCAACACTAAAGTTGCGGTGTGTTGATACAAAGAATTTAGACCTAAACGTAAAACATAGAAAAATAAAACTAAGTCGATCTAAGATCCGTGTGTTATAACTAGGGGTGTTCAAAAATATCCGAATCCGAGAATCCGATCCGAAAATCCGAATCCGAAATATCCGAATTTTTGGATATCCGGAAATTCGGATATCCGAAAATTCGGATTCGGATTCGGATAGTGATTTTCAAAAGTTTCGGATATTCGGATATCCGATTATCCGAAAACTAAAAATTTTTTTTTTATTTTTTTGAAATTTAGATATACTTTTACTTTAGATTGAGATTTTTTAGTGTATATTGTGATTTTTATGATATGAGTTGGTTTTTTATATTATTTTTATAATATTATATGTTTAATTATTGTAAAAAAACTAAAAAATAAAAAAATTAAAAAAATAAAAAATGAATTTCGGATATCCGAATCACTATCCGAATCCGTATCCGAAATTTCGGATATCCAAATTTCCGATATCCGAAAGTTCGGATACGGATTCGGATAGTGATTTCCACTATCCAAATTTTCGGATATCCGAAATTCCGGATATCCGACTTTGAACACCCCTAGTTGTGACGAACTCTTCAAAAGGGAAAAATAAATGTAAAAATGTGGAAACACGCACATACATTGTGTTGTATTAACTTACCAAATTTAAAACGAAATGTAAAAATGTTGAATCACACATGTATGTTATGTCGTGTTAACTTGAAAAACTTAGAACGAAATGTAAAACGATGATTTACGAAATATGAAGAATATATTGGAATAAAGTTGAAAATATAAACGTCGTGCGATTAAATTGTAATATATGAAGAGTTTTGGGTTAAAAGTGAACAAAATCAAATTTGAGAAGTTTAATTGTAAAAATTGAAAAACTTTGTGTTAAAAGTAAAAAATCAATTTTTTTTTAAAAAAAACCCCTATACATAAGGTACAACACAATTATGCATTGTGGACTTGTTAATTAGTAATATATAAAGTTGATAGTTGGTTTTCTAGATTAGTTATAGATTTATTGCAACTTTTTGCCAAATTAAATTCTGGATTTTTATTGTATTTTTAGATCTCTATTGATTTTTTATTTTATTTGTTTCATAAAATTGTCACAAGTTATAATGCCTTGTCACTAGTTTGTTGTAAAACTAAAAAACTAAAACAAAATAAATTATAAGATTTGTCAGTAGTTTTTCACAAACCTTAACTACAAAAATTATTTTTAAATATCATTTTAGAAATTAATTATTATTATTTATGAGTTTGGTTATTTAGACACCCTATAATTATAAATCAACACCACAAATTTCTATACGTGTCGTATAGCCTAATACGCATCGTATAGGGGGTGGGTCGTATAGGGCTAATATGTCGTATGGGGCTATATGTGTCGTATAGCAATCTGACAACCCCCTGAATTTTTCCTCGTATTTAGTGTCGAAATTTGTTATATGCTTCGTATATCCCTATATGTGTCGTATACGGTGTCCTATAGGGATATGTGTGGCGTTTAGCAATCTAACAGCCCATGAAATTTCCTTGTTTTCAATATTTTCGATCCAATACGCTGCATATGGTACCATACGCGGCGTATAGGCGGATGTCGATTTATACAAGTGGGTGTCTCTTATTATGACAAAAATGATAATATCCAAAACCAGTTTTGTAACAAGATTATAGCAAAATTGCCATAAAAGTTCGAATAGACTGTCAGTGTCATGTTGCAACTTTAACGACGAAATACATTTGTCGCTAAACTTTTTTGCCATCGTATTTTTTCAAATACACTGTTTTTTGTTGCAACTTTGTCGTTATTGATGTCTTGCGATAAGATTGTGACATCTTTTTATCTGCTGTTTTTTGTTGTGGGTTATATACTTATAACTATTTAACGAGACATCATTGAGAGATTCTTATCAACCACCTTCTATATTGCCATGTGAAAGGCTCCTGTAGCAATAACAACAAACAAAAGGGAAGGGAACATGGACAAGGTGTCATCTTGTCTAACCCCATTATGAAGCTAAAATTCCTATCCGAACTCATATCAACGCTATAAAGAATTGGACTATTATTGGCGACTTTTGTCGCTACAAAAGACATTGTATGTCGCTGCTAAAAGTATTAGCGGCGACTTGCCACCATTATTAGATTGCCACGAAAGATTCTTCGCCAATGACCAATTATCACCGCTAGGAGTGTAGCCGCTAATAGTCTTAACTAGCTATATATAACCTTGTTGCCTTTAAGGATTTTTAATATGGTAGTTAACCGCAGACATAAATTCAAGTGAACGGTATCAGCGGCAACCCCAATCGTGGCTATTGGTCTTGTCTTGTTTTATATTCTTTTTTCTATATTTTTGTTCTTTTCGGTTATCACAAACCAAACGCATACACACAAAAATACATTCAGATTTTATAGAAACCCAAATACATAAAAAAAACTTTAAAGTACATAAACGTTTAGTGTTTCAAATATCTTGTTTAACTTAGACATAAAACTACAAAAAGCAAACATAAACTAATCACCCGATTCGTTATTCATCCCTCGTCTAAATCATCTTTGTCAGCTTGATTTAAAGCTTTCTTTGAATCCATAAACTGTGAAAATTGTGTTAAAAAATTCAGGTCTTGAACAAAGTTTGCAATTTGAGCATACAAAACAAAGGATGCAGTATAAGTTATTGTATTTTGACGATTTTGAACTCAAAGTAGGATGTTTTTAAGTTTATCAAGGGTTTTCGGGTCATTTTGACTCATTTAAACTAAAACATATATCATTTAAATTTATTTTTATTTTAGTTCTAACAGGTCAGTATGACCTCCCCACTTTGATGCACTTACACAAACCATGTACCTTAAGTGTATTAAAGTTCATTCGTGCCATTTTGACCCCTCTGAACTCAAATTAGGATGTTTTTAAATTTATCAAGTGTGTTCAGATAATTTTAAGTTATTTAAACTAAAACCTAGATCATTAAAGTCCAATTAGTTCTAACAAATCAAATGACCCGAAAACACTTAATAAACTTTAAAACATCCTAATTTAACTATAAACAAATTAAAATAACACAAATGAACTTTACTTGACTTAAATTTAATTTGTTAAGTGTATCATACTGGATTTATATCATTATGACCCGTTTATACTAAAACCTAGATCATTTATATATATATATATATATATATATATATATATATATATATATATATATATATATATATATATATATATATATATATACATATATATATATATACATATATATACGTACATACATATATATATATATATATATATATATATATATATCTATCTATATATATATATATATATCTCTATATCTCTATCCTCCTACCCTACCTCCCTCTCTCTCTCTCTCTCTCTCTCTCTCTCTCTCTCTCTCTCTCTCTCTATCTCTCTATATATATCTATGTATATATACCCGTACCTATCTATATGTATATATATATATGTATCTCTATATATCTGTATATATATATGTATATATATATATATATATATATATATGTATATATATATATATATATATATATGGGAGGGATCAAATGAGAACTAGCTTTTTTTGTGAGAACTCTAGGAACCAATATCAACCACTAGTTCTCAATGACAAAATTGTAATTAACAAAAACATAGTTAAAAAATTTATAAATCAAAAAATAACATAAAAATAAAAAAAATAAAAACACAAAAATCTTCCCCTACTTTCCCTCTTTCATAAAAAAAATAAAAAAAATTATAAAAAGTAAAAAAATTCCCGTTTTTTTAACGAAATCGTTTTACACATGTGTAATATCGGATTTACACATGTGTAAATCCAGTACTACACATGTGTATAACTAGATTTACACATGTAAACAACGGATGTATGATTTTTTTAGAAAAGTATATCAATATGGTAGGCGTTGGAAAGATAAAAAAATACTGAATTTTATGGTGATTTTTTTTTGAAACAATAATATGGTGAAAAAAAGTTATGAACGTTTTAAAAAAAAGGGGAAAATGGCATGTGATTTGCATGTGATAAAAAATGAGTGGCTGAGATTGGTTCCTAGAGTTCTCACAAAAAAAGATGGTTTTCATTTGAACCCTCCCCTATATATATATATATATATATATATATATATATATATATATATATATATATATATATATATATATATATGTATGTATATATATATATATATGTATATATATATATATATATATATATATATATATATATATATATATACTAGTAGAGGACCCGCGCGTTGCTGCGGCGACAATAATATACAACACGTTATTCATTTTATGTTATTTAATCAATCATCTCATGATATATTGTATTGTACATCTGTTAGTTTTCTTATTCATAGCATCGACAAGATTGTACAACTCAAAGATAAAGATAGGGAAATTATCGAAGTCAAAGTTTGTGAAATGCGGCGTAGATACTTGTCAAACATAAGCAAATTTCCAGTTTTAATTTTTAAAGTGTTTTCCTTGTTAAGGATTTTCCAATAGCAATTTTGAATCAATACCTTTTTATTATCACGTAAAAAATTTATGTTCACATGGTATGACAGAACATAAATAAAGTATTATGAAACAATGTGAACAATTTTATAAAAAGATGGAATTATGAACAACATTCAATACATTCAATTTCATGTAAGTAATTTTGAAATTAGTAATAAGAAATTTAAAAACTTTCTAGCAACACAAAAGAAGCGTTTTTCAGATGAATTCACACCATATTTGATTTGCAACAAAAAGTTAGTCATTAGATTCTAATCGGCCTTCTATTGACTCAAAAAGAACAAAAGAGAACCAACCTTCATTTTCTTTTTTGATCAATGTTTAGTACACACTTGAGTTGAAAAATCCAACCATATAGCTTTAACTCTTCCACGTTCATGAGTTAGCACTCCTTTAAAACTACTACCAAAGTCTGCATACAACAGAAACATCAAGTAATTAATTGTTAATGGTTCCTTTTAAAAGTGGAAAATGATAAGACCGGTATCAAGCTCTATTACTTCGACTTTGGTTTCAAATCATAACAAACAAAAGCGAAGTTCAACTAATTAAATAAAAACCTTAATCATTAGTTTCAAAGTAAAAGTATCACTTCTTTATGCATATTAGATTTAGGAATCTCCACCACCAATCCACCTTCAAAGAAAAGGGGCAAACATCAATCTCTTCCTTTCTTCCACCATCCACACCTTTCTCTTGGCTCATTGTTCTATCACACATGATTGTATCGTCCACCATAGGTTTTTTCACATAAAAGAACCATAAAAAATTTGGTTCGAAACCAATCCGATTAGTAACAACAGTTCACGCACGTTCAATTTCTAGTATGTAATGCATCTAATCTGAAATCTAGTTGTTGCACATATGTACATTAAATTACACACATGTCTCTAATATAAAAAACTATTAAAACCCAAATGAATAATTTTATCCAGATGTTCAATTCTATGCATTTAACATTTGGGAAAAAGTAAAGTCTTTAGTATAAACTCATAGCATAAGTGTCTGGATTTCAAGAAGACTTATGGCAGCCTTTTATCATGATTCGGATATATGATTCAGACTTACAGTTTGCCCCAAAATTGCTTTAACTGAAGAGTACATGATGCCTTGGTCATCTTAATGTGCCCAAGTGATGCTAAACGACATTATCCATCAACAATTGCATACCTGCAGGGAGCCTACTACAGTAAAATTCTAATAAGCAATTAAAATCAAGACTAACAACAAGAAGATGATTATGACCAAAATCAGAATAATTAATTAAGATATGATAAATCACATTCTGTATGTTCTACTAACTACTAAAACTTCATGAGATTTGAATTTTAGTAGATTGCTACATTCTCAAATGCAGAGATCATTATTTACACCATATACAAACATTGTTGAATACATATTGAAATAAATTCATTTGTTTAAACATATATTAATGCTTATTGATAATTGAAGCACGTTGTAATGTTGTATTGTATAGTAAAAATTAAGGTAATAAACTAAATTACGATTATATAGAAGATAAAGTAATCAGATTGATCACATATAAGTCATTTTTCATTTAAACTTATATCAATAGATGATAAAGTAAAAAAACTAATGATTTATATTAGAACTAAAACTACTGCAACATTTTGGTATCCAAATAAATATTAATTAGTAACATATTGTTCTTACCTGTTTGATAAAGGTCAAACCTATTGTAGGCTAATGGTGGCCTCAATGAGATGAGCCCACTGGTCCTAGAAAAACCTGCAAATAAACATTCAAATTATCTTACAAAAATATGTGAAAATCTAAAACTTGGTATGCGAAACGGGTCATTTTTAGTACAGTCACTTTTGGTATGTGAAAATGTCTCCATTGATTTGTTCTATTGCTTGTTCTTCACTTAGTCCAACAACCAGAGAGGCAGTATCCTGAAATGGAAAATACAAATTTAATTAAAAAACAATAGTATAGCAGATTGCTCTATGAATTTATCTTGTGGACAAAATTATACATGCACCACAAATTACAGATAAACAATTATAAATAACATACACAGAAGCTATCTAACATTAAAAATATTCATAATGATAGTAACGCAATGTTTACAATTAAGATCTATGAAGTTCCTCACGATTATGTTTGAGACATTCATGACATAAATGAACATAATTATAGGTCTCAAAGCACCACATTTTTCATATTTTTATATTCTGC
Source organism: Flaveria ramosissima (assembly GCA_025215565.1). Classification (NCBI taxonomy): domain Eukaryota; kingdom Viridiplantae; phylum Streptophyta; class Magnoliopsida; order Asterales; family Asteraceae; genus Flaveria; species Flaveria ramosissima. The sequence continues at coordinate 25,590,895 of CM046037.1, read as the reverse complement.
TTAATATACACTTATGTGAGTCAAAGTCCAAACAAGAATATGAAAGATTGAACCATAAGTTAAAAAAGTAAATTGTCCAAATCAAAGAAACCAAACCTGCATCCAGGCACAATGAAGGTAGATTGCTAATGATATGTTATTTCCATATATGATTTAAAATCCTTCCATTCATCTCTTGTTTAGTTTCTTGTAGCTCTAACATATGTGTTAAAAAAAGGTTATGTGTAGTTATACAAAATCAAATGAGTCTAAAGTGCATTTGTAGATTTTGATAAAGCCCAACCGCTTCAAACTCTGTATAGTTTATATATCATAATTTAGTGACCTGCCATGGATTTTGAGTTTTGAAGACAAAATCGATACAATGTAATTTATGCTTTTACCATAAAATAAATTATTTCTTAAATTTATAATTAGAATCATGTTCTCTATTCATGTTAATTAAACCAAGAATCAAGATTCAATATCATCATATTCTCTACTGTTTATGACGAAAGCTCAAAGATTATAAAGGATGAAATAGAATAGCTGTCGACACATTATTAACTGGTTGTTGCTTAATTTGCTAACCGTAGTGTAGATTTGGAGTAGAGCATACCAACAACGACATAAACGCAACAACCATTTGATGCTTAAGTTTGTAATCCAAGCCTGCAAAATTTCGCCCTCTTCTTCTACTTTAAAACCGTGCGCGTTCAATTTTGCTAGCTAGGTTTTCCAACTACAAAAAGCGCTTACAAACAAAAAATCTAAATTTAAAGACAAATCATTTCCCCTAATACAAAGGAGTAAAATTAACATGTGCATCAATGATATAAAAATCAAGTTTTTAGTTAGGGTGATTACAGTACTCACCTTCTTGCTTGAAGAAGATCATTGGTTTCAATAGAATAAAAAAACCTACAGATCCACATCCAAAATCATGAAACTCTTCAAAATGGTTTTCAAAAACCGACGTTGATGCCCGAATCTTCAAAGCCACTACCAGTTGTTTACGTTTGATGAGATTCAACAACTAAATCCGATAATGATGATGACAACGATATAGGGGAAAATATGATCATGATGAAAGCGGTTGAAGGAGACGGATGGCGGTGGTGTTGGAGCAAGAACTCCGACTACGGATCTGGGGTAACGAAAGATGAGGGCACCATGTGAGGGTTTTGAGTTTTGTTGAGAGCTGGATGTTGATAACCCTTTTGAATTTTGAATTCACCCTCTCCCTTTTTACTTTGAGTGTGCTTTAGATGTTGTACATAATGCTTCAAGAGTAGTAAAACTCTTAAATTTAAGAGATTTGAGTAAAAGACAATTTTACCCTTCTCATATGCTTATTAATATAGTATAGATATATATATATATATATATATATATATATATATATATATATATATATATATATATATGTATATGTATATATACATATATGTATATATATGTATATATACATATATGTATATATATGTATATATACATATATGTATATATATGTATATATACATATATGTATATATATGTATATATGTATAAGTATATATATATATATATATATATATATATACACATATATGTATATATACATATATATATACATATATATATACATATATATATATATATATATACATATATATATATATATATATATATATATATATATATATATATATATATGTATATATATATATATATATATATATATCAGAATGGCAAGGAAGTAATTTTACATAAATCTCTTAAAATTAAGAGATGTATAAGATCCCTTGCATATGTTACAAGCCAAACAAGCACACTTATAACAAAGCCCTAGATTGCACCAATCTATGCACACACCGATAAAGAGCCTCACCGTCGATCTTCAAGGAACCCATCGATCTTCTTCCATTCCAAATGAGGAAGGTCTTCTTTGCTATTTTTCATCACCAGAACCCTATATTGCACGAATATGGCTTCCATTCACAGTGCAATTGAAATTGGCGGGCAATTCAAAATGCTTTGATGAATGTTCTTCTTTTCATCACTAGAACTCTAAATTTGTTTTCCCTGAAAATGCTTCTATAAGGTATGTTCTTTGTTTTTTGCTCATTTCTCTATTTTTGTTGATGTTTGTTATGTGTTGTGCAGTTTGTTCATGTTTTTAGTTTGCTCATGCCTTCAATTTGGTAATATCTCTTTTGTAGTTTCTACTTTTATGGTTTTGTAATTGTTTTGTTCTAACTAATTTGGGTTTCAATGTGTGCTAGGTAATGAATCCAGTTTTTAAAAATTAAAGTGCTATTGATAATCCTTGTAAGTAACACTTTAATTAAATCCCTCACCCATTTTTTAAATTATTATTATGAATGATGATGACGACGATGACATCTATGCATAATATGGAATAGTTGCATGTGAGCTCTTTTGCTCTTTCTACATTACTATAGAGAAAATGTGGATGGTTTAGACTTAAGATGCTTATTAATGTTGTTTGATAGTTATGTTCAATATTGGAATTTGCTTGTTATTCTTACAGATTCTCTTTTTTATATGCAAGTTCAAGCAATCTTAAAACAAGTTCATAATTGTTATGTCTTAACAAGAATAATTTATATGTAAGTTTTGGTTCAATCAAGTTTTCGAGCAGTTCCATTTGTATGTTGTTTTGGTTGGTTCAATCGAGCTTTCGAGATGAAATGAGGTAGCTATTAGACCTATTACTTGCAAATGGATTGACAGAGATGGTGTTCCATTTCTAACGGGTTGAATGGGTAAAACAAAATTCTTTTTAGCTAAAAGGTGCAGGACTTATGTAGAGATGTAACAAAAGCCCATATGATTTTTTCAACGGCTTCCATAATTAAGTCATTTGTCGCAGCTGCTTTTTTTCAAACAAAATGATCAAAACAGGACAGTGAATTTTTATTGACTCAAATGTAAAAGAAAAACACAATGACTAAACGGGACAACTGAAAAGGTATGTGGGTATTTAATGAAAATTTTTTAAAATATAACCTGCAATACTATGGGGAAAAATGGATGGTTTAGACTTAAGCTGCTTATTAGGTTGGTTTGGTTGTTTATGATCATCAAGTGTCATATGCTGCATATTAAAAGCAAACTTTAATCAATGTTGATAAAGAAGAGAATGTTTAAATCTTATGATAGTTAAGACATGGGAAAAAATAAAAAACGTAAACTGTAGGCATTTAATATTATCATAAATCATGGTTTGTGCATAATTCTAGACTCATCATCTGAAGCATTTGATAGTTTTGATCTATGATTGTATTTTGCACTCCATTAGAGCTAATCATATTAATTTGGTTTTGTTTTCATGACTGCTGGTAGATACTACATAAATTTGGTTAAGATATGTGACATCCGTCACCATAAGTTCCGTCAATTAACGTGTTTGTCCGTTATCTATTCTTTGATCGCTCATTCCTCATCCTTATTTGACTCTTTATGTGGATATCATGTGTGCAATATTATCATTGTGTGTGCATTCGTTATAATCATATGTTAATCTTAAAAACTATTTAAAACCCTCATTTCAGAAACCGTCAAATATATCATTTTTATATATATTAAATGTTTTTAACATAACCATTTCTTAAGTCATGACAACATTAAATGTACTTTTACAATTATAATAAAACATCTAATAAGGTCGTTTTTTTTAACCGAACCAAATTTGGGAAAACTCGGGGCTTAAGTGCAGGGACTAAACTTGTAATTTTGCAAACTTGGGCTGGGTATAAATACCCCCCCTTACCAGCCCTAATCTTCATTTTTCACCATCTTCTTCATCTTCATCCTCTACACACACAAAATCACCATTTTAGCACCAAATCCAACCCGAGAGGTCTTGTTTTCTTCGTCTAGACACCATCTACAGCTTAGACTACTCATTTCTAGCAGGTAGTCGTCTTTGGTTGTCCGTTTTCTAGCCGTTTCACGGCTGTCCAAAACTAGGGTTTCGGGTGTTCGGGTTCAACCCGAACACACAAGGTCGTATGGGTGCGTGTGAGGTCTTCTTGCTTGTGTTTCATGTTTGTGTATGTTTGTTGAGTGTTTCTGGAGGTCCTTATGGTGTAAAACCCGTGTTTAGAGCAGCTCGGGGGCTGCTCCGCCCGACCACAGTCGCGATTCTGCAGATCAGGCGACTGGGTCAACCATGCGATTGAGCCATGCGACTGAGTGGGTCGTGCGACTTAATCATGCGTTTGAGTCAATCGCGCAACTGAGCTGTGTGACTAGGCATGTCGTGCGACTGAGTTGTGCGACTGAGTGTCTGAATGCGATTGAGTCATGCGTGCGAATGAGTGTATGCGATTGAGTCATGCGATTGAGTGATTGTGTGCGATTGAGTCAGGTGACCGACTGAATGTGTGCGAATGTGCGTGATTCGCACGACTGGAGTCCAATCGCACGAATGAAGGTTAAATCGTACGAAAGTAGCTAATTCGCACGATTGAAGGTTGATTCGTGCGTATGGAGGTTGAGTCGTGCGATTGGGTGTTGTGTGGTACGACTGAAGGCCAGTCATACGAATGAAGGCTCAATCGTACGAATGAAGCTGATTCGCACGATTGAGGGTTGATTCGTACGAATGGAGGTTGAGTCGTGCATCTGGCCTTGTTATGCGACTGAAATTGTTGTGTCTGATCTCCTTGTGCGTGGTGTGAGTATGACGTGTGATGTTGAGGTAACATTAACACAATAAGCCATTGTTCGGCTACAAAGTTAAAGTCAACGCGAAAAAGGGCACAAATACTATTTTAAGCAAATTAAACTAACGTTTTACAACGATCAACCGACTTATAACTATGGACACATATTCAATATTTCTTCAATAACAATGAGACTTTTACTCAAATATCATCATCAATGGCAACAATGTCTTGTACTTGGATCTACATAAGATCTAGTACGTGTGTCTGTTTATGTGTGCTACACGCGACCCAGCCGATACGACCTGAACCGACCAATCATCATTATTACGCGCTTATACATCATATCATTAATGCTTTACAATAACTGTCAATAGGTGTTTGACTGTTTATTTGCATTCAACATTTGGAATACATCGATCATACATACTTACCACTTAACAAGTGAGTTTCGTGGCCCCTTTGCAATATTTCAATCATTTACAACTTGGGGGAAAAGTATGCTTAATCATTTTCAATGCTGTACAACTTACATACATTTTACATACAAGGAATCAACGTGATACAGTGTTGCAAGTACTATTTGATACATGCTTGGGTCTGCTGTGTGGTTCTATCTTTGCAACTATTTAATTCCAGTGTGGGAACCGACGGTTAGGTATTGGTAGTACTACTGGGTTGACACCCCCACCCTTGTTCGATGGTATACTAGTTGGTACCATCAATGGCCAGGAACGGGCCCTTGGGTGAATATATGCCGACAATTTCTTTGTGTACGTCGCTAGGTTTGGTTGCAAAGCTCATGTCATGTGAATTTACTTGTGTATATAATTGTATTCACAGTATTCCATTTCGCTTACTTATACAGCATCACTTACATTTTATTACATAAACCTGCGAGCTCACCAACAATTATGTTGACCGTTTTAAGCATATCTTTTCAGGTGATCATACAAGTCTAGGAATCTAGGTGTGCTGCCTTAGTGGAGACCCTAGGATACATTTTTGGGACTTAACATGTTATGATAAACAATCTATTGAACAATGTTAACACTTGTAAACAATTATCAACTTTTGAAACTTGTTCCCGGGTTGTGGGAATTAACATTTACAATTTCATCTTATGTGAATATGTGTATCTTTATCATGTTATGCTTATGGCTATGTTGTCGTGAACATTGACTAAACACGACACAAGTCCCCTTGTCGTCGGGTGTCGTCATGACACGCTTGTCATCATTTATTATATTGCATCTCTATCGCTTACCATGTGTTATGACGATCCCGGTCTCGTTACATCCCCGTGTTTCCGCTTTTAGCGGGGGTGTGACAGATTGGTATCAGAGCCATTGGTTATAGAGAATTAGGCAATACGCTTGACCTAGACTATAACCTAGGAACCTTCATGTAGATTTGTATGCTAGGACTCTGTATGCATATTATATCTCATGTATATGTTCCTCGCTGTTTGATTTACTCATCTATTTGTTATGTGATCCTTCCACCCTATGAGAGAGCCCTTGTGCTCACTCTTTTATGGGATGCTTCTATTGAATCTTCCGTTCCCTCTGCGCGCCGAGTTAGTTTATCAGATCCGGGTATTAAACCCGAAGAGATCTTCACAGATCATGCTATTGCGCTTGACCTTGGACATTGAGATTAACCCTGAGGAGGTTATGTCTGAAACCTCGAAAGAGGAGGAAATAGACAACCTTCGCTAGACTAAACGTGATTGTATACATGGACTTACAACTGTTATGATGGATTATCATTGAAACATTATCAATTCATGGTATGAGAACTGCACGAATTGCATGCGATGTGTGGTGACAATAAGAGTGATATTAACATGAAATACCGAACATGATGAGTGTTATGGATATACACTTTCAATTAATTTAAGCTTATGTGTTTACTTTTCTATGATTAGAACATGCCGCCTCGAAGAGTTACCTGCAGCAATAGTGGCGGGAGTGAAGCCCCAAGGGGCAGAGGCCGAGGCAGAGGCAGAGCACCAAGAGCAAACGATGCTCCTGCCAGTAATAGTCAGGGAACAGGGAACGCCGACATGGCAGCCCTAATCGCTCAGCAATTGGCCGCACTGATTCCCACTATCGTGTCCCAAGTGAGCGACGCCCTCCAGCAACACCACCCTCACGGGGATGGTGGCAACGATAATGGAGACAATGGAGAAAGAGCCCATGTTGGGATCGAAACTGAGACGGGAAACGGAAACCCGACCGGAAACGAGAGCAACCAGGAAACCGGGAATGGTGGTACTGCCGGTATTGAGATTGGAGTGGTTAATGCTCGTCGGGGATGTTCATACAAGGAGTTTGTGGCTTGTAAACCAAGAGAATTCGATGGGAAAGGTGGGGCGATAGCCCTAACCAGGTGGCTGGAGAAGATGGAGGCAGTGATTGATATTAGTGAGTGCCTCGACAGTCAAAGGATCAAGTATGCCACTTGTTCACTACAGGGTAAGGCCCTAACCTGGTGGAACACCCAGGTCCAAGCAAGAGGAAGAGAATCTGCGATGCAGATGTCATGGGACGAATTCAAAGCCTTGATCACCGAGGAATACTGCCCTCTCAATGACATGCAGAAGCTAGAGCACGAGTTCTGGAATCATGCTATGGTGGGGGCAGGGCATGCAGCTTATACTGATCGTTTTCATGAGCTGGCAAGGTTGGTTCCGCATCTGGTCACGCCGGAATCAAAGAGGATCGAGAGGTACATTTGGGGACTCGCGCCTCAAATTAGAGCAATGGTCACAGCAGCCGCTCCTCCTACTATCCAAAGCGCAATTCTGAAAGCTGGCGCTTTGACTGATGAGATGCTTAGAACTGGGGTTTTGGGTAGAGGAGCCGAGAAGAGAAAGATGTTGGGGAATCGAGCCGGTCGAGTGCCGGGAAATTTGAGAAGAGGGCTAAACCAACCAGGAATTTTGTGGCCGTGTCTCAGGCCAGGAGAGAGTATGTGGGGCCGCACCCCAAATGTGACAGGTGCAATTATCATCATCCCCCAGGGACGCAGTGCCGGGTGTGCGCTAACTGTAGGCGCCCGGGACATTTGGCGAGAGACTGTAGAACTGCGCCGAATCTTGTAGCACCCGTCAACGCGGTTAACCCCGCCGGGAATGCAAGGGCTTGCTTTGAGTGTGGGATCCTGATCACTACAGGAACATGTGCCCCAGGCTGAATCGGGCACCAGGTCAACAGGGAAACAACCAGCAGCAGGTGATGGCCATAGCTGGGAATCAAGGCCCGACTACTCAGGGGAATGCAGCTCGGGGACGTGCATTCGTCATTGGAGCCAATGATGCTCGTCAGGACCCGAATGTTGTCACGGGTACGCACTTACTCAATCATCACTTCGCATCTATATTATTTGATACTGGAGCAGACAATAGTTTTATATCTTCCGAGTTTGTGCAATTGCTTGATTTGAGTCCTAGTAGGCTAGAAACTAGCTACTATGTAGAAATGGCCAATGGTAGAGTTGTTCAGGCCGATGAGATTATTAGGAAGTGCTCGTTAACGCTGGAGGATCATGCCTTTGACATAGATTTGATACCCTTCGAGTTAGGAAGCTTTGATGTGATTGTGGGTATGGATTGGTTGTCGCAAAATGGAGCAGAGATTGTCTGTCGAGACAAAGTAGTACGTATCCCTATGCCAAACGGAGAAGTACTCAAGGTTCAAGGTGAACGACCGGGTAAGAACTTAAAGCTTATTTCCTGCATTAAAGCACGACCAGAGTTTACGGAAGCAGTGCTACGCTTTTCTGGCTCATGTGGTTGAAAAGAAAGACGAAGAGAGGAAACTGGTGGATATTCCAGTGGTACGGGATTACCCAGAAGTATTTCCAGATGACTTGTCTGGTTTGCCTCCTCCACGACAGGTGGAATTCCGTATTGAGTTGGTTCCTGGAGCTACACCGGTAGCCAAAACGCCTTATCGACTAGCGCCATCCGAGATGCAAGAGTTGTCTAGTCAGTTACAGGAACTACTGGAGAAGGGTTTTATTCGACCGAGTCATTCACCGTGGGGAGCGCCGGTACTATTTGTCAAGAAGAAGGATGGATCGTTCCGTATGTGCATCGATTACCGTGAACTGAACAAGTTGACGGTGAAGAACCGATATCCTCTCCCCAGGATCGACGATTTATTTGATCAGTGCAAGGAGCTTCGTATTTTTCAAAGATCGATCTTCGTTCTGGTTATCATCAGCTAAGGGTTTTCGAGGACGACATACCGAAGACTGCGTTCAGGACTCGTTATGGGCACTATGAGTTCTTGGTCATGCCGTTCGGATTGACTAACGCACCAGCTGTGTTTATGGATCTAATGAATCGGGTGTGCAAACCTTACTTGGATAAGTTCGTGATTGTGTTCATAGACGATATACTTATCTACTCCCGATCAAAAGAGGATCATGTAGAACACCTTCGGGCAATTCTGGAGCTGCTACGAGAAGAGAAACTTTTCGCCAAATTCTCAAAGTGTGAATTTTGGCTGCGAGAAGTGAAGTTTTTGGGTCATGTGGTTAATGAGAACGGGATTCATGTAGATCCCGGCAAGATCGAAGCGGTGAAGAAGTGGGATACGCCCCAGACACCATCAGAGATACGTCAATTCTTAGGATTGGCCGGTTACTATCGTCGCTTCATCGCGAATTTCTCAAAGATCGCACAACCGTTAACCCTGCTTACTCAGAAAGACAAGAAGTTTGATTGGGGATATGCACAAGAACAAGCGTTCCAAACGTTGAAAGAGAAGTTGTGCAACGCGCCTATATTGTCTCTCCCAGACGGAACTGATGATTTTGTGGTTTACTGCGATGCGTCACATCAGGGATTGGGATGTGTACTAATGCAGTAGGATAAGGTGATTGCCTACGCTTCGCGACAGCTTAAAGTGCACGAAAAGAACTACACAACTCATGATCTTGAGTTGGGCGCTGTAGTATTTGCACTCAAGATTTGGAGGCATTACCTGTATGGAACCAAATGCATCATCTTCACTGATCATAAGAGCCTTCAACATATTCTGGATCAGAAGGAACTTAATATGCGCCAGCGACGTTGGGTAGAGCTTCTTAGTGACTACGATTGTGAAATCCGGTATCATCCGGGGAAAGCTAACGTGGTGGCTGATGCTTTAAGCCGTAAAGAACGTGTGAAACCACTGCGTGCACGAGCGTTGGGATTGACCATTCAAACCAACCTGAAAGCTCAGATTCAAATTGCACAAAGTGAGGCATCGAAAGAAGAAAACCTTGCGGGAGAAGAATTCCGAGGGTTAGATAAACAGATGATACGCAAGGATGACGGTATTCAGTACTTCATGGATCGCATATGGGTACCCAAATGGGGAGGTGTTCGAACCTTAGTCATGGACGAAGCTCACAAGACGCGATATTCTATTCATCCTGGTGCAGACAAGATGTATCATGATCTCAAGGATCTATACTGGTGGCCAGGCATGAAGAAAGACATTGCCTTGTACGTCAGCCGATGCTTGACGTGTTCGAAAGTCAAAGCTGAACATCAGAAACCATCGGGATTACTACAGCAACCTGAAATTCCCGAGTGGAAATGGGAGAACATAGCTATGGATTTCATTACCAAACTCCCTAGAACAAGCAGCTGTCATGACTTGATATGGGTCATTGTGGATCGAATGACAAAGTCCGCACATTTCTTGCCTATCCGAGAAGATTACAAGATGGATAAGTTGGCGAGATTGTACATCAAAGAGGTCGTGACACGGCACGGGGTGCCGGTGTCAATCATATCCGACCGTGATAGTCGATTCACTTCACGATTTTGGCAGACACTACAGAAAGCGATAGGCACTCGGTTAGACATGAGTACCGCCTATCATCCTCTGACAGATGGCCAGAGTGAATGAACTATACAGACGCTAGAAGACATGTTGAGAGTGTGTGTAATCGATTTTGGTGGTAGTTGGGATGCTCATCTACCGTTGATTGAGTTCTCCTACAACAACAGCTACCATACAAGCATTGGATGCGCTCCATTTGAAGCGTTGTATGGAAGGAAATGCAGATCTCCGTTTGTTGGGCCGAGGTTGGTGAAAGTCAACTAACAGGCCCCGAGATCATTCAAGAAACAACAGACAAGATTTTCCAAATCAAAGATCGACTTAAAGCCGCACGAGATCGCCAAAAGAGCTATGCCGACAATCGTCGGAAGCCTCTAGAATTCAATGTTGGGGATCGTGTGTTACTCAAAGTCTCCCCTTGGAAAGGATTCGTTCGATTCGGAAAGAAAGGGAAGTTAGCCCCAAGATACGTTGGACCATTTGAGATCACTGAAAGGATCGGTCCAGTGGCTTACCGGTTAAGGTTGCCACAAGAGCTTAGCGGTGTGCATGATACTTTTCACGTGTCAAACCTCAAGAAATGTTTGGCCGATGAATCCCTTCACGTGCCAATCGAGGAAATCAAGATTGATGACAAGCTTCATTTTGTTGAAGAACCCATTGAGATCATGGATCGAAAGGTCAAGCAACTGAAGCGCAGTAGGATACCTATTGTTCGCGTAAGGTGGAATTCAAAACGAGGGCCAGAGTTTACATGGGAACGTGAAGATCAGATGAAACTCAAATATCCACATCTCTTCGAGGATGACACTCTTGGACCTAACTCCAGCTGAATTTCGGGACGAAATTCTCTCAACTGGGGGATACTGTGACATCCGTCACCATAAGGTCCATCAATTAACGTGTTTGTCCGTTATCTATTCTTTGATCGCTCATTCCTCATCCTTATTTGACTCTTTATGTGGATATCATGTGTGCAATATTATCATTGTGTGTGCATTCGTTATAATCATATGTTAATCTTAAAAACTATTTAAAACCCTCATTTCAGAAACCGTCAAATATATCATTTTTATATATATTAAATGTTTTTAACATAACAATTTCTTAAGACATGACAACATTAAATGTGCTTTTACAATTATAATAAAACATCTAATAAGGTCGTTTTTTTTAAACCGAACCAAATTTGGGAAAACTCGGGGGGTTAAGTGCAGGGACTAAACTTGTAATTTTGCAAACTTGGGCTGGGTATAAATACCCCTCCTTACCAGCCCTAATCTTCATTTTTCACCATCTTCTTCATCTTCATCCTCTACACACACAAAATCACCATTTTAGCACCAAATCCAACCCGAGAGGTCTTGTTTTCTTCGTCTAGACACCATTACAGCTTAGACTACTCATTTCTAGCAGGTAGTCGTCTTTGGTTGTCCGTTTTCTAGCCGTTTCACGGCTGTCCAAAACTAGGGTTTCGGGTGTTCGGGTTCAACCCGAACACACAAGGTCGTATGGGTGCGTGTGAGGTCTTCTTGCTTGTGTTTCATGTTTGTGTATGTTTGTTGAGTGTTTCTGGAGGTCCTTATGGTGTAAAACCCGTGTTTAGAGCAGCTCAGGCGCTGCTCATCCCGACCACAGTCGCGATTCTGCAGATCAGGCGACTGGGTCAACCATGCGATTGAGCCGTGCGACTGAGTGGGTCGTGCGACTGAATCATGCGTTTGAGTCAATCACACGACTGAGTTGTGCGACTAGGCATGTCGTGTGACTGAGTTGTGCGATTGAGTGTCTGAATGCGATTGAGTCATGCGTGCGAATGAGTGTATGCGATTGAGTCATGCGATTGAGTGATTGTGTGCGATTGAGTCAGGTGACCGACTGAATGTGTGCGAATGTGCGTGATTCGCACGACTGGAGTCCAATCGCACGAATGAAGGTTCAATCATACGAAAGTAGCTAATTCGCACGATTGAAGGTTGATTCATGCGTATGGAGGTTGAGTCGTGCGATTGGGTGTTGTGTGGTACGACTGAAGGCCAGTCATACGAATGAAGGCTCAATCGTACGAATGAAGCTGATTCGCACGATTGAGGGTTGATTCGTACGAATGGAGGTTGAGTCGTGCGTCTGGCCTTGTTATGCGACTGAAATTGTTGTGTCTGATCTCCTTGTGCGTGGTGTGAGTATGACGTGTGATGTTGAGGTAACATTAACACAATAAGCCATTGTTCGGCCACAAAGATTAAAGTCAACGCGAAAAAGGGCACAAATACTATTTTAAGCAAATTAAACTAACGTTTTACAACAATCAACCGACTTATAACTATGGACACATATTTAATATTTCTTCAATAACAATGAGACTTTTACTCAAATATCATCATCAATGGCGACAATGTCTTGTACTTTGATCTACATAAGATCTAGTACGTGTGTCTGTTTATGTGTGCTACACGCGACCCAGCCGATATGACCTGAACCGACCAATCATCATTATTACGCGCTTATATATCATATCATTAATGCTTTACAATAACTGTCAATAGGTGTTTGACTGTTTATTTGCATTCAACATTTGGCTTATATATCATATCATTAATGCTTTACAATAACTGTCAATAGGTGTTTGACTGTTTATTTGCATTCAACATTTGGGAATACATCGATCATACATACTTACCACTTAACAAGTGAGTTTCGTGGCCCTTTTTACGTTTATACAATATTTCAATCATTTACAACTTGGGGGAAAAGTATGCTTACTCATTTTCAATGCTGTACAACTTACATACATTTTACATACAAGGAATCAACGTGATACTGTGTTGCAAGTACTATTTGATACATGCTTGGGTCTACTGTGTGGTTCTATCTTTGCAACTATTTAATTCCAGTGTGGGAACCGACGGTTAGGTATTGGTAGTACTACTGGGTTGACACCCCCACCCTTGTTCGATGGTATACTAGTTGGTACCCTTGGGTGAATATATGCCGACAATTTCTTTGTGTACGTCGCTAGGTTTGGTTGAAAAGCTCATGTCATGTGAATTTACTTGTGTATATAACTGTATTCACGGTATTCCATTTCGCTTACTTATACAGCATCACTTACATTTTATTACATAAACCTGCGAGCTCACCAACAATTATGTTGACCGTTTTAAGCATATCTTTTCTGGTGATCATACAAGTCCAGGAATCTAGGTGTGCTTCCTTAGTGGAGACCCTAGGATACATTTTTGGGACTTAACATGTTATGATAAACAATCTATTGAACAATGTTAACGCTTGTAAACAATTATCAACTTTTGAAACTTGTTCCCGGGTTGTGGGAATTAACATTTACAATTTCATCTTATGTGAATATGTGTATCTTTATCATGTTATGCTTATGGCTATGTTGTCATGAACATTGACTAAACACGACATAAGTCCCCTTGTCGTCGGGTGTCGTCATGACACGCTTTTCATCATTTATTATATTGCATCTCTATCGCTTACCATGTGTTATGACGATCCCGGTCTCGTTACATCCCCGTGTTTCCGCTTTTAGCGGGGGTGTGACAAGATAGTATTAAAAGTGATGATTAAATAATGGAAATTTGATCTGATTATCAAACGAATTTGTATCTAAAATTTCATGATTATTGTGGTGTCTGTTTTGCAGGATCTTTGTTTTTTAATCTCTTTTTCTCTTTTGTTGCATACTTATTAACTTTTTAAATAGATAAGGTAACATCTCAAACCAATTCTTTTTGTTTTTGTAATCCACTCACCAATAGCTTTTTTTTCATATAATGTTGAATCTATGTCATGTGTATGCTTATGTTGCTATAAGCAATAGAACTTGCTATTATCTATGTTTATAATCATGCAATTAATTGCTTTCCAAAAATTACATGCGTCCTTGCTGCAAATTGATCAACACCATCAAGACTTTTTTAGTTATCAGCTTTCACGTTGCTTTAACAATGTTATGCAACAAAAGCAAACTCAAAAATGTCACAATACATTGACCAAAAAAGTCAATCCTTCTAGAAAACATTACGAGTCATGCATCAAACATAATTTAATCATAAATAACCCTCTTGATTTTGACTCGCACACTCTTATATTTTGTACTTTATTTAAAATATCCAATAATTCTTTAGACACCTAACTTAAAAGTTCAACCATGTACTTGAATATCAAGAATATGCAAGCCTTTATCAGATTAATGTCCACTTATCATTGCAAATTTCAAACTTTGCATGAAAATGTTATCAATTTAATTAAAATCTCAAGCTTCCATTTGATGCGGTTTGTATTTATTCTCATTTTGGTACACAGTTCTTATGCATTAGTTCACGTATTTATAAGACTTGAATTATCTGTATAGCTTGGATCCAATGTTTTAATCATATAAGAATCACTTCAAACCAATTCTTGGTTAATGTTACCATCTTGAATTCTTGGTTAATGTTACCATCTTGAAATAGTTTTTTGCAGCTTTAATAAACTGACATTTTCCCAACTTATAGTGGATGTTACCCTTGAAACCAAAATTTTCTAGAAAACAGACGCATAGGGCTTTCTAAACTCTAACTTTATATAATGCGTCCTAAATGATGCGTGGTCAATTTTATGTGATTTTCTGAAATCCAATAAAAATCGGGATGAAAGCTGAAAAGTTCAGCTTTTAATGACCTATGACAACATTTTGGTTATTATGACTTCATAAAGTATGTACCTGTTGTACGTTTTGATCTCTACTCATACAATCGCATTATCAAGTGAATATTTATTACGTGCATTCTTACTATAACAAGTGTAGATACAAATACTTATCTAAATTGACGTGTTTCAAATATGTTTAGCATGCATAACATTATAATATGCATTCTTCCATACCAATGCTTGTTATTCCTTCTATATATGGTTTGATAACGAGTCTATTTGATTTGAGTTATTTGGTATAGTGAATATGAATCCATATATACGTTTAACTTGGCAAAACTTATGTTTAATAGAATGCATTATTTGGTGTGTATCATATCGACATCCAAAGTTTTGTATTTAAGGGAACAGTTGATTGTTATGAAATGAAATTGGCAAACTCAACCTGTTTACTTATGATGAAATTAACATGGAGTGACTTTCATCATGTTTTAATCATCAAGTTCATCTTAGCAACTCTATTATAGATGAACCAAAGAAGAAATTACAAGATATGTAAGGTATCAATTTAACATATATAATTATAGATTAATCTATCTATCGATCTATACTTTCCTGATTTTGATAAAACACATATAAGAGACTAGCATTTTTTTGTGCACAAACTAGCTTCAGTCAAAAAGAAGAAAATGGAAGAAGGTTCTCATCAAGAATTAGTAGTTGTCTAAACAGAAGTGACACAAAAAAGTTCTAGCTTGGACACCGATGAAGAATGATGGTTGAAGCATGATGATGAGGTCATTGAGATGTGTAAGACTTATGATGAAAAATGATCTCATCACGATGCAAGTAGTTGACATGCCGATATTTTATTTTATATATTGCTATATCTAGGACTTGTATTTTCTAATATGTGTGTTCGGATATTTATATTTGAGGTACTATGTTTACTGCAGAAATTTTCTTATTTGTGTGTTTGTTATTATTTAATTGAGATTTGTGAGACTCATAACAAAAAAGACTATACTGATATGAATAAGAAGGCTAACAAAATTAAGTACTATAAAATAAAAGCCATAAGAAAACAAATATCGCATTGTAAGTTATTGTCGCCGTCGCAACGCGCGGGTCTCTATAGTAGTAGAGATATATAGATATATATAGAGATATAGAGATAGAGAGATATAGATATATATATATATATAGATATATATATATATATATATGTATGTAGGTAGAATATATGTATGTAGGTATAGATGTATCTATACATCTACTATCTCTATATATAGATATATAGTATATATATCTATGATGTATAGACATCTATATATCTATATAGGGTAGATATCCCTATATATATTATGATGTATAGATACAGACATATATATATATATATATATATGTATGTATAACATACATATATATATATATATATGTATGTATATACAACATATATATATATGTCTGTCTAGATTAGATATAGATATATATCTATATAGTATATATATCTCTTATAATATGTATTTACTACATATATCTATATCTTATCTATATGTTATACAGACATTATAATTATTATGTAGGTATATACCTACATATCTATGTCTCTATGTGTCTATATCTATCTAATATATTCTATATATGTATATCTGTATCTATCTTATAGGTATATGATGTCTAGAGTCTATATAGATCTATATATTCTCTCTATATATCTATATATACACCATATATTCTAGTATCTATCAGATATCTATATACATAATAGATATATATATATATATATATATATCTATATATATATATATATATATATCTATCTATATCTATATATTATAGGGGAGGGATCAAATGAGAACTCACTTTTTTTGTGAGAACTCTAGGAACCAATGTGAACCACTAGTTTTCAATGGCAAAATTGTAATTAACAACAACATAATCAAAAAAATCATAAAATAAAAATAATAATAAAATAAAAAAAGTAAAAACACAGAAGTGTTCTCTCGTTTCCCTCTATCATTAAAAAAATAAAAAAAATAAAAAAAATCTCGTTTTTTTTACGAACGTCATTTTACACATATGTAATTCTTGGAATTACACATGTGTAAAACAGAATTTACACATATGTAATGACTAATTTACACATGTGTAAATAACGGGTGGACGAATTTTTTTGAAAAAATATATCAATATGGTAGGCGTTGGAAAGATAAAAAAATAAAAATTAATGGTGAAATTTTTATGAAAAAATAATGTCATGAAAAAAAGTTATGAACGTTTTAAAATAAAGGTGGAAGTGGCATGTGACTTGCATGTGACTAAAATGTATGGTTGATATGGTTCCTAGAGTTCTCATTAAAAATGATGGTTCTCAAGATAACCCTACCTATATATATATATATATACATATATACATATATATACATATATATATATATACATATATATATATATATATATATATATATATATAATATATAATATATAATATATATATATATATATCTATATATGTATATATATATGTGTATATATATATACATACATACATATCTATATATATATGTATATATATGTGTATATTATATATATATAGGGTAGGGTTATCTTGAGAAACCACCCTTTTTAGTGAGAACTCTAGGAACCAATATCAACCACACATTTAGTCACATGCAAGTCACATGCTACTTCCACCTTTTTTTTAAAACGTTCATAACTTTTTTCATGACATTATTTTTTCATAAAAATTCACCATTAATTTCATTATTTTTTTATCTTTCCAACGCCTACTATATTGATATTATTTTTTAAAAAATTCGTCCACCCGTTATTTACACATGTGTAAATTAGTCATTACATATGTATAAATTCTGTTTTACACATGTGTAATTCCAAGAATTACATATGTGTAAAATGACGTTCGTAAAAAAACGAGATTTTTTTATTTTTTATAATTTTTTTTTATTTTTTAATGGTAGAGGGAAACGAGAGAAACACTTCTGTGTTTTTACATTTTTTATTTTTTATTATTTTTTATTTTATGATTTTTTTATTATGTTGTTGTTAATTACAATTTTGTCATTGAAAACTAGTGGTTCACATTGGTTCCTAGAGTTCTCACAAAAAAAAAGGGAGTTCTCATTAGATCCCTCCCATATAATATATATATATACATATATATATATATACATATATATATACATACATATATATATATGTATGTATATATATATATATATACATACATATATATATATATATATATATATATATAATATATGTATGTATATATATATACATATATACATATGTATGTATATATAGGGTATATATATACATACAGACATAGATAGATGGATGGATAGATAGAGGAGGAGCTCTATATATAGATATATGGAGAAGATAGATATATAGAGATATGTGAGATAGTCTCTCTCTATAGATAGATATCTATCTATCTCTATATAATCTATATATATATCTATATATATATATATATATATATATATATATATGAATAATAAATAAAATTTTCACTATTCGCGTGGATATGTAAAACATCTTTTGTGCATTTGTAATTACATCAAGTTATTTTAAATGTGTAAGAGCATCTACAGTAGGCATCCGTAGGGTGCTTCTGGCCATCGTGGTAACTTAGTCTAGGGATGGTAAAGAGAGGGAGAGTGAGACTTGTCTATGGAGATAGATGCCCATGGATTGGGGATTGAAAGAGGGAGACTAAGATTGGATAAAGTGAGAGAAAAGTTTAAGAAGGAGACGTCTGTTAGGCTTTCCATTACAAATTAAGATCTTTTTAAAGTGGTGTCATGAACATCCATGGATTCAGTGGCAGCTTGATCTACGTCCGACGAAAGAGAGAACGAGTGGGTTTTATTATTCAGGATAGACCCAGATGGACGGAGGGATAAGAGAAAGAAAAGACTTAGATTAGATAGCAAAGAGACGATGTAAGGAACTAGCCTTTATGGATCACAATATCAAGTGAAAAGCAAAAACTCAAATCATGCGAAAAATGCACGGATGCGAGAACTCCAAGATGATGGATAACAATCTCATCGTGCGAAAACTTGGATTTGTCGCGCGAGAACTTGATGTTCTCGTGCGAGAACATCTGGATGGTATATATATAGATGTTTTCCTTTGTATTTCATTATGTGTGTTTCATTTGTAAAAATGCTCTAAGGGTGAGAGAGCAGAGGGTTGCGTGATAGGCTGCTCGAGGGGAGCTCACCTCGGGTGGATCGAGCTTCGACGATGTAAAATTAGGGTTGAGGATTAGCGTGTGATTCCCAATTTGACTGCTCATCTTTGATTTTTCTCGATTACATTCTCTCTCTCTCTTTATTGTTACGTTTTATTCTTCTTGTTCATCACAAATCATTATTATATTTGCACATTGTTGGTTTCTAAAATTAGGGTTGAGGATTAGCATGTGATTCCCAATTTCCTTTTTATTATAGCTAGTTTTTCTATCTGCCTTTGCGGAGGGAATTTGGTCAGGTTTTTCCTGAGCGATACAGCAGGAGTTTGGTCGTTATCGATTCGGCTCGTCAAAAATCATAACAACGAACATCGATACAAATTCTAATGATACCAAAATACCAGCAATGATGTTGTTCGCTCATAAGTAGTTGGATTGGTCATGATACCACAACAATTAATCACTCAGCGTAGTCTATGATACCCAAAAATAATTTTAAATACAACTTTGTTTCAAAGGAAATATATAGTGTAACCTTTAAAAAGACTAAAAAACACCTCCTCTAGTTACGTCATAAATATATATATGTATAATACACTTCAGTATGTAAGAAACATGTTTACTTTTATATTAAAAAATAGTAGTTCTAACGATACTCTCGTTAGCCATGGAAAATATTCTAGTACAATACAGTTTACAAATACGACTAAAAAATAAATATAAACAATATATTTTTACCAAATTTGATTCAAACATCCGTCTTTAGTATATACTCCAATGAGTCTTCATATAGTATTCTTGACATGAGTCTTTGCGTTTGAATCTTCAACTATACCCCTTGACTGGACAATTAATAAACAAAATATTGATGGTTGGGGCTGAGGATCGTGTTAGACACGGGTCCCTTAAAACAGATTTTGCGTCTCTACTCAAGACAATGCGTCTGTCTCCCAGGGTACAACAGCCAAAGCAGTATGTACTGCCGGAGAGTACCTCAGGCCGGAGAGTGTCTCAGGCCGGAGAGATCACCGGGTAAAATATGTGTTATGATGTTATCTAGAAAAAATGTTAAAGATGATGGTGTAGGAAGAACAATTTAGAGAGTGTGCCTCTCTAAATTTCTATAAAACTTGATAATATTCAAGAAAATAAATTTCTTCTTCTTCTTTTTTTTCTTTTCTCATCATGAGTTTAGTTATATACTCATGCTAAAGGCTTCACATTAATGTGAGTTTTATGATTCACAACCAAAACTTCTATTCGATTTATAAAATGTTTATGAGACCAAATTAAAACTCTCATTTTATTCATGACATGTTTAATACCAATTTTAATAAAAATTATAAACCATAATAAACATTCATAAGATTTATTAAAAGACTTGACAAAACATAAAACATCTATGTTAATCAAATTTTCTACTATAATCACTCAAGTTTCACTTTTTCATTTCGACCATTCAACTTCGAGCATCGATATTTAATTTATCTTAGCTTGAGTTTGGACACGGTATAGTTCGTTACAAAGCGAGAACTTAAACCAATAAATAAATAACTATTTATATAACAAATACATATATATAATTATTTTGTGTCAAAAATTCCAACAATCCCCCACATGAATGGAGATCGATCAAAACACATAAAAATCCCAATGAAAACTCGACAATCGAGTCTTGTAGGATAGGTAGGTGTTCCCATTGAACCTTCCTTTATGAAGCATATTTAGCCTACTGGTGGTGTGTGGACGGGATGTTTTTGAACAAACCCCATTTTGTGTAGACGACAATATACATTCACACAAGCCTCTCCCTAGTCGGGCACATCCCCTCATTGTCGTGTCCGTTAAGGTCATGGATCACTATCCTGGTTCTGCGAGAGCTCTAGGATTTGCGCCTCCCCACAAATCCATTCGAACTGACCCCACTTCTCTCTAACATATGTGATTCCATGAATCATTAAAAGCATCATGGTTATATTGATTCCGATAATCATTTAACATGAATATGCTTAACCTCCCTTTGGTCACTGGTTCGGGGTACTCCCCCAGAGTGAATAAACTAGGAAGTTCGACTCCCTTTCGGTTTTAGGGTACTCCCATATAGTGACTTAGTTGGTCATATGATTAAGTTGTCTTATTTAACCTAGATCTAGTGATCTCCAATCAACTAGGTTAGGTTTCCCTTATATTCCCCTTTCCCTTTAGGCTTTAGTCCAATTCCTCTCTATCTCGTCTCGTTTCAACCTGCAGATTGTTGGATCCAAAGTTATTATCTATCACTTTGTCAAGTCGATATAAATAACTTCAATCGAGATTAGTTTTCATGATGTGTTCTTAACTCGTAAGTTAATAATATCCATTATGAAACTTCTAAGTGTATTTGAAGAATACAATTCTTATTTCAAGATGAGCACATCTCCTTTATGTCGTTGGTATTAGACATCTATCAAGATTCTAAATCTAGCCAATTAGAATCCGATTGTTTCTAAATACCCTAAACGATTTCTACATACCATAAATGATTGTTTCTAAAATGGCCTCTCTTCTACATTTCTTGAAATTTGATTTCAAAGTGAGATTTGCTATCAGACAAACCTAGAAAACTAAGTACTCATCAATGGACTTTGTAAACTAGATAACATAATCTAGTTAGAAAATATTTTCATAGGTTATATCAACCTTCTTGAACCGGATGAGTATCTTTTTTTTTCAATTTTGTCTATACATAATCGACCTCCTTAGAGCATCATAACTGATAAATACTAGGATAGCATGCTTTAGACTATAATACTCTAGCATGTAAACAGAAGATGCATCATTTTGATCCTTCATAACTTTCAGGAATAACACGCTATCCCTTGTCCATATTCATATTTAATTATAGACAAATCATGAGATTTATTATTCATCATTCGTTTTAGGAACATAACTCGTTTTCCTTTAAACCTCTCATCCACAAGTAAGTCACCAGCATGATGCTGGACCCGGTAGCTGCCTCGGCACCAACTCAGCAACAACCAGTCGGTAGCAACTCCTGGACCTCGGCATTACCATAATAGGTTTATAGCAACTCAAAGGCAAGCTCCGTACCAATCTAGCGTACACACACTTTAGTAGTTGACATTGAGTTAAGACCAAGATCTCGGTACCATCTGTCAAAACTACTCAGCCGACTTTCAAGCACAACAGTACGAGTGTTCGAAGTGCAAAGCGCACTATGTTTCCTTTGACTTATAAAGACTTAATAATAAGTCTTGATTCAATTCACTTAGGTGAACACATTCATTATTAACAAGATGAATGAAACTCGTCTAGAATCAGTATTACATTAAAGCAGAGTCAAACATATTGAAACTCAATAATATGCAATTCATAAAGTTTGTCTGGAGTTATCGACACACATGTCTTGTTAGTTCCTTTAACCTATGTATAACTAGGATACTTTCCCAAACGAAAGAAAATCCTCCACATAGTTCAAACAATATTAAGATGGTAGACGCATCTACAATTAGATCTTTCGGAATGAATTTAGCTAAATTCATTACATATAACATATAATGCTTTCATATGTAGATTTATCCACACATGTGAATTTTTTTATGATAACTTC
Organism: Flaveria ramosissima; assembly: GCA_025215565.1. Classification (NCBI taxonomy): domain Eukaryota; kingdom Viridiplantae; phylum Streptophyta; class Magnoliopsida; order Asterales; family Asteraceae; genus Flaveria; species Flaveria ramosissima. The sequence goes on along the minus strand of CM046037.1, from coordinate 25,567,903 downwards.
AAATAAAGTTAATCGGTATATCTCATACTTGTGTATTTCATCTCGGTACACTCATCATATTTTCGATCTCATGATATGGCAAAACATTTGATGTCTCATCTTCAACACCTAAACAATTCAACAACTCTCAAGTTGTTTTTTATGCAAATATCTTATTACACTATCCGTTAAAAGTTATATATTTTCTGAACATTATATAATTGGCGTTTAAAATTATTTCCCTTAAAATCATTTTGAAGTTATAATAGAAATTGATTTATTTCGTTGTAAATATTACATGTGTTATCTTAAGATATTGAACACAAATAATAATACAACTAAAATTAAAACGTAAAGTGTAAAACACTTTTTAATAATAATTCAAACGGATAAAATTATTAGATCCATTAAATCTCAAAGTTTATTATATATATAATAATCATTGTAGCAGTGTGTACATCGATTTTGTTGGTATGTTTGAGAGACTCCCTAACATAACTTTCATCACATACACGATCAAGTTTGTCATTTCATCTTGAAACTCTAAATTTAAATAGTCAAAAAATACCAGAAAACAACATGTTGTATACACTATCTTATTCATAAGTAGTTGTATTTGAACAATTATTTCTATTCACAACAACCTCGAGGTTTTTTTTTCTGAATAATCTCATCGAGACTATTATGTGGTTCGAGACGTGCTACTTCTCCCATGAGTAGTTAACCATTTTAGATTGCAAAACACATGTTTTATTCATTCAAAACATTTTCTAGTTTTGCAACTACTTTAAAAATATATCGTATTTATTTTCTGTCTTGATCACAAAAGTAAAGACCATAAACTCCAAAAATGGTTTTATTATATAAATTAATATCTAACACGCTCATTAAAAGACAATCAATTTTTTGTAACACTTTTCGATTTATAGAATAAACCATTTCTAACACATTCATTAGATAATAAATTATTATAAAAACGTTTTTAAACACATTTTGGTTTATACACATAAACCGTTTTCAACAAATAATTGCAACAATCATTTTAAAAATTACGGTTCTTATTAAATAAACCGTTTTCTAACATGCTCGTTAGAGAATAAATGATCACAAATTATCTTTTAAGCTTATCGGTTAAAATAACCACTTCTAATTCGCACGTTAGAAATAAACGAATACAAAGATCGCTTTAAAAACTTTTCGATTTATATAAAATATATCCAATTCTAACTTACTCGTTAGAAATAAACGATTATAATCGTTTTAAAGCTTTTCGATATATAAAATATAAACCGGTTCTAACATGTTTGTTAGAAATAAACAACTACAAAACATTGCTTTTTAAGCTTATCGGTTTATATACCATAAACCCGCTTCTAACACGCTCGTTAGATCTAAACGATTACAAAATCGTTTGTAAGCTTCTCAGTTCATATAAAATAAACTATATATCTTTTTATTGCAAAACACTAGTTTTAATTTATTTATAAAACAAAATTTGATTTTGCTTAAATCATTATGATCATAAATAGTTTTAAAACTATAAACCCATGATTTTCTAATAGTTTTTAGAAATTAAACCATCTCTAACATACATGTTAGATTGTTAAATATTTACAAGAATGTTTTAATAAATGATAGAATCAAAACATTCGTTTGGTAACACGGTATTTTAAATATTAGATTGTACTACAATCTTTATTTAACTCCAAACACGACGTTGTACTACGTTATTCCCAAAAAAATTGTTTGATTTTAATAAAATCTCAAATAATATTTTTTTTAACATTTCGTGAACCTAAAAAACCATAGTAATAAGGTTTTAATATTAAAATCACGAAATATGTTTTAAGATTGTAACAAACAGGTTTACTTTTATATTAAAAATAATAATTATAATGATACTCTCGTTAACCATGGGAAATATTCTAGTACAATAGAGTTTACAAATACGACTAGAATATATAGTATTCTTGACATTAGTTTTCATCGCGTTCGAATCTTCAACTATACCCATTGACTACAATAATTAACAAACAAAATATAAATGGTTGTGGCTGAGGATCGTGTTAGACACGGGTCCCTTAAAACAGAAATCCCGTCTCTACTCAAGACAACGCATCTGTCTCCTTGGGTACAACAGCCAAAGTAGTATGTACTGCCGGAGAGTGCCTTAGGCCCGAGAGATCATCAGGTAAAATATGTGTTATGATGTTATATGAAAAAATATTAAAGATAATGGTGTAGGAAGAACAATTTAGAGAGTGTTCCACTCTAAATATTTATAAAACTTGTTGACATTCAAGAAAATAAATTTCTTCTTCTTTTCTTTTATCATCATGAGTTTAGTTATATACTCATTCTAAAGACTTCACATTAATGTGAGTTTTATGATTCACAATCAAAACTTTCATTTGATTTATAAAATTTTTATGAGACCAAATTAAAACTCTCATTTTATTTATGACTTGTTTAATACCAATTTTAATAAAAATTATGAACCATAATAAACATTCATAATATTTATTAAAAGACGTGGTCAAAACATAAACATCCATGTTAATCAAAGTTTCTTGCTATAAACACCCAAGTTTCACTTTTTTCATTCCGACCATTCAACTTCGAGCATCAATATCTAATTCATCTTAGCTTCAGTTTGGACACGGTATAGTTCGTTACAAAACGAGAACTTAAACCAGTAAATAAATAACTATTTCTATGTAACAAATACATAAATATAATTATTTTGTTTCCAAAATTCTAATACATTATAGGTGTTTTGTTATATTTTTTATGTGTCATCTTTCTTAATTTGATTAAAGCTAAATGTATAAAACCTTAACACCTAAACTTGAATGTATAAAATACAAAGCATACATAAACTATAATATTAACTTTCGAATTGAAAAAGAAGTAAAAATTAAAAAGGAATCATGATTTGTTAGACATAAAAACTTAAAACTAAAAGGAATTAAATGGCTAAAATTAAAAAGACAAAACTATACTGTATATATATAAAATCTCTTTTTGTCACTATAACAAAAAGTTACGTGACTTAAATCAACATATATTAAATCCCAAAATTATGAATTATATTAGAAAAATAAATATAAACAAAGATACTTTCTTATTCATGGCAAGAAATGGGGCGAAATTAAAAAGAGCACAAAAGCAACAGAGGTTAAAAATGTAAAACAGAAAGAAATAAAGGCCACATTGTGAACAACAAAACAACAAAGCAAAAAAGAAATGAAAAGCCACGTGGAGAGCCATTAGATAAGTCAGATGAGATGTTATTGAGGTGGTGCCATAGGCAACAGTAGTTGTATGTTTTGCTACAGTAAATTTCTCACACAAAACGGATTTGCTATTTAATATATAGAGTAAATTACAATTTGCATCCCTGAGGTTTGTTATTTTTAACTGTTTGAATCCCTATAGTTTCAAAACCTTGAATCGCCCCCTGAACTTTTAATTTCTTCCTCGTTTGAATCTTTCAAGCTGATGCCATTAATTGACTCAGTTTTTTTTCTCTTTCTTACATGGGTATTTTCGTCATTTCTTCTTTATCTCTCGTAAAACTCTACTAAAAACACATGGATCTGAATACACCTCAATCACTTTCATTCTCTCCCTCACAAATTTGCTCTCTTTTCCTCTGTCAGAATAAGACGATGGTGAGATGTTCATGTGAATTTGGCACCTTTGTTCGCACATCATGGACCTCAAGAAATCCAGGTCGTCAATTTCACTGTTGTGCATGAACGGGGACGAATGGGGTTTTGTGAGTTGGGGCTGAACCCCACTTGTTCAAGATCTACAGAAATTATTAATGGGTTGCTAGATCAAACACGTGAGAGAAGAAAGGACAGGAGGTTGGAGCAATCAAGTGAAAAGTACTAAAAATGTTTTTAATTTAAGTTGGATTGAATTTGTTGTGTACTTGTTGTGTTAGTGAAGGTTTGGTCGTTTTTTTGTACCAATTGACCTAATTTTGTACTATCTGCTGTAAAAGTCAATTAGTAGTGGATATACAAGTTTATTGGTTAATGAAAGCAAATTTTCGGTTATATGCATTGTATAACTAAGCACTGCTAGATTCAATTCACAAACATGCATAATACAACCATTTGACAAAGGCAGTTGCCATTTGAGACAGTTGATAAAAGTAGCTGCCATGTGCATAGTAGTTATGCCCATATCATATTAGACAAATATACACCATACACCAGCATAACATATTACAGAAACAATATCAAAAGGTAATTCATACATACCATAAAATATGAGAGGTTGTGACATTGTTTGAAAATACATACCCATCATGAAAGCATGTTCATAATACATACCCAACAAAAAAAAAACATGTTCAAAATACATCGGCAGCTAAAAGATCATGTTCAAGTGACAAATATTTCCAATTATGTTACTAACTACTGACTTCCTAGAGGAACACCTTGTGAAACTTGTTGTGATGAACCCTGTCCTTTGCAAGATCTTTTGTTATGACCATAATTCTTGCATAAACCACATTTCACTGAAAATCCCTTTTTCACCAGCTTTCCACCTTTGTTAAGTTTACCTGCAGCCACCTCCTCAGCTGACCTCTTCCTCTTCTTTCTAGGTCTCCCAACCTGAGTATGATGCTTTGGAGGTATCAGTGTAGTTGGAAAATCGGATGGCATCTAAATGGGTCTCCCATTGATAGGCTCAAGGGTGTTTTTGTATACATCCTTCCAGGTTTCTAACCAATACACTTTTGACACCCAATCCTCAGGAGCTGCATTTTGTTGTTCATAAGTTGCCAAATCCCATATGCAAGCTACTGCACGCTTACAGGGCATGCCTGTAAGCTCCCATTTCCTGCACAAACATGTTTGTTTCTCTAAGTCAACACAAACTTGATCCATCCATGTTCCACTAACTTGGTAATTTTTTTGACTCCAACCATGATTACACTATATTCACTTGCTTGTTTCTTGATGAGATCTAAGGTTTTAGTAGCATAGGGTGTAAGGGGGCCTGGGCTCTTTGAAATCAACTTATGCACAACAACAATCCTCTTCAACATGTATTCCCTAACATACTCAAGACATGAAATTCTGGGCTTGTCTCTACCCGCAACCAACTGTTTGTTAAATACTTCACAAATGTTGTTTAATAAAATATCACATGCTGGCCTACCTGTTTTACAAACATTGGACATGAATGATAAATTAGACATAATCATTCTATGTTTTAAAAAAATATATTATTAAGATAAGTAACACATACCACTAAAATAAGACCTACTCCAATGCTTTGCAGGGATTTGTTTCAACCAATCATACAGTGATGAATCTTGTTTCCTTATTGTCTCCATGTGTTTTTTAAATTCAGGGATAGTGGTCGCACTTATATATTTCCATAAAAGATCCTTATACATGTGGCCTCTCCATTTTTCTTTCATGTTCTTATGAATGTGTCTTAGGAAAAATCTATGCTGAACTGCTAGAAACACTATCTTAAGAGCAAGTATAATTCCCTAAACAGGATAAAACATTTGACAGTAAAATATAATTAGACTTAATGAAATTTAAACATACTATAGTCAAAAAGAAAAACACTAATTTCTTACCTTCTTCCTGTCACTTATGAAAGTGAAATTTGAGTTACTGTCTAGATCTAGATCATTACCAAGAAGTTGCAAAAACCATGTCCACGAATCTATTATTTCAGCCTCCACCACTTCAAATGCTACTGGATAAATACCATTATTAGAGTCAACACCAACTGCAGTCAACATTTGTCCTGGGAATGGACCTTTCATAAAGGTCCCATATAGACCTAACAGGTCTCTCCCACATGCCTTAAAACCAGCTTTCATAGCAGCAAAGCATATATAAAGCCTTTTGAATTGTCTAGTTGGAGTACTTGGGTTACATTCATTTTCAACCTCTAACTTAACTGGTGTGCCTGGGTTGGATCTTAACAGCTCTTCATAGTAATCCCTCAATAACCCATACTGAGATAAGTAATCGCCCTCCATTTTCTTCAATGCCATCATCTTTGCCACAGAGATTTTTTTATAGAGATTTGAACCTAGTTCTTCCTTTGTAAAATGTCTTGCAAGGCCTTTAGGGGTATATTAGGGTTAGACTCAAGTAGTGGTTCTACTTCTTTAGCAATTACTGAAGCAGTGTAAAGCCTGACCTTTCTTGTTTGCATACAATTATATTCCTCTATAAATGTCTTCACAACAAACATTTCATCCGGTTTGGCCCTTGATATATGTAGTTTCCATGGGCAAGTGGCAAGTGGGAACCTTTTTTTTTCAGGGTTATTATTTATTGCAACACTACCAACTTCTTTGTCTTTTCCAGATTCCCTTCTTTTGGACCCACTTGCCTTTGAACATTCCCCATTTTGCCCTTCACTACAAACTGACCCAGGATTTGTTCCATAACATACCACTCGAACTCTTAGCTTGTCATCTTTTACAAATACAAGTTGCCTCCTTGTTTGCACAGCAATTGACTTAACAATTTCCTTCACCACTTCTTTATCCCAAAAGCTTGGCCAACATAGAGTGATGATGATGCAACTGACTTCCAGTTTCTATTCTTCTTGTTTAGATTTTTAAGTGCCCTTCTAGATGGAGCATCATCTTCATCACTAGCACTATCAAAGTTATCTAAATCAACCTCTAAACTTTCATCTTCATCACTTTTATCATCACTAGCCATATCATCCACATTCATGTCAACAAAAGCTCTGTACTCCTCCATATCAACCTCCACTTCCTCTAAAGAATTATCTACATCTACGATAAAATCTTCATCATCAGTTTCAGAATCAGCATAATCAGATCCACCAGAATGTTCATCATTGTTATGATGTTGTTGCTCAACATGTTCATTATTGTTATCTTGTTCTAAACGAAAGGCTTCTATAAAATATGACAGGAAAACATCATCTCTCATAATGTCATTAAAATCATTTTTGTGCTGATGTTGATCAACTTCCATTTCTTCATTTTGAACTTCTTCATCACTTTCAGACATTCCAAGTGCATCTTCCACAATAACCTTTGGCTCTGCATTTACCATTGGTTCAACCTGTTGGCCATTAATTATTGGTTCAACCCTTTGATTAGTGTAACGCCCGGTTATTTTATTTAAAGTCAAAGAAAGAAGAAGAAGAAAGAAAAAGGAAGAAAAGAAATAAAGTCCAGGTGGAGGGACCAATCTTTCCAAAAAGGGGAAAAGTTTGGAAGAGTGGGTGTAAAGGGGATGGCAGCCCATTCCCCCTCTCCCATACTCATTCCATTCGGTTCAAGAGAGGGAGAAAGAGAGAAAGAATAAAAGCTAGGGTTTCAATCGAGCAAAAAGTGCAAAGTCAAAGGCAAGCGGGTTTGTGTGAAGCTATACTCGAAGGGTCTGCTAAGGTGAGTTCTAAGACCCCTCTTTTACACGTTTTTTACTGATTTGGGGCTGGAACACATAGCAAATCGTTTCTGGTTGTGTTAGGGCGTGGAATCCTTTTATGTGTATGATTGTGTGGGTGTGCGACCGGGGGGCTCATGGATGGGTTTGTGATGTTTGAATGATGTTAGGGTTGTGTTTCTAGGGCTTAGAATGGTTGGTATTAGCCTAGAACAGGTTAGAAAGGGGCTGGAGGCCAGGATCTGCAGCTAGGGTTCGAAGGGGGGCTGCATTCTGCACCAGCTAGGGCTCATGCGACTGGAACCCATAAGACCGAATGGCATGCGACTGGAGGCCATACGGCCGAAAGGCATGCGACTGAAGTCCATGCGCCTGAATGGTATGCGACTGAAGCCCATGTGCCTGAAGTCATGCGACTGAAGGCCATACGCATGGAAGTTATGCGACTGAAGCCCATGCGTCTGAAGTCATGCGACTATAGGCCATACGCATGGAAGTTATGCGACTGAAGCCCATGCGCTTGAAGTCAGGCGACTAAAGGCCATACGCATGGAAGTTATGCGACTGAAGCCCATGCTCCTTAAGTCATGCGACTGAAGGCCATACGCATGGAAGTTATGCGACTGAGGGCTATGCGACTGAGAGTCCATACGCCTAAGTGTCCTCATGCGCCTGGAATGGCCATGCGACTGAATGGTGCCCATACGCCCAAATAGGGCTCATGCACCCGAAAGAACTTAGTTTATTATCTGATTCTCGGGAGAAAAAGGGTAAATGTAGGCTTTGACTTCGGGAATTCCCGGGGGTTTATGTAAGTTGACTTTTGAGGTCATAGATGTTATGATGGGCATGTATGACGATGTATGATTGATGCTATGCATGATGGTATGTATGGTGTATGTTATGTATGTATGATGATGTCCTGTATGGTGATGTTGTATGTTTATGTTTATGCTCCTATTATGTATGATTATTTTTCATGGCTTTACGTTGAATGATTAATGAATGAAATGAAAAGTATTATGTAACGTAAAGCGGAAGATAATGAAAAGAGGAACGTAATGAAGAATGCATGCATTAATGAATGAATGATGGTAAAGAAAGTCTTGAAAGCACGGTATAGAGAACCACACTCAATGAAGAGTGTTAGTTCAACGGCGTGTGGGATAGCTACCCTAGAAGGATGCACACCGGGGTCTTTCCTTTTGATTGACCATTTGATGGAACCTTTATCGCTTACCCTAGGTACTGTGGTCAGGCCACTGGGAGCCATGACAGGGGGTCTATGATAGACCTCGGCCCAGTACCCGCTTTATGCATGACAGTGGGGTATAGCACATGACAATGGTACACCTGAACTTACCGTAGGTACTGTGGTCAGGCTACTGAGCGCCATGAAGGGAATGTTCATGGTTTTGGTATGGAATGTAAAGGAATTATAAATGAATGTGAATGAAAGTTAACGAACGAATGATGAAGATAATAATGATATTATCCATGTGTATGTATTGTGCATGATCACGAACGAGTGTAAAGAACGGTTTTAAATGAAATTAAAGTATGCTTTATTTTAAAACTAGAACTCACTCAGCAACACTGACTTTTATGTGTTTCTAGTTGGCAGGTAAAGGTTGCTGAGAATGGCACGGGGCGGCTACTCGGCTCATTTTGGATGGCATCCATATTTATAATGCTTTTGTGATGTAATGCAACACGTATTTTGTAATTTGATAACGATGTATTATTTTGCAAAAGCTTTTATGATGAAATGGAATGTTGTTTTAATGTTTCCGCTGCGATGTTTCTTCAAGTTAATGAAATTAGCGTCCTGGGAACGGGGCCTTACAAGTTGGTATCAGAGCCAACGTTTAAGTGAAACGGGTAAATTTTCAAAATAAACCTTAACTTAAATTGAAAATGGGACGGAAGGGGAAGGGATGCCAATCTGAGTAGCTGCGTGCCATCAGGTATTTTCTTAATGATTAATCGGTATTACGTGCGCATGTTATGTGGTTTATGTGTTGTATGTAGATTTAGATACTGATGTAGTCAGAATAGGTAATGCTCGGGGTATGAAGAGTAAAGTAAGTGGCTAATCACAACTGACCACTGTAATTAGGGACTTACTATACTTGACATGAACTGAGCTGTTCCCTTGAATGACCGTGTGGGTGTTTGAATCTTTCAGTGTGTTAGAGGATGGCCGGTGGTAGATCATGTAAAGCTTCGCGTGGTGGAGGTCGTGGTGGAAGTGGTGCTGAACCGCGGCCCAAAAGAGGAAGACCTAGGGTCGAAAAGGTGGTTCCTGAAGAACCCGAAACCTCTCATCCGGAGGGCGGAGATGAGAGTGCGTATTTGAGGGCCTCAGTGAAAGAGGCAGTTGTAGAGGAGGTTCATCAGGTTATGCAGACGATCCTACCGTCTGTGGTGACCGAAGTGATAAAGGTTGTACGAAAAGGAGAGAGAGAGGAAAGGAACAGGTCCGCGGGAGGAAAGGAGGGGCCGGAGACCGAATCGGTTCTCTCTGATGACGAAGAAGAAGAAGAAGAGCCTGCGCCAGAGGCGGCACGAGGCTGTAACTACGGGACATTTCAAAGGTGTAAGCCCCCTACTTTTGATGGTAATGGCATTGCTGCCGCTGCTCACCGATGGGTGAGGGAAATGGTAGTTGTTCTGAATATCAGCGAGTGCCGAGAAGACCAGAAGGTGAAATTTGCTGCCCACTCGTTTGTGGACTCGGCTCTATGTTGGTGGGACAATATTGTCCAAGCCGAGGGTAGTCGGGCAATTGGGAGAATGAGGTGGTCTGAGTTGAAATGGTTGGTGATCGAGGAGTTCTGTCCTCATAGGGAAATGGATAAGGTGGAAAGGGAGTTTCTGCAGCTGGAAGCGGGAACAATGACTCATCAGCAATACACTACGAAGTTTAATGAGATGGCACGGCTGGTGCCGGATCAAGTGAAGCCTCTGTCACGAAAGATTAAGAGGTACATCTAGGGCTTGCCGGTGGATATCTGTAGGCACATCATCGCTGCTCGACCGAGCACGTTTAGGTCGGTGGTTGACTTGGCAGGGAGGTTGTATGATGAAAGGACTGTGGTGGTGGCTGAAGGCAGTAAGAAGGGTGGTGGTGACCGGAATTGGAATGGGAAGAGGTTTGGACGAGGTGGTGCCCGACGAGTAACAAGAGTGCATGGGTGGATGACCGCCGGGTGGTCACATCTGGTGCAATGTCGAAGAAGTGTGGCAAATGTGGAAAGGAGCATATCGGAGAATGTAGGTTGGGATCGAATTTATGCTTCAAGTGTGGAAGGACGGGGCATATAGCAAAGTACTGTCGTGCAGTCAGATGTTTTAACTGTGGAAAAAGTGGTCATATGAGTAGCGACTGCAAGAAGCCGAGGGCTGAAGGGTCGGGAGTGAGAAGGCTGGAGGGGAAGGATAGAGGGCGAGCCCCAAAGCGTTTACGATGACGCAGGAGGAGGCTAGGACGGACCCTGATGTTGTGTCAGGTACATTTCTAATAAACCAAACTTTAGCCTCTGTGTTGTTTGATTCTGGTGCCAGTAAAAGTTTTATTTCTGCTGCTTTCTATGCTAAACTGCCTGTTAGTAGTAGGAGAGTTGATGCGCCCTTTAATGTAGAAACTGCCATAGGTAAGTCTACCAGGATTTCTGAGATGATAGAAGGTTGTGATGTGGAATTAGAAGGTCACAAGTTTCATGTTAGACCCTTTGTGATGAGCTTGGGCGGATTTGACGTGGTCCTAGGAATGGATTGGTTAGCGGACAACGAGGCGAACATTGTGTGTGTCGCAAGAAGATGATTCGTTTGACAGCGCCTGACGGGAGGTTCGGTGACGGTTTATGTGATCGGGTCACTACGATTCCTAAAGTGATTTCAGTGGCGGTGGCGGGAAAGTGTATGAGGCGTGGATGTAGTGCCTACTTGGCCTATGTAAAGGATGTGGATACGCCAACACCACAACTATCCGATGTACCGGTTATGTGTGACTTTCCAGATGTATTTCCTGAAGACTTACCAGGAGTGCCACCTGACCGTGAGATCGAGTTTCAGATTGATTTGATACCGGGTGCCCAACCTGTTGCCAAGGCACCGTATCGGTTGGCTCCGACGGAGATGAAGGAGTTGATGGAGCAATTACAAGAGCTGCTAGATAAGGGTTTCGTTAGACCGAGTATCTCTCCTTGGGGTGCTCCGGTCTTATTTATGAAGAAGAAAGACGGTAGCATGAGGATGTGTATCGATTACCGTGAGTTGAATAAGCTGACAGTGAAGAATCGATACCGTTACCAAGAATTTTGATGATTTGTTTGATCAGTTCAAGGTGCCAGTTGGTTCTCAAGGATAGATCTTCGATCGGGCTACCATAAGCTGAAGGTGAGAGAGCAGGATACCCCTAAAACAGCTTTTCGCATGCGTTATGGTCACTACGAGTTTCTCGTTATGTCATTTGGTTTGACCAACGTGCCAGCTGCGTTTATGGACTTGATGAATCGAGTGTGTCGGCCGATGTTGGATAAATCAGTGATCGTGTTTATTGATGATATCCTGATTTATTCGAAGAGCGAGATTGAGCATGCAGGTCACATTCGAGAGGTGTTGGAGGCTTTGAGAAGGGAGAAGTTGTATGCTAAGTTCTCCAAATGCGTTTTCTGGTTGCGCGAGGTTCAATTCTTGGGTCACGTGGTGAATCCGGAGGGGATTATGGTGGATTCGGCAAAGGTGAAGGCGGTGACGCAATGGAAGTCTCCAAAGATGCCATCCGAGATTCGTAGTTTCTTGGGTTTGGCGGGCTACTACAGAAGGTTTATTCAAGACTTCTCTAAGATCGCTTCTCCACTAACCAAGTTGACTCGTAAGGATGTAAAGTTTGTATGGGGTCAAGCTCAGGAGAAGGCGTTCGAGGAACTAAAGACGAGATTGACTCAAGCTCCTGTTTTGTCGTTACCCGATGGAAGTGAAGATTTGGTAGTTTATTCAGATGCTTCTTACTCGGGGTTGGGTTGCGTACTGATGCAGCGAGGAAAGGTTATAACTTATGCATCCTGACAGTTGAAAGTTCATGAGGTGAATTATCCTACTCATGACTTGGAGTTAGCAGTCGTGGTCTTTGCGTTAAAGATTTGGAGGCACTACCTGTATGGGACGAAGTGCACCATATTCACTGACCACAAGAGCTTTAAGTACTTCTTCGAGCAGAAATATTTGAACATGAGGCAAAGGAGATGGTTGGATCTCATAAAAGACTATGACTGCGAGATCCATTACCATCCAAGCATAGCCAACGTGGTGGCGGATGCCCTTAGCTGAAAGGAGAGACCCAAGCCGATTCGGGTGAAGGCTTACCAGTTGATCATGACCTCTGATGTAATGAAGCAGGTCAAGGAATTTCAAGATGAAGCGTTGAAAGAGGATCATCTCAACTATGAAAGGATGAGAGGTGTGACATCCGTCACCTTAAGGTCCGTCAATTAACGTGTTTGTCCGTCATCTATTTTATGATTGGTCATTCCTCATCTCTACTTGACTCTTTATGTGGATATCATGTGTGCTTTATTATCGTTGTGTGTGTGTATTCGTCATAATCATGTGTTAACCTTAAAAAGACCTTTAAAACTTTCATTTTTGAAAACGTCAGATATATCATTTTATAAATATAATAAATGTTTTTAATATAACCATTTCTTAAGTCATAACAACATTAAATGAACTTTTACAATTATAATAAAACATCCAATAAAGTCGTTTTTCAACCGAACCAAATTTGGGAAAACTCGGGGATTAAGTGCAGGGACTAAACTTGTAATTTTGCAAAACTGGGTGGGCTGGGTATAAATACCCTCATACCAGCCCTAATCCTCATTATCACCATCTTCTTCATCTTCACCCTCTACACACACAAAATCACCATTCTTGCACCAAATCCAACCCGAGAGGTCTCGTTTTCTTCGTCTTGACACCGTCTACAGCTTAGACTACCCCTTTCTAGCAGGTAGTTGTCTTTGGTTGTCCGTTTTCTAGCCTTTTCACGGCTGTCCAAAACTAGGGTTTCAGGTGTTCGGGTTCAACCCGAACATACAAGTCGTATGGGTGCGTGTGAGGTCTTTCCTTGTGTTTCATGTTGTGTATGTTTGTTGAGTGTTTCTGGAGGTCTTTGTGGTGTAAAACCCGTGTTTAGAGCAGCTCGAGGGCTGCTCATCCCGACCATAGTCGCGATTCTACAGATCAGGCGACTGGGTCATCCATGCGATTGAGCCGTGCGACTGAGGGGGTCGTGCGACTGAATCGTGCGTTTGAGCCAATCGCGCGACTGAGTTGTGCGACTAGGCTTGTCGTGCGACTGAGTTGTGCGACTGAGTGTCTGTATGCGATTGAGTCATGAGTGCGAATGAGGGTATGCGATTGAGCCATGCGATTGAGTGATTGTGGCGATTGAGTCAGGTGACCGACTGAATGTGTGCGAATGTGCGTGATTCGCACGACTGGAGTCCAATCGCACGAATGAAGGTTCAATCGTACGAAAGTAGCTAATTCGCACGATTGAAGGTTGATTCGTGCGTATGGAAGTTGAGTCGTGCGATTGGGTGTTGTGTGGTACGACTGAATGCCAGTCATACGAATGAAGGCTCAATCGTACGAATGAAGCTGATTCGCACGATTGAGAGTTGATTCGCACGAATGGAGGTGAGTCGTGCGTCTGACCTTGTTATGCGACTGAAACTGTTGTGTTTTGATCCCTTGTGATTGTGGTGTGAGTATGTCGTGTGGTGTTGAGGTAACACATTAACACAATAATGCCATTGTTCGGCCACAAATATTAAAGTCAACGCGAGAAAGGGCACACATACCATTTTGAACAAATTGAACTAACGTTTTACAACGATCAATTGACTTATAACTATTGACACTTATTCAATGCCTCTTCAATAACAACGAGACTTTACTTAAACATCATCATTAATGGCGACAATGTCTTGTACTTGGATCTACATAGGATCTAGTACGTGTGTCAGTCTGGTGTGTTATACGCGACCCAAACGATACGACCCGAACCGACCCATCATTATTGCGCGCTTATACATATATCATATCATTAATGCTATACAAACTGTCAATAGGTGTTGACTGTTTATTTGCATTCAACATTTGGGATACATCGATCATACATACTTATCACCTAACAAGTGAGTTTCGTGGCCCCTTTTTTACATTTATACAATATTCCAATCATTTACAACTTGGGGGAAATGTATGCTTACACAATATCAATGCTGTACAACTTACATACATTTTACATACAAGGAATCAACGTGATACTGTGTTGCAAGTACTATTTGATACATGCTTGGGTCTGCTGTGTGGTTCTATCTTTGCAACTATTTAATTCCAGTGTGGGAACCGACGGTTAGGTATTGGTAGTACTACTGGGTTGACACCCCCACCCTCGTACGATGGTATACTAGTTGGTACCATCAGTGGCCAGGAACGAGCCCTTGGGTGATATGCCGACAATTTTTGTGTACGTCGCTAGGTTTGGTTGCAAAGCTCATGTCATGTGATATTTACTTGTGTATATAACTGTATTCACTGTATTCCAACACGCTTACATTATACAACATCACTTACATTTTTATTACATAAACCTGCGAGCTCACCAACAATTATGTTGACCGTTTTAAGCATATTTTTTCAGGTGATCATGCAAGTCCAGGAATATAGGTGTGCTGCCTAGTGGAGATTGGTATCAGAGCCATTGGTTATAGAGAATTAGGCAATACGCTTGACCTAGACTATAACCTAGGAACCTTCATGTAGATTTGCATGCTAGGACTCTGTATGCATATTATATCTCGTGTATGTGTTCCTCGCTGCTTGATTTGTTCATCTATTGGTTATGTGATCTTTCTACCCTATGAGAGAGCCCTTGTGCTCACTCTTTTATGGGATGCTTCTATTGAGTCTTCCGTTCCCTCTGCGCGCCGAGTTAGTTATCAGATCAGGGTATTAAACCCGAAGAGATCTTCAGATCATGCTATTGCGCTTGACCTTGGACATTGAGATTAACTCTGAGGAGGAATATGTCTGAAACCTCGAAATATGAGGAAATAGACAACCTCCGCTAGACTAAACATGATTGTATACATGGACTTACAACTGTTGTGATGGATTATCATTGAAACATTGTCAGGTTATGATGTGTGTGAACTGCACGAATTGCATGTGATGTAAGATGACAATAAGATGATATTGACATGAAATACATGGACTTGATGGATTATTATGGATGTGATGTAAGGAAAGTCGGATGTCATGTAACGGATCGGGCATCATTCTCGGTACATCGTGGGTTGTGGTGGGAACGCTGCGGAAAACCCTAATATATAAACATCACCGGGTATACCGAGAATATGCTTGAAATGGCTGCATGGTGATCTTGACCGACCAGGAACTGAACATTGGAAATTGATAAGTGGAATACTCGTGTATCTTATGGTGACACTAAAAGCTTATTGTTACCTCTTTTATGATTAGAACATGCCGCCTCGAAGAGTTACCCGTAGCAAAAAATAGTGGCGGGAGTGAAGCCCCAAGGGGCAGAGGCCGAGGCAGAGGCAGAGCACAAGAGCAAACGATGCTCCTGCCAGTAACAGTCAAGGAACAGGGAACGCCGACATGGCAGCCCTGAATCGCTCCGCAATTGGCCGCACTATTCCTACTATTGTGGCCCAAGTGAGCGACGCACTCCAGCAACACCACCCTCAAGGGATGGTGGCAACGATGATGGAGCCAAGGTGGGATCGAAATTGAGACGGGAAACGGAAACCTGACGGGAAATGAGAGCAACCAGGGGAATGGTGGTACCACCGGTGTGGAAACTGGGGTGGTTAATGCTCGTCGGGGATGTTCGTACAAAGAGTTTGTGGCTTGCAAACCAAGGGAATTCGACGGGAAAGGTGGGGCGATAGCCCTAACCAGGTGGCTAGAGAAGATGGAGGCAGTGATTGATATTAGTGAGTGCCTCGACAGCCAGAGGATCAAGTATGCCACTTGTTCTCTACAGGGTAAGGCCCTAACCTGGTGGAACACCCAGGTTCAAGCTCGAGGAAGAGAATCTGCGATGCAGATGTCATGGGATGAATTCAAGGCTTTGATCACCGAGGAATACTGCCCTCTCAACGAGATGCAGAAACTAGAGCATGAATTCTGGAATCATGCTATGGTGGGGGCATGGCATGCAGCTTATACTGATCGCTTTCATGAGCTGGCAAGATTGGTTCCGCATCTGGTTACGCCGGAATCAAAGAGGATCGAGAGGTACATTTGGGGACTCGCGCCTCAAATTAGAGCGATGGTTACAGCAGCCGCTCCTCCTACTATTCAGAGCGCAATTCTGAAAGCTGGCGCTTTGACTGATGAGATGGTTAGAACTGGGGTTTTGGGCAGAGGAGCCGAGAAGAGGAAAGACGTTGGGGAGTCGAGCCGGTCGAGTGCCGGAAAATTTGAGAAGAGGCCTAAACCAACCTGGAATTTTGTGGCCATGACTCAGGCTAGGAGAGAGTATGTGGGGCCGCACCCCAAATGTGACAGGTACAATTATCATCATCCCCCAGGGACGCAGTGCCAGGTGTGCGCTAACTGTAGGCGCCCGGGTCATTTGGAAAGAGATTGCAGAACTGCGCCAAATCTTGTGGCACCCGTCAACGCGGTTAACCCCGCCGGGAATGCAAGGGCTTGCTTTGAGTGTGGGAGCCCCGATCACTACAGAAACATGTGTCCCAGGCTGAATCGGGCACCGGGTCAACAGGGCAACAAGTAGCAGCAGGTGATGGCTATCGCTGGGAATCCAGGCCCGGCTACTCAGGGGAACGCAGCTCGGGGACGTGCATTCGTCATTGGAGCCAATGATGCTCGTCAGGACCCGAATGTTGTCACGGGTATGCACTTACTCAATCATCACTTCGCATCTATATTATTTGATACTGGAGCAGACAATAGTTTTATATCTTCCGAGTTTGTGCAATTGCTTGATTTGAGTCCTAGTAGGCTAGAAACTAGCTACTCTGTAGAAATGGCCAATGGTAGGGTTGTTCAGGCCGATGAGATTATTAGGAAGTGTTCGTTAACGCTGGAGGATCATACCTTTGAGATAGATTTGATACCCTTTGAGTTAGGAAGCTTCGATGTGATTGTGGGTATGGATTGGTTGTCCCAAAATGGAGCAGAGATTGTCTGTCGGGACAAAGTAGTACGTATCCCTATGCCAAACGGGGAAGTACTCAAGATTCAGGGAGAATGACCGGGTAAGAACTTAAAGCTTATTTCCTGCATGAAAGCACGCCAGAGTTTACGAAAGCAGTGCTACGCTTTTCTGGCTCATGTGGTTGAAAAGAAAGACGAAGAGAGGAAACTGGTGGATATTCCAGTGGTACGGGATTACCCAGATATATTTCCAAATGACTTGTCTGGTTTGCCTCCTCCACGACAGGTGGAATTCCATATAGAGTTGGTTCCTGGAGCCACACCGGTAGCAAAAACGCCTTATCGACTAGCGCCGTCAGAAATGCAAGAGTTGTCTAGTCAGTTACAGGAACTACTGGAAAAGGGTTTTATTCGACCGAGTCATTCACCGTGGGGAGCACCGGTACTATTTGTCAAGAAGAAGGATGGATCGTTCCGTATGTGCATCGATTACCGTGAACTGAATAAGTTGACGGTGAAGAACCGATATCCTCTTCCCAGGATCGACGATTTATTTGATCAGCTGCAAGGAGCTTCATATTTTTCAAAGATCGACCTTCGATCTGGTTATCATCAGCTAAGGGTTTTCGAGGACGACATACCGAAGACTGCGTTCAGGACTCGTTATGGGCACTATGAGTTCTTGGTCATGCCGTTCGGATTGACTAACGCACCAACTGTGTTCATGGATCTAATGAATCTGGTGTGCAAACCTTACTTGGATAAGTTCGTGATCGTGTTCATAGACGATATACTTATCTACTCCCGATCAAAAGAGGATCATGAAGAACATCTTCGGGCTATTCTGGAGCTGCTTCGAGAAGAGAAACTTTTCGCCAAATTCTCAAAGTGCGAATTTTGGTTGCGGGAAGTGAAATTTTTGGGTCATGTGGTTAATGAGAACGGGATTCACGTAGATCCCGACAAGATCGAAGCGGTGAAGAAATGGGATACGCCCCAGACGCCATCAGAGATACGGCAATTCTTAGGATTGGCCGGTTATTATCGTCGCTTCATCGCGAATTTTTCAAAGATCGCACAACCGTTAACCCTACTTACTCAGAAAGACAAGAAGTTTGACTGGGGATATGCACAAGAGCAAGCGTTCCAAATGTTGAAAGAGAAGTTGTGCAACGCGCCAATATTGTCCTCCCAGACGGAACCAATGATTTTGTGGTTTACTGCGATGCGTCACATCAAGGATTGTGATGTGTACTAATGCAGAAGGACAAGGTGATTGCCTACGCTTCACGACAGCTTAAAGTGCACGAAAAGAACTACACCACTCACGATCTTGAGTTGGGCGCTGTAGTATTTGCACTCAAGATTTGGAGGCATTACCTATATGGCACCAAATGCATCATCTTCACTGATCATAAGAGCCTTCAACATATTCTGGATCAGAAGGAACTTAACATGCGCCAACGGCGTTGGGTAGAGCTTCTTAGTGACTACGATTGTGAAATCCGGTATCATCCGGGGAAAGCTAACGTGGTGGCTGATGCCTTAAGCCGTAAAGAACGTGTGAAACCACTGCGTGCACGAGCGTTGGGATTGACCATCCAAACCAACTTGAAAGCTCAGATTCAAATTGCACAAAGTGAGGCATTGAAAGAAGAGAACCTTGCGGGAGAAGAATTCCGGGGGTTAGATAAACAGATGATCCGCAAAGATGACGGTATTCAGTACTTCATGGATCGCATATGGGTACCCAATTGGGGAGGTGTTCGTACCTTAGTCATGGATGAAGCCCACAAGACGCGATATTCTATTCATCCTGGGGCAGACAAGATGTATCATGATCTTAAGGATCTGTACTGGTGGCCAGGCATGAAGAAAGACATTGCCTTATACGTCAGCCGATGCTTGACGTGTTCGAGAGTCAAAGCTGAACATCAAAATCCATCGGGATTATAACAGCAACCTGAAATTCCCAAGTGGAAATGGGAGAACATAGCTATGGATTTCATTACCAAACTCCTTAGAACAAGCAGCTGTCATGACTCGATATGGGTCATTGTTGATCGAATGACGAAATCAGCACATTTCTTGCCTATCTGAGAAGATTATAAGATGGATAAGTTGGCGAGATTGTACATCAAAGAGGTCGTGACACGGCATGAAGTGCCGGTGTCAATCATATCCGATCACGATAGTAGATTCACTTCACGTTTTTGGCAGACACTACAGAAAGCGATGGGCACTCGGTTAGACATGAGTACAGCCTATCATCCTCAGACAGATGGCCAAAGTGAACGAACTATACAGACGCTAGAAGACATGTTGAGAGCGTGTTTAATCGATTTTGGAGGTAGCTGGGATGCTCATTTACCGTTGATTGAGTTCTCCTACAACAACAGCTACCATACAAGCATTGGATGTGCTCCATTTGAAGTGTTGTATGGAAGGAAATGCAGATCTCCCGTTTGTTGGGCCAAAATTGGTGAAAGCCAACTGACAGGCCCAGAGATCATCCAAGAAACAACAGACAAGATTTTCCAAATCAAAGATCGACTTAAAGCTGCGCGAGATCGCCAAAAGAGCTACGCCGACAATCGTCGGAAGCCTCTAGAATTCAATGTTGGGGATCGTGTGTTACTCAAAGTTTCCCCTTGGAAAGGAGTCGTTCGATTCGGAAAGAAAGGGAAGTTAGCCCCAAGATACGTTGGACCATTTGAGATCACTGAAAGGATCGGTCCAGTGGCTTACCGGTTAAGGTTGCCACGAGAGCTTAGCGGTGTGCATGATACATTTCACGTGTCCAACCTCAAGAAGTGTTGGGCCGATGAATCCCTTCACGTGCCAATCGAGGAAATCAAGATTGACGACAAGCTTCATTTTGTTGAGGAACCCATTGAGATCATGGATCGAAAAGTCAAGCAACTAAAGCGCAGTAGGATACCTATTGTTCGCGTAAGGTGGAATTCAAAACGAGGGCCAGAGTTTACATGGGAACGTGAAGATCAGATGAAACTCAAATATCCACATCTTTTCGAGGATGACACTCTTGGACCTAACTCCAGCTGAATTTCGGGACGAAATTCTCTCAACTGGGGGATACTGTGACATCCGTCACCTTAAGGTCCGTCAATTAACGTGTTTGTCCGTCATCTATTTTATGATTGGTCATTCCTCATCTCTACTTGACTCTTTATGTGGATATCATGTGTGTTTTATTATCCTTGTGTGTGTATTCGTCATAATCATGTGTTAACCTTAAAAAGACCTTTAAAACTTTTATTTTTGAAAACGTCAGATATATCATTTTATAAATATAATAAATATTTTTAATATAACCATTTCTTAAGTCATAACAACATTAAATGAACTTTTACAACTATAATAAAACATCCAATAAAGTCGTTTTTCAACCGAACCAAATTTGGAAAAACTCGGGGATTAAGTGCAGGGACTAAACTTGTAATTTTGCAAACTTGGGCTGGGTATAAATACCCTCATACCAGCCCTAATCCTCATTATCACCATCTTCTTCATCTTCACCCTCTACACACACAAAATCACCATTCTTGCACCAAATCCAACCCGAGAGGTCTCGTTTTCTTCGTCTTGACACCGTCTACAGCTTAGACTACCCCTTTCTAGCAGGTAGTTGTCTTTGGTTGTCCGTTTTCTAGCCTTTTCACGGCTGTCAAAAACTAGGGTTTCGGATGTTCGGGTTCAACCTGAACATACAAGGTAGTATGGGTGCATGTGAGGTCTATTTCCTTGTGTTTCATGTTTGTGTATGTTTGTTGAGTGTTTCTGGAGGTCTTTATGGTGTAAAACCCGTGTTTAGAGCAGCTCGGGGGCTGCTCATCCCGACCACAGTCGCGATTCTGCAGATCAGGCGACTGGGTCATCCATGCGATTGAGCCGTGCGACTGAGTGGGTCGTGCGACTGAATCGTGCGTTTGAGCCAATCGCGCGACTGAGTTGTGCGACTAGGCTTGTCGTGCGACTGAGTTGTGCGACTGAGTGTCTGTATGCGATTGAGTCATGCGTGCGAATGAGTGTATGCGATTGAGCCATGCGATTGAGTGATTGTGTGCGATTGAGTCAGGTGACCGACTGAATGTGTGCGAATGTGCGTGATTCGCACGACTGGAGTCCAATCGCACGAATGAAGGTTCAATCGTACGAAAGTAGCTAATTCGCATGATTGAAGGTTGATTCGTGCGTATGGAAGTTGAGTCGTGTGATTGGGTGTTGTGTGGTACGACTGAATGCGAGTCATACGAATAAAGGCTCAATCGTACGAATGAAGCTGATTCGCACGATTGAGAGTTGATTCGCACGAATGGAGGTTGAGTCGTGTGTCTGACCTTGTTATGCGACTGAAACTGTTGTGTTTGATCCCTTGTGCGTGGTGTGAGTATGTTGTGTGGTGTTGAGGTAACATTAACACAATAATGCCATTGTTCGGCCACAAATATTAAAGTCAACGCGAGAAAGGGCACACATACCATTTTGAACAAATTGAACTAACGTTTTACAACGATCAGTTGACTTATAACTATTGACACTTATTCAATGCTTCTTCAATAACAACGAGAGTTTTACTTAAACATCATCATTAATGGCGACAATGTCTTGTACTTGGATCTACATAGGATCTAGTACGTGTGTCAGTCTGTGTGTGTTATACGCGACCCAGCCGATACGACCCGAACCGACCCATCATTATTGCGTGCTTATACATATATCATATCATTAATGCTATACAATAACTGTCAATAGGTGTTTGACTGTTTATTTGCATTCAACATTTGGGATACATCGATCATACATACTTACCACCTACCAAGTGAGTTTCGTGGCCCCTTTTTACATTTATACAATATTCCAATCATTTACAACTTGGGGGAAAAGTATGCTTACACAATTTCAATGCTGTACAACTTACATACATTTTACATACAAGGAATCAACGTGATACTGTGTTGCAAGTACTATTTGATACATGCTTGGGTCTGCTGTGTGGTTCTATCTTTGCAACTATTTAATTCCAGTGTGGGAACCGACGGTTAGGTATTGGTAGTACTACTGGGTTGACACCCCCACCCTCGTTCGATGGTATACTAGTTGGTACCATCAGTGGCCAGGAATGGGCCCTTGGGTGAATATATGCCGACAATTTCTTTGTGTACGTCGCTAGGTTTGGTTGCAAAGCTCATGTCATGTGATATTTACTTGTGTATATAACTGTATTCACGGTATTCCAACACGCTTACATTATACAGCATCACTTACATTTTTATTACATAAACCTGCGAGCTCACCAACAATTATGTTGACCTTTTTAAGCATATCTTTTCAGGTGATCATGCAAGTCCAGGAATCTAGGTGTGCTGCCTTAGTGGAGACCCTAGGATGCATTTTTGGGACTTAACATGTTACGATAAACAATCTTTTGAACAATGTTAACGCTTGTAAACAATTATCAACTTTTGAAACTTGTTCCCGGGTTGTGGGAATTAACAATTACAATTTTATCTTATGTGATTATGTGTATCTTTATCATGTTGCTTATGGCTATGTTGTCGTGAACATTGACTAAACGCGACACAAGTCCCCTTGTTGTCGGGTGTCGTCATGACACGCATGTCATCATTTATTATATTGCTCTCTATTGCTTACCATGTGTTATGATGATCCCGGTCTCGTTATATCCCCGTGTTTCCGCTTTTAGCGGGGGTGTGACAAGAGGTCTTGTTGCGGAGTTGGGTGAAAACACACTCAGTGTTAGAACCCGATTTGGGCGGATGTGGATTCCTCGTTTTGGGGATCTACGCGTGAAGATTTTGGATGAGGCTCATAAGACTCGATACTCTATTCATCCCGGTGCTACAAAGATGTATCAAGACATGAAGAAAGATTATTGGTGGCCGGGTATGAAGCGTGATGTGGTGAAGTATGTGAGTAAATGCCTTACTTGTTTACAAGTGAAGGCCGAGCACCAAAAGCCGTATGGAGAGATCCAACCGTTGGATATACCGGAATGGAAGTGGGAGCACATCACCATGGATTTTATTATGAAGCTGCCGCGTACCGCGCGAGGGTATGATGCTATATGGGTGATTGTTGATCGTTTGACAAAGAGTGCTCACTTCCTACCGATCCGCGAGACATATTCATCTGAGAGGTTGGCGGATCTGTTCATTAAAGAGATTGTAACTCGTCATGGTGTGCCGGTGTCTATTGTGTCTGATCGTGACACCCGGTTTACATCTAAATTTTGGAAGAAGTTCCATGATGCGATGGGGACGAGGTTACATATTAGCACGGCTTATCATCCTCAGACGGTAGGTCAATCAGAAAGGACGATTCAGACGCTGGAGGATATGCTTCGGGCATGCATCATTGATTTTGGAGGAAGCTGGGATGACCACTTACCGTTAGCCGAGTTCTCATATAACAACAGTTATCATGCTAGTATTGGTATGCCTCCTTATGAGATGCTATACGGTAGGAGATGTAGAACCCCTGTATGTTGGGGTGATATTGGCCAGAAAGAGTTAGGAAGCATCGAGGTGATCGAGGCTACGACTGAGAAGCTAGAAAGGATCAAAGCCTTTATGAAGGCAGCCAAAGATAGACATAAGTCGTATGCTGATAAACGACGTAGACCGATTGAGTTCCAGGTGGGTGATAGAGTTATGCTGAAAGTCTCACCTTGGAAGGGTATCATTCGGTTCAGAAAGCGGGGCAAGTTGAGCCCGAGATACATAGGGCCTTTCCGAATCATTGCTCAAGTAGGAGAGGTGGCCTATAGATTAGAATTACCAGAGGAGTTAAGTGGAATTCATCCGACATTCCATGTATCTCATTTGAGAAAGTGTTTAGCAGATGAAGATATGATTGTTCCACTGGAGGATATCGAGGTAGATGAACGGCTCAATTATGTAGAGCAACCAGTGGCGATCATCGATCGTAAAGAGAAGAGGTTAAGGAATAAAGTGGTTCCTCTTGTGCATGTACAGTGGAAGCACAGAAAGGGATCAGAGTCTACGTGGGAGACTGAAGAAGAGATAAGACAGCATTACCCACAATTGTTCGACGAATAACAGGTTTCGGGGACGAAACCTATATAAGGGGGTGGACTTGTAACGCCCGGTTATTTTCTTTAAAGTCAAAGAAAGAAGAAGAAGAAAGAAAAAGGAAGAAAAGAAATAAAGTCCAGGTGGAGGGACCAATCTTGCCAAAAAGGGGAAAAGTTTGGAAGAGTGGGTGTAAAGGGGATGGCAGCCCATTCCCCCTCTCCCATACTCATTCCATTTGGTTCAAGAGAGGGAGAAAGAGAGAAAGAGCAAAAGCTAGGGTTTCGAAGAATCGAGTGCAAAAGTCGAAGGCAAGCGGGTTTGTGTGAAGATATACTCGAAGGGGCTGCTAAGGTGAGTTCTAGGACCCCTCTTTTACACGTTTTTGACTGATTTGGGGCTGGAACACATAGCAAATCGTTTCTGGTTGTGTTGGGGCGTGGAACCCGTTTATGTGTATGATTGTGTGGGTGTGCGACCGGGTGGGCTCATGGATGGGTTTGTGATGTTTGAATGATGTTAGGGTTGTGTTTCTAGGGCTTAGAATGGTTGGTTTTAGCCTAGAACAGGTTAGAAAGGGGCTGGAGGCCGGGATCTGCAGCTAGGGTTCGAAGGGGGGCTGCATTCTGCACCAGCTAGGGCTCATGCGACTGGAACCCATAAGACCGAATGGCATGCGACTGGAGGCCATACGGCCGAAAGGCATGCGACTGAAGTCCATGCGCCTGAATGGCATGCGACTGAAGCCCATGCGCCTGAAGTCATGCGACTGAAGGCCATACGCATGGAAGTTATGCGATTGAAGCCCATGCGCCTGAAGTCATGCGACTGAAGGCCATACGCATGGAAGTTATGCGCCTGAAGTCATGCGACTGAAGGCCATACGCATGGAAGATATGCAACTGAAGCTCATGAGCCTGAAGTCATGCGACTGAAGGCCATACGCATGGAAGTTATGCGACTGAGAGTGCATACTCCTAAGTGTCCTCATGCGCCTGGAATGGCCATGCGACTTAATGGTGCTCATACGCCCAAATAGGGCTCATGCACCTGAAAGAACTTAGTTTATTATCTAATTCTCGGGAGAAAAGGGTAAATGTAGGCTTTGACTTGGGGAATTCCCGGGGGTTTATGTAAGTTGACTTTTGAGGTCATAGATGTTATGATGGGCATGTATGACGATGTATGATTTATGCTATGCATGATGATATGTATGGTGTATGTTATGTATGTTCGATAATGTCCTGTATAGTGATGTTGTATGTTTATGTTTATGTTCCTATTATGTATGATTATTTTTCATGACTTTACGTTGAATGATTAATGAATGAAATGAAAAGTATTATGTAACGTAAAGCGGAAGATAATGAAAAGAGGAACGTAATGAAGAATGCATGCATTAATGAATGAATGACGGTAAAGAAAGTCTTGAAAGCACGGTATAGAGAACCACACTCAATGAAGAGTGTTAGTTCAACGGTGTGTGGGATAGCTACCCCAGAAGGATGCACACCGGGGTCCTTCCTTTTGATTGACCATTTGATGGAACCTTTGTCGCTTACCCTAGGTACTGTGGTCAGGCCACAGGGAGCCATGACGGGGGGTCTATGATAGACCTCGGCCCAGTACCCGCTTTATGCATGACGGTGGGGTGTAGCACATGACAATGGTACACCTGAACTTACCCTAGGTACTGTGGTCAGGCCAGTGAGCGCCATGACGGGGGGTCTATGATAGACCTCGGCCCAGTACCCGCTTTATGCATGACGGTGGGGTAAAGTTCATGGTTTTGGTATGGAATGTAAAGGAATTATGAATGAATGTGAATGAAAGTTAACGAACGAATGATGAAGATAATAATGATATTATCCATGTGTATGTATAGTGCATGATCACGAACGATTGTAAAGAACGGTTTTAAACTAAATTAAAGTATGTTTTATTTTAAAACTAGAACTCACTTAGCAACGCTGACTTTTATGTGTTTCCAGTTGGCAGGTAAAGGTTGCTGAGGATGGCACGGGGCGGCTACTCGGCTCATTTTGGATGGCATCCATATTTATAATGCTTTTGTGATGTAATGCAACAAGTATTTTGTAATTTGATAACAATGTATTATTTTGCAAAAGCTTTTATGATGAAATGGAATGTTGTTTTAATGTTTCCGTTGCGATGTTTCTTCAAGTTAATGAAATTATATGTTTTATGTGCAATGATTTACCAGCTGTAAGCGTCCCGGGAACGGGGCCTTACAATTAGCATCCTGTGCATCTACACCTTCATGAGCATCATCACCTTGATTAGCATCATGTGCATCTACACCTTCATGAGCATCATGACCTAAATTAACATCATCTGCATCTACACCTTCATGAGCATCATGACCTTGATTAGCATCGTGTGCATCTACACCTTCATGACCATCATGACCTAAATTAACATCATCTACATCTACACCTTCATGAGCATCATGACCTTGATTAGCATCATGTGCATCTACACCTTCATTAGCATCATGTGCATCTACACTTTGATCAGTGTCTTGTTCAAACCATTCAAGTTGTAACTGCCTTCTGCAAGGAATAGATGGTCCACTATCATCAATCTCTTCAATAATCACCCTCGCACCCTGGTTAGGAGACTGGAAATAGGTGTTCAGCCTTGTTACTTTGTGTTCTATGTAGAGTTCAATCAACTTAAACATTTGCACATATTGTAGCATGTTACGCACATCCAAATCACCACCAAGAGCTCTTAAACCAAAATCCAAGTCATGCCCCGGAATCTTAAAATTGTAATACATTACCTCATCCACCTCATAACCTAACTCTTGCATCATAGAATCAACATCATAAGTTGAAAATAGATCACTGTCTACCATGTCCACAATGTAACTTTAACCTTCACATACATTCTTCCAGGGAACTTCACAAACTCTCCACCATGGTGGATTTCAAGTGTGAATAGAGTAGGCTCATTAGCTGCAATAATGTATATTGTAATATTAAAACAATATGACGATAACATAAAACTCTGAATTTCAAAACGATTTTGAAGAACACATACCGTAAACTTCGACTGGATCAAACCATGGATAATCTACTTCACGAATGGACCACGTAGGACCAACCATCTTCAGTATAGATGATGACGAAGATGTTTAATCCTTGATTTGAAGTATTGATTCTGCTATTTCTTTGAAAGAGGTTAAAGGTTAAACTTTGAAAGGGTTTTACAATGACGTTAAAACATTAAAAGGGTATTATGAGAGATAAAGAAGAAAGGACGAAAATACCCCTGCAAGAAAGAGAAAAAAAGACAGATTTAACTGAGCCAGGTAACGGAGTCAGCTTGAAGGATTCAAACGAGGAAGAAATTAAAAGTTCAGGGGGCGATTCAAGGTTTTGAAACTATAAGGATTCAAACAGTTAAAAATAACAAACCTCAGGGATGCAAATGATAATTTAGTCTAATATATATTAAATTTAAGAAAACGATATGATTTTGAAATTTGAATATGTTTCAATTTTTGAAATTTAGGGCTCCTATCTAATTTATAAATAATGAAATTCAAATTGGATAAATCCAAGATTTTCTCTATTAGAGAATGAACATTCTCAACATTTTAAATTATTGGTTAAATGTTAGCAGTTGAGTAGTTATACTAGTGGAAGACTTATAAGCAAGAATTCTATCAGAAGCGACTTAATTTTCATTCAGCAGCAATATGGTCTTCTGATCGAGTTTCCACTAATGGACAGTTTCAACTAAATGTGTGTTATCGTAGTGATGAGGGGTTAATTAGCATCGGTGGACCAAGTTGTAGCAATTTATTTCTTTTACTAATTGTTTCTTTTTTCTTATGTAACTTTTCATCAATAATCCAAATCCATTTTTCATCAGTCCTTGGACCCTTTCACGAGCGTTGCTCCTTTGATGTAGACCAAAAACAAGATAAATAACTGAACCAGTTGATTCACAGATAATACTAGAAACAATTCTTCTAATTATCGTTGACTTACAAGAAATACCGATAATCTGAAAACTCACACGGTACCACACAGTTGTGATAGAGAGAAAAATAATCTTCCTAAACTTTAAAACTGATCATCTCCCAAGGTTTACAGGAATATTAAATGCAAGCCAAAATTTGAATGGGGCTCAAAACATAAACAGACAAAAAACTAAGACATAAACAAAGTTCAACAAAAATTAAAAATAACATAAAAAGTAAAAATACTTATAGAATAAGACATTTTTTGGCCAGAACGATGACCCAAACCGCCTACGGCGAGAGTTTGCAGAAATGTGCTCCTCGATCCAACGGTCGTTTTGACTAGGTATACGCCCAAAATGGAGCCTTCTAGCTCAAGTTATAGTCATTTTAGTTAAGCCACTTTAGACAGACAATAATAAGCTTTCAAATACAAAATATCTTCCTCCTTCACAATTAGACCCGCACCACCCTTGGACCCATTAAGGTGCTACCCTCAAACCTTGGCCTTTTCTCATTATCAAGATATTTGATCTTCACGGAGTAAGGAAGGGAACCATGAAACGATTTTTAAAGGCATTTAATTATTGGAGTTTATAATAGAATCTCAAGTTAATTTAATAATCATTTTTGGATCGCTTGCTTAGGAACCTTGGCCAAACGAGCTCCTTTCGTAAAACCCCGAAGGTTTCTACAAGCCAGAAATTATAATATTATCGAACAAGGATGTCCAATAAACCTCTTTACTTGTATTGATGCTTAATGTAACTTCACTTTAGTCTTTGATGAACCCAACTAAACTAAATTGACCTTGAGGATACTAAATCACCTAACAATATGATCTACTAAGTTACAACAAGAAGTAGGTGTTTGATTAATACAGTAATTCTGTTGGAATTTTGGAAACAAAATAATTATATTTATATGCATTCTTTATATAAATAGTTATATATTTATTGGTTTAAGTTCTCGTTTTGTAACGAACTATACCGTGTCCAAACTGAAGCTAAGATGAATTAGATATCGATGCTCGAAGTTGAATGGTCGGAATGAAGAAAGTAAAACATGGGTGATTATAGTAGGAAATAGTTGCAATTTCTTGCATAATGTTAATAAAACCATGTGTTGATTAACATGGATGTTTTATATTTTTACCAAGTCTTTTTATAAATATTATGAATGTTTATTATGGATCATAATTTTTATTAAAATTGATATTAAACATGTCATGAATAAAATGAGAGTTTTAATTTGGTCTTATAAAACATTTCATAAATCAAATGGAAGTTTTGGTTGTGAATCATAAAGCTCATATTAATATAAAGTTTTTAGCATGAGTATATAACTAAACTCATGATGAAAAGAAAAGAGAAGAAGAAGAAGAAATTTATTCTCTTTAGATTCATTAAGTTCTATAGAAATTTAGAGAGGAGTACTCTCTAAATTGTTCTTCATACACCATCATCTTTAACATTTTTCCACATAACATCATAACACATATTTTACCCCGTGATCTCTCGGATCGAGACACTCTCCGATAGTACATACTGCTTTGTTTGTTGTACCCTGGGAGACAGACGCGTTGCCTTGAGTAGAGACGCGAAATCTGTTTTAAGGGACCCGTGTCTAACCCGATCCTCAACCACAACCGTCAATCTTTTATTTGTTACTTGTTGCAGTGAAGGGGTATAGTTGAAGATTCGAACGCGATGAAAGCTCATGTCAAGAATACTAAATGAAGACTCGTTGGAGTATATACTAAAGACGGACGTTCGAATAAAGTTTGGTACATAAATATTGTTTATATTTATTTTTCTAGTCGTATTTGTAAACGGTATTGTACTAAAATATTTCTCATGGCTAACGAGAGTATCGTTAGAATTACTATCTTTTAATATAAAAGTGAACCTACTTCCTACAATCTTAAAACAGAATTGTGATGGGATTTTTTAAACCTTATTACTATGGTTTTTTTTGGTTCACGAAATGTTAAAGAAATTATTATTTATGATTTTTGTTAAAATCAAATAATTGTTTTTGGGAAATAACGTAGTACAACATATTTGGATTTTAATAAAGATTGGAGTACAATCTAATATCCAAAATACCATGTTACCAAACGAATATTTTGATTCTATCATGTGTTAAAACATTTTGTAAATGTTTAACAATCTAACATGTGTGTTAGAGATATTCTAAAAGCCATTAGAAAATCATGAGTTTGTAGTTTTAAAACTATTTATAACTACAATGATTTAAGTAAAACCAAAATTTGTTTTAGAAAGAAATTAAAACTAGTGTTTGAAACAAAAAGATAAATAGTTTATTTTATATGAGCCAAGAAGCTTACAAACGATTTTGTGATTGTTCAGATCTAACAAGCGTGTTAGAAGCGAGTTTATTCTATATTAAAAGGAATGTTTTGTCGTTGTTTATTTCTAACTAGCGTGTTAGAACCGGTTTATATTTTATATATCGAAAAACTTTAAGACGATATATAGAATCGTTTATTTCTAACAAGTAAGTTATAACTGAATTTATTTTATATAAATCGAAAAGATTTTAAAGCGATCTTTGTATTCGTTTATTTCTAACGTGCGGGTTAGAAGTGGTTATTGTAACCGATAAGCTTAAAAGATTATTTATAATAATTTATTTTCTAACAAGCGTGTTAGAAAACGATTTATTTAATAAGAACCGTTATATATAAAATGATTGTTGTAATCATTTGTTAAAAACGGTGTATGTATATAAATCAAAATGTGTTTAAAAACGTATTTATAATCATTTATTCTCTAATGAATGTGTTAGAAACGGTTTATTCTATAAATCCAAACGTGTTAAACAAAAGATTAAAAAATATTAATTAATATAATAATAATAATTTTGGATTTTATGGTTTTGACTTTTGTGATCTAGACATAAAATACCACGATATATTTTAAACTAGTTGCAAAGCTATAAAATGTTTTGAATAAACAAAACATGTGTTTTGCAATCTAAAACGGTTAACTACTCATGTGAGAAGTAACATGTCTCGAACCACAAAATAGTCTCGATGAGATAAAACAACTTGAGGTTGTTGTGAATAGAAATAATTATTTAAATACAACTACTTATGAATAAGATAGTGTATACACAACGTTATTGTTTTTTTCCCGGTTTTGACTATTTAAATTAAAGTTTCAAGATAAGATGAGAAAGTTGATCGTATGAGTGTATGAAGTACTATTGAGGGAGTACCTCAAGACATGCCATAAAATCGATATCATTGCTAATGATGAAAGTGTTATAGATAATAACACTTTGAGATTTGATGTCTAGATGTAATTTTTATCCGTTTAAATTATTATTAAAAAGTGTTTTACACTTTACTTTTTAATTTCGGTTGTATTATTATTTGTGTTCAATATCTTAAGATAACACATGCAATATTTACAACAAAATAAATCAATTTCTATTATAACGTTCAAATTGATTTGAGGGAAATAATTTTAAACGTCAATGATATAATATTTATAAAATATATAACTTTAAACGAATAGTGCAATAAGAGATTTGCATAGGAAACAACTTAAGAGTTGTTGAATTGTTTTAAGTGTCGAAGATGAGACATCAAATGTCATACCATATCATGAGATCGAAAATATGATAAGTGTATCATGAGATCTAAAATATGATAAGTGTACTGTGATTAAATACACAAGTATGAGATATACCGATAAACCTCATTTGAAGTTATCATAAAAATTCACAAGTGTGGATAAATCTACATATGAAAGCAATATATGTTCTCTTTAATGAATTTAGCTAAATTCATTCCGAAATATCTAAATGTAAATTCGTCTACCATTTTAATATTGTTAGAGCTATGTGAAGGATTTTTCTTTCGTTTGGGAAAGTATCCTAGTTATACATTGCTTAAAGGGAACAACAATACATGTGTGCCAATAACTCCAGGCAAACTTTATGAATTGCATATTATCCGGTGTCAATGTGTTTGACTCTATCTTAATGTAATATTGATTGTAGACGAGTTTTCTTTATCGTGTTAATGATAAATGTGTTCACCAAAGTGAATTGAATCAAGACTTATTACTAAGTCTTTATAAGTCAAAGGGAAGATAGTGCCCTTTACACTTCGCACACTCGCACCTCTATGCTTGAAAGCCGGCTGAGTAGTTTTGAAAGATACTACCGAGATCTTGGTCTTAACTCAATGCCAACAACTGAAGTGTGTGTATGCTAGATTGGTACCGAGCTTGCCTTTGAGTAGCTACCAACATATTGTGGTAATATCGAGTTCCGGCAGTTGCTACTGATCGGCTGCTTCTGAGTTGGTGCTGAGGCGGCTACCGGGTCTAGCGTTATGGCTGGTGACTTGCCTGTGGATAAGAGGTTTAAAGGAAAACGAGTTATGTTCCTAAACTGGATGATGACGAATAAGTCTAATGATTTGTCTATAATAAGATATGGATATGGACAAGGGATAGTGTGTTATTCCTTAAAGCTATAAAGGATCAGAATGATGCATCTTCTGTTCATATGCTAAAGTATTGTAGTCTAAAGCATGCTAGCGTTGTACTTATCAATTATGATGCTCTAAGGAGGTCAATTATGTATAGATAAAGTTGAAAGAGGATACTCATTCGGTTCCTAGAAGTTGATATAACCTATGGAAAACTTAACTAATT
Source organism: Flaveria ramosissima (assembly GCA_025215565.1). Classification (NCBI taxonomy): domain Eukaryota; kingdom Viridiplantae; phylum Streptophyta; class Magnoliopsida; order Asterales; family Asteraceae; genus Flaveria; species Flaveria ramosissima. The sequence continues at coordinate 25,534,515 of CM046037.1, read as the reverse complement.
AGATAATGTTATCTAGTATACATAGCCTAATAAGGTGGACTCAGTTTTCTAGGTTTGTTTGATAGCAAACCTCACTTTGAAATCAAATTGCAAGAAATGTGGGGGAGAGATCATTTTAGAAACAATCCTTTAAGGTATGTAGAAATGGTTTTGTGAGAAGTTTTCTCAAACCTATTTAGAAAAGGAGAACCTTTCATTACCCCATATGGATGTTATCCAATATCACTTAAATGTGGGGGTTTCTTGCATTTGAAAATAAAATGTTAGCAATATGTATTTTGACAATCCAAAGATATTGCAAACCAATGATCTAGTGTAGTACACAAAGGTCATAATAAGTCTATGATAGACTCGGATTCTAAGTGGCTAGATTTAGAATCTTGATAGATGTCTTCTACCAAAGGCATAAAGGAGATGTGTTTGTCTTGAAATAAGAATTGTATTCTTCAAATACACTTAAACGTTTTACAATAGCCATTATTAACTTACGAGTTAAGACCACATCATGAAAAGTTATCTCGATTGAAATTATCTATATCGACTTGACAAAGTGATAGATAATAATTTTGGATCCAACAACATGCGGGTTGAAACGAGACGAGATAGAGAGGAATTGGACTAAAGCCTGTAGGGAAAGGGGGATATGAGGGAAACCTAACCTAGTTGACTGGAGATTTCAAGATCTAGGTTCAATAGGACAACTTAATTATATGACCAATGGAGTCACTATAGGGGAGTACCCTTAAACTAAAAGGGAGTCACGAACTTCCTAGTCCATTCACTCCGGGGGAGTACCCCGAACCAGTGACCAAAGGAAGGTTAAGCTTATTCAGGTTAAATGATTGTGGGAATCAATATAACCATGATGCTTTTAATGATTCATGGAATCACCTATTTTAGAGAGAAGTGGGGTCGCTTCGAATGGATTTGTGGAGAGGTGCAAATCCTAGAGCTCTCGCAGAACCAAGATAGTGATCCATGACCATAATGGACACGACAATAAGGGGATGTCCCCGAATAGTGAGAGTCCTGTGTGAAAGTATATTATCGTCTACACCAAACGGGGTCTGTTCAAAGACATCGCGTCTACACACCACCAGCAGGCTAAATATGCTTCACAAAGGAAGGTTCAATGGGAACGCCTACATATCCTGCAAGACTCAACTGTCGAGTTTTCATTTGGAATTTTGTGTCTTTTGATCGATCTCCATTCATGTGGGGGTTGTTGGAATTTTGGACAAAAAATAATTATATTTATTTATTTTTATATAAATAGTTATTTGTTTAATGGTTTAAGTTCTCGTTTTGTAACGAACTATACCGTGTCCAAACTGAAGCTAAGATGAATTAGATATCGATGCTCGGAGTTAAGTGGTCGGATGAAGAAAGTAAAACTTGGGTGATTTGTAAGGCCCCGTTCCGGGACGCTCACAGCTGGTCAATCATCGCACATAAAACATATATTTACATTAACTTTAACAAAACATTGCAGCAGAATCATTTTACAACCATTTCATTTCATTATAATTGCTTTTGCAAAATAATACATCATTATTATCTTCATCATTCGTTCGTTCACTTTCGTTCATTCAATTTACATCATCCTTATCATATCATTCACTTTCATTCATAATCTTCCTTACTTATCTTTCGTTCGATCGTTACTTCCGATGACATGTACAGTACCCCGAACATTGTGCACAAAGCTGATTACTGGGCCTGAGGTCTTCCATAGACCTCGAACATTATGCACGAAGTTGACTCCAGTACCTAGGGTAAGTACACTCATCACTATCATTTCTCTTTCATTCCGGACCAATGCCATATGCTATACCCCGAACATTATGCACGAAGCTAGTTACTGGGCTTGAGGTCTTTCATAGACCTCGAACATTATGCACGAAGCTGACTCCAGTACCTAGGGCAAGCGGCAAGGACCCCATACGTATGGTCAATCACAAGGATTAGACCCCAGTGTGCATCCTTCCGGGGTAGCTAACCCGCACATAGTTAAGCAAACACCCTTCATTGGGTGTGAACCTCCATACTTTGCTTGCAAGACTTTCTTACTTATCTTTCATTCATTAATGCATGCATTCTTTCATTACGTTCCTCTTTTCATTATCTTCCACTTTACGTTAAATAATACTTCTCATTTCATTCATAAACATTCAACGTAAAGCCAAGGAAAATAAATGTACATAACCAGGACCATGAACATGAACCACGAAACATCACCATATTGGGCACCATCATACATGATATAACAATCATCATACATACCATAACAAACCTCATTTATCATCAAAAGTCAACTTACTTCACTCCCGGGACACTTAGTAAATTCCAGCCTAATTCTAGGTGGGATTTCTATTAGGGCACGTGGGTTTTCTAGGCGTCACGACACTTAGTAAATTCCAGCCTAATTCTAGGTGCATGGACACTATTAGGGCACGTGGGATTTTGGGCGCATGGGAATACTTGGGCAGTTTTAACCGTTGGGCGCATGGGTCACTATTTAGGCGCATGGGCAGTCTAATTCACACTTAAACAACTTAATTCAGTCCCCAATCATCATCCAACATGTTCTAAGCTCAAATCTTACATTCTAAGCATTAAAACAAGGACATGGCAACATCATAACATCATATATCACCCAAATCAAAACCCACCCGCAACACACACATAATAACATACGGGTAGAAAACCCATTTTTATAAAAAAGATCATACATGCATTTTCAGCCACAAAATTAGTTTAAAACATGTAAAAAGGGGGTTCTAGAACTCACCTTAGCAGCTCTTGGGTATGACTTCCTTCAAAACCCGTTTGCTAAAAGCTCAAACACCTAAAACCCACCAAAAACACACACAAACAAACACACAACACATATAAGCATACAACCGAGGCAAAGGCCGGTTAAGAACACTCAAAAACACCAAATTCTTACCTTGAATTCGGATTCTTCTTCTTGTTCTTCAAATGTCCGAAAGTTTTTAGCTCTTTCTTTCTCTCTCTCAAAAAAACCGAAAGTTGAGTGTGTGTGAAGGGTGTGATGGGCGGCCATCACCTTTATTCACCAACTTTTCAAAGTTTTGTCCTTTTGGACACTTTTTACCCCTAAACTTGGGTTTTATAAACTTTCTTTCTTTTCTTCGCTTTTATTCTTTCTTTCGTGTCTTTAAAAATAACCAGGTATTACAAGTCCACCCCCCTTATATAGGTTTCGTCCCCGAAACCTGTTATTCCTCAAACAAATGTGGGTAATGCTGCCTCTTCTCCTCTTCAATCTCCCACGTAGACTCACATCCCTTTCTGTGCTTCCACTGTACACGCACAAGGGGAACCACTTTATTCCTTAACCGTTTCTCCTTACGGTCAATGATCGCCACTGGTTGCTCCACATAATTGAGCCGTTCATCTACCTTGATATCTTCCAGTGGTACAACCATATCCTCGTCTGCTAAACACTTTCTCAGATGAGATACATGGAATGTCGGGTGAATTCCACTTAACTCATCTGGTAGCTCCAATCTATAGGCCACCTCTCCTACATGAGCAATGATTCGGAAATGCCCTATGTACCTTGGGCTCAACTTGCCCCGCTTTGTGAACCGAATGATACCCTTCCAAGGTGAGACCTTCAACATAACTCTATCACCCACCTGGAACACAATCGGTCTACGTCTCTTATCGGCATACAACTTCTGCCTATCTTTGGCTGCCTTCATAAAGGCTTTGATCTTTTCAAGTTTCTTAGTCGTAGTCTCAATCACCTCGATACTTCCCAACTCCTTCTAACCAATATCGCCCCAACACACGGGTGTTCTACATCTCCTACCGTACAACATCTCATAAGGGGACATACCAATACTGGCATCATAACTGTTGTTATATGAGAACTCAGCTAACGGTAAGTGGTCAACCCAACTGCCTCCAAAATCAATGACGCATGCCCGAAGCATATCTTCTAGCGTCTGAATCATCCTCTCCGACTGACCACCTGTCTGAGGATGATTTAGCCGTGCTAATATGTAACCTCGTCCCCATCACATCATGGAATTTCTTCCAAAACTTAGATGTAAAACGGGTGTCCCGATCAGACAAAATAGACACCGGCACACCATGACGAGTTACAATCTTCTTGATAACATATCCACTAATCTTTCAAAGGAATATGTCTCGCGGATCGGTAGGAAGTGAGAACTTTTCGTCAGACGATCAACTATCACCCATATGGCATCATACCCTCGCGCGGTACGCGGTAACTTCGTAATAAAGTCCATGGTGATATGCACCCACTTCCACTCCGGTATATCCAACGGTTGGACCTTCCCGTACGGTTTCTGATGCTCGACCTTCACTTGCAAGCAAGTAAGGCACTTACTCACATACTCCGCCACATCGCCTTTCATACCCACCACTAATATTTCTTCATATCTTGATACATCTTGGTAGCACCGGGATGAATGAGTATCGAGTCTTATGAGCTTCATCCATAATCTTCCCACGTAGATCCCCAAAACGAGGAATCCACATCCGTCCGAATCGGGTTCTATCACCGAGTGTGTTTTCACCTAACTCCACGACCAGACCTCTCATTCTTTCAGAGTTAAGATGATCTTCTTTCAATGCCTCATCTTGAAACTCCTTTACCTGCGTCATCACATCAGAGGTCATAATCAACTGATAAGCTTTCACCCGAATCGGCTCGGGTCTCTCTTTTCGACTAAGGGCGTCCGCCACCACGTTGGCTTTGCCCGGATGGTAATGGATCTTGCAATCATAATCCTTTATGAGCTCCAACCATCGCCTCTGCCTCATATTCAAGTCCTTCTGCTCGAAGAAGTACTTCAAGCTTTTGTGGTCGGTGAAGATGGTGCACTTCGTCCCGTATAGGTAGTGCCTCCAAATCTTAAATGCAAAGACCAAAGCTGCTAGCTCCAAGTCATGTGTAGGGTAATTAATCTCATGAACCTTCAATTGCCGGGATGCATAAGCTATAAGCTTTCCTCGCTGCATCAACACGCAACCCAACTCCGAGTAAGAAGCATCTGAATAGACCACCAAGTCCTCGCTTCCTTCGAGTAATGACAAGACATGAGCTTGATCATCCTTGCCTTTAGCTCCTTAAAAGCCTTCTCTTGATCTTGACCCCATACAAACTTCACATCCTTACGGGTCAACTTAGTCAATGAGGAAGCTATCTTAGAGAAGTCTTGGATGAATCTTTTATAATAGTCCGCCAACCCCAAGAAACTACGGATTTCGGATGGCATCTTTGGAGACTTCCATTGCATCACCGCCTCCACCTTTGCCGGGTCTACCATGATCCCCTCGGGATTCACCACGTGACCCAAGAACTGAACTTCGCGCAACCAGAACGTGCATTTGGAGAATTTAGCATATAATTTCTCCCTTCTAAGCGTCTCCAACACTTCCCGAATATGACCGGCATGCTCCTCTTCGCTCCTCGAGTAAATCAGGATATCATCAATAAACACAATCACTGATTTATCCAACCTCGGCTGGCACACTCGATTGATTAAGTCCATAAAAGCAGCTGGCGCGTTAGTTAATCCAAGAGACATAACGAGAAACTCGTAGTGTCCATAACGCGTGCGAAAAGCTGTTTTAGGAATATCTTGCTCCTTCACCTTCAACTGATGGTAACCAAATCGAAGCTCTATCATTGAGAACCAACTGGCACCTTGGAGTTGATCAAACAAGTCATCAATCCTCGGCCATGGATACTGATTTTTCACCATCAACTTGTTTAACTCATGGTACTCAATGCACATCCTCATACTACCGTCCTTCTTCTTCACGAATAAGACCGGAGCACCCCAAGGAGAGATACTTGGTCTAATGAACCCCTTATCAAGCAACTCCTACAGTTTCTCCATCAATTCCTTCATCTCGGTCAGGGCCAACGGATACGGTGCCTTGGCAACAGGTTGGGCACCCGGTATCAAATCAATCTGGAACTCGATCTCGCGATCTGGTGGCACTCCTGGTAAGTCCTTTGGAAACACGTCCGGAAAGTCACACACAACTGGTACATCGGACATAGTGGTGTTGGTGTATCCACATCCTTAACGTAAGCCAAGTAGGCACTACATCCACGCCTCATGCACTTTCCCGCCACCACCATCAAAATCACTTTCGGAATCGTAGTGACTTGATCACCATAGACCGTTACCGAACTTCCGTCAGGCGCTGTCAATCGAATCATCTTCTTGCGACACACAATGTTCGCCTCGTAGTCTGCCAACCAGTCCATTCCTAGGACTACATCGAAGCCGCCTAAGGTCATCACGAAGGGTCTAACAGGAAACTTACGACCTTCAAGTTCTACGTCACAACCTTCTATCATCTCTGAAATCCTGATAGACTTACCTATAGCAGTTTCTACATCGAAGGGCTTATCTATACTCCTACTACTAACAGGCAATTTAGCACAGAAAGCAGCAGAAATAAAACTTTTACTAGCACCAGAATCAAATCACAAAGAAGCTAGAGTTTGGTTCACTAGAAACGTACCTGACACAACATCGGGGTCCGTCCTAGCCTCCTCCTGCGTCATCGTGAACGCTCTGGCGCTCTCCCTCTGCCCTTCTCCTCCAGCCTTCTCTGCTCCCGAACTTTCAGCCCTCGGCTTCTTACAATCCTTGCTCATGTGGCCCTCCCCGCCACAGTTAAAACACCTACCCGCCTTGCACTCTCTCGCCCTATGACCAGGCTTCCCACACTTGAAGCACACGTTCAGTCCCCACCTACACTCTACGTTCTGCTCCTTTCCACACTTGCCACACCTCTTCATCCCCGCACCAGATGTGACCACACGTCGGTCATCAACCTTCACCACCTTATTGTTTGGAGCGGCTCCGCCACGACCAAACCGCCTCCCATTCCGGTTTCGGTTGCCACCACCCTTCCTGCTCACCCCAGCCACCACTACTTCCCGCTCATCATTAAATTTCCCCGCCAGATCAACCGCCGACCTGAACGTGCTTGGTCGGGCGGTGATCATATGCCTGCGGATGTCCGCCGGCAAGCCCTGGATATAACTCTTAATCTTTCGTGACAGAGGTGTCACCTGATCCGGCACCAGCCGTGCCATCTCATTGAACTTGGTGGTGTATTGCTGATGCGTCATGGTTCCCGCCTCCAACTGCAGGAACTCCCTCTCAACCTTGTCTATCTCTTTATGAGGACAAAACTCCTCAATCACCAACTTCTTCAACTCCGGCCACCTCATTCTTCTGATAGCCCTGCTACCCTCGGCTTGGACAATATTGTCCCACCAACACAACGCCGAGTCCATGAATGAGTGGGTGGCAAACTTTACTTTCTGATCTTTCTGGCACTCGCTGATGTCGAAAACAACTTCCATCTCTCTCACCCATCGGTGAGAAGCAGCAGCAGTGCCATTACCATCGAAGGTCGGGGGCTTGCACCTTTGAAATGCCCCGTAGTTACAGCCTCGAGCTGTTTCCAGCACAACCTCCTCCTCCTCCTCCTCCTCCTCCTCATCATCATCGGAGATAACCGTCTCGGTCTCGGGTTGTCCCATTTCGCCCGTAGGCCTATTCCTTTCCTTCCTTTCTCCTTCCCTGACATCCTTGATCACTTCGGTTACCACAGACGGTAGGATCGTCTGCATGACTTGGTGCACCTCCTCCACTACCACCTCCTTCACTGAGGCCCTTAAGTTAGCACTCTCGTCACCACCCTCCGGATGAGGGGTCTCGGGCTCTTCATCAGCCACCTTTTCAGCTCTAGGCCTTCCCCTCGTGGTCCGTGGTCCAGCACCACGTCCACCACGACCTCCACCTCGAGAAGCCTTCAAAGATCTACCACCGGCCGTCCTCTAACACGCTATAAGATCCAAACACCAACACGGTTATTCGAGGTAATAGCTCAGTTTATGTCAAATATAGTAAGTCTCTAATTACAGTGGCCAGTTATGATTAGTCACTTACTTTACTCTTCATATCCCAAGCATTTCATATCCTGACTACATCAGTATCCAAATCTAATAAAAACAAACAGATCAAATGACATGCGCACATAATACCGATTAATATTAAGAAAATACCTGATGGCACACAGCTAGTCGGACTGGCATCCCTTCCCTTAGTCCCATTCTCAGTTTAAGTTTAGGTTTCTTTTAAAAATTTACCCGTTTCCCTTAAACTTTGGCTCTGATACCAACTTGTAAGGCCTCGTTTCGGGACGCTCACAACTGGTCAATCATCGTACATAAAACTTATATTTACATTAACTTTAATAAAACATTGCAGCGGAAACATTTAAACAACCATTTCATTTCATTATAATTGCTTTTGCAAAATAATACATCGTTGACGGGTTACAAAATAACTTGTTGCATTACATCACAAAAACATTATACAAAATGGATGCCATCCAAAATGAGCCAAGTAGCCGCCCCGTGCCATCCTCAGCAACCATTACCTGCCAACTGGAAACACAAAAAAGTCAGTGTTGCTGAGTGAGTTTTAGTTTTAAAATAAAATATACTTTACTTTCGTTTAAAACAATTCTTTACATTCTCATGCGATCAAGCATCATACGTACTCATAGATAATATCATTATTATCTTCATCATTCGTTCGTTCACTTTTGTTCATTCAATTTACATCATCCTTATCGTATCATTCACTTTCATTCATAATCTTCCTTACTTATCTTTCTTTCGATCGTTACTTCCGATGACATGTACAGTACCCCGAACATTGTGCACGAAGCTGGTTACTGGGCCTGAGGTCTTTCATAGACCTCAAACATTATGCACGAAGCTACTCTAGTACCTAGGGTAAGTACACTCATCACTATCATTTCTCTTCCATTCTGGACCAATGCCATATGCTATACCTCGAACATTATGCACGAAGCTGGTTACTGGGCCTGAGGTCTTTCATAGATCTCGAACATTATGCACGAAGCTGACTCCAGTACCTAGGGCAAGCGGCAAGGATCCCATACGTATGGTCAATCACAAGGATTAGACCCCAGTGTGCATCCTTCCGGGGTAGCTAACCCGCACATAGTTAAGCTAACACCCTTCATTGGGTGTGAACCTCCATACTTTGCTTGCAAGACTTTCTTACTTATCTTTCATTCATTAATGCATGCATTCTTTCATTACGTTCCTCTTTTTATTATCTTTCACTTTACGTTACATAATACTTCTCATTTCATTCATAAACATTCAACGTAAAGTCATGGAAAATAAACGTACATAACCAGGAACATGAACATGAACCACGAAAATCACCATACAGGGCACCATCATACATGATATAACAATCATCATACATACACAACTCATTTATCATCAAAAGTCAACTTACTTCACCCTCGGGATCATCCCAAGTCAAAGCCTACATTTTCCTTTTTCTCCAAAAATCAGAAAATAAATCTAAGTCTTAGGCGCATGGGCACTATGCAAGCGCATGGCCTTTCAGGCGCATGGGAACACTTAGGCGTATGCGGAACTTTCAGGCGCATGGGCACTATTGGGGCGTATGGACAACACTTAGGCGTTTTGGGCACATTTCATGGCGCATGGGCACTATGCAGGCGCATGAGTGCCTGGGCGCATGGGTTTTCTAGGCGTCTTGACACTTAGTAAATTCCAGCCTAATTCTAGGTGCATGGACACTATTAGGATGCGTGGGATTTTGGGCGCATGGGAACACTTAGGCAGTTTTAACCGTTGGGCGCATGGGCTACTATTTAGGCGCATGGGTAGTCTAATTCACACTTAAATAACTTAATTCAGCCCCCAATCATCATCCAACATGTTCTAAGCTCAAATCTTACATTTTAAGCATTAAAACAAGGACATGGCAACATCATAACATCATATATCACCCAAATCAAAACCCACCCGCAACACACACATAATAACATACGGGTAGAAAACCCATTTTTATAAAAAAGATCATACATGCATTTCCAGCCTTAAAATTAGTTTAAAACATATAAAAAAGGGGTTCTAGAACTCACCTTAGCAGCTCTTGGGTATGACTTCCTTCAAAACCCGTTTGCTAAAAGCTCAAACACCTAAAACCCACCAAAAACACATACAAACGAACACACAACACATAAGCATACAACCGAGGCAAAGGCCGGTTAAGAACACTCAAAAACACCAAATTCTTACCTTGAATTCGGATTCTTCTTCTTGTTCTTCAAATGTCCGAACGTTTTCAGCTCTTTCTTTCTCTCTCTCAAAAAAACCAAAAGTTGAGTGTGTGTGTGAAGGGTTTGATGGGCAGCCATCACCTTTATTCACCAACTTTTCAAAGTTTTGTCCTTTTGGACACTTTTTACCCCTAAACTTGGGTTTTATAACCTATCTTCTTTTTCTTCACTTTTATTCTTTCTTTCGTGTCTTTAAAAAATAACCGGGTGTTACATGATCATAGTAGGAAATTGTTACAATTTCTTGCATAATGTTAATAAAACCGTATATTGATTAACATGGATGTTTTATGTTTTGACCAAGTTTTGTAATAAATATTATGAATATTTATTATGGATCATAATTTTTATTAAAATTGATATAAACATGTCATGGATAAAATGAGAGTTTTAATTTGGTCTCATAAAACATTTCATAAATCAAATGGAAGTTTTGGTTGTGAATCATAAAACTCATATTAATGTGAAGTTTTTAGCATGAGTATATAACTAAACTCATGATGAAAAGAAAATAGAAAGAAGAAGAAATTTATTCTCTTTAGATATAACAGTTTTATAGAAATTTAGGGAGGGACACTCTCTAAATTGTACTTCATACACCATCATCTTTAACATTTTTCCACATAACATCATAACACATATTTTACACCGTGATCTCTCGGGCCGAGGCACTCTCCGGCAGTACATACTGCTTTGGTTGTTGTACCCTAGGAGACAGACGCGTTGTCTTGAGTAGAGGCGTGAAATCTGTTTTAAGGGACCCTGTCTAACAGGATCATCAGCCACAACCGTCAATCTTGTATTTGTTACTTGTTGCAGTAAAAGGGTATAGTTGAAGATTCGAACGCGATGAAGGCTCATGTCAAGAATACTATATGAAGACTCGTTGGAGTATATACTAAAGACTGATGTTCGAATAAAGTTTGGTACATAAATATTATTTATATTTATTTTTCTAGTAGTATTTGTAAACGGTATCGTACTACAATATTTCTCATGGCTAACGAGAGTATCGTTAGAATTACTATTTTTTAATATAAAAAAGAACCTATTTCTTACGAATTATCCAGCTCTTATTTTTCTGTTGAAATTTTTGCTGTGTGTAAGTTATGCATGGGTAGCTGTAAATTTTGTGTGATGGTTCATATTTTACAACACAAGAATACATTTTGCTGTTTTCAAGAAAAGCATGCAACAATTCCCAATAATAACCAGAGTCCATGCTTTTTGTGTACATATCAAAACCTAATAAACTAATGATCATGCAATCATGATGATGAAGGAGCATGTGCGCTCCCCAGAACTTTCTACTGGTTAACATATTAACAATATTAATAATAATACTATGATTTAATAATTGCCATTTGTTACGGATCAAGTTGTAAGATGCCATTCTCGATCTCATGTGTTATTTGCAGTAGTTGTCTAGATTATTTCTTGCAACGTCACCCTTCATTAATGCCACACAAACCTCATTTTCTTAATCAATTCGAAGGTATTCTAATCACACTAGTGTTGCCTGCCTGTCTGTCAAGGCTACGTCTTTCTTCAATTACGTTAAATACTTGATTAATTATCGATGTAAGCCCACATGACTTATTCATGTGCGGGACTTCTTTAAGAGAGTTTCATTGTGGCTTTTAGCAATATAACCAAATGAAAGTGAAATCAAACTACTACAAATTTTTGCTTACATATCTCACAAAATATGACCCTATTTCATATAGATCGGGGTGTAATATTGATTTGGGTGTCGAGTAAACATTTAGAATCCGGTTTTTATGTAAACAACCAGGCTTTTTTATAGAAGGAAATAAATAGCAAATAGATCGGTACCCATGTTGATAGAACAATCAAACTCTATAGCAGGAGAATCGAGCATTATGATGTAAAGTAATATGTTTTAGAGTAACTTACAAAAGGTGACATTTACCTTTATAAGTAACATCGTTTTTCAACATTTATCTTTACTAATTACGCTAGATAACCTTAATGTATATGATTTGTTTCATTTGTGGTCCATTTGTCTAACGATCATTAGCTTTATAAAAAATGATAATAAAAATACATAAAATTTGTTTGAGTTTTAACTTGTTCAGTCTCAACATTTTACAAATCATATTGATAAACATAAATAATTTCATGGGGTTTAGATATTTCTATGTATTTAGTTTATTATTGATATTTAAATTATATGATACAATTTTTTTTGTAGAATAGCTTTAAGAAAATGATGATAAAAATATATAAATTTGTTTGAGGTTTTACTCGTTGGTCTTAATGTTTTACTAATTATATTTTCTTAGATAACTTCACGTGACTTGCATTATAATTTTTATATATTAAGTTTATTTTTGATATTTAAATCCTATGATAAAATATTTTTTTAGTTGAACTAGCAATATAAAAATGATGATAATAATACTTAAAATTTGTTTGCGATTTAACTCATCATACTCAACATTTTACTAATCATATTTTTATAATACATCAATTTTTTTTAATTGTGTTGCATGGATGTTTTTTATACATCTACTCTCAAGTACGTGATAATTGTGTGATTTAAACTAATAACGCAAACGAATAATCGTTAAACTAAAGGATTAAAGATGAAGCAAACCATATAAATAAAGGTTGTCTAGTGTAAATAGTAAAAACAAATGTTAAAAGATGAAATTAGTTACAAAAATAAAGGTCATTTTCTATAATTTACTCTATATTTATTTATCGATGTCTTTCATAATCATATAAAGAAAATAATAAATTAATATATAGATATTAACAAAACTAAATAGTAAATGATAGGAACTAAAAGGACCAGAGGAACTTTATTAACATAGACATTAATGGAAATCGACATAAGTCCCGTCATTAGCCTCTTAAGATTATAATAGGTAACGGTCATATAATAAGTGCTATTATATACGCATTCATGCTAAACGTTTATAACAACGAAGAGAATCACAACATGTGAAAGACAAACCCTTGTGTTTCAAAAAATCATAGTAGTGGAAATGTACCGGACCCTAAGTCTCAAAGCTAGAGTCATGTCTTGAAATGCTAGTCAATTTCAGGGTGTTTTGGTACAATGATGAAATACCATATTGGCTAATAAATATATAACTCTAGTGTAGTCACACCACTGTAAGGTAGGAGTAGTAATTGGAATATGTAGCTCATGGAGTAAAGGAATGTACTCACCCTTAGTAGTAGTGTGAGGAAGGTCACAATACTCTACTTCGATGCTAAAAAGAGCAACCATATTTGTAACTCCAATTGATTGGGTTGGGTTCAATAAATTACCCAACATCATGTGGTGGATCTTCAATCATTTGGACAAGCATACCGGTTAGCATCTTTATAAGCATGAACAACTAAACTAGTAGAGCCTTGAGTAGTCAAACCATGAGTCAGACTACCCTGGACGTATCAAAGAATATGTTTTAAAAGGATCTAGTGATGGTAAGTCATTGGTAACATTAACCTTGTAAATATTTTAGATTGAGAGTAGGCAATCAATAAACAAGATATAACAATCAGCGAAAAGGTCCCAATGTAATCAATACGCATCTTTTTTTTTCTCAAATAACAATTTTACATTATATAGCATAGACGAAATGACAAAAGAACTATAACTTCAGCGGAAGTGCTAGACGGGATTGTTATTATACGGGAGTCAAAAACTACAATATCAGTTGATACTTATTTTGAAGGAAAGGAAGATCCGCTAGTTAGTCCATACATACGTACATATGTATGTACACACATACATGCATACATGCATACATGCATCCATGCATCCATGCCTCCATGCATCCATGCCTCTATGCATCCGTCCATCCATGTTTCCGTCCATCCGTCCGTCCATCCGTACGTACGTACGTACATCCGTACGTACGTACGTACATCCGTACGTACGTACGTACATCCGTACGTACACACGTACGTACACACGTACGTACGTACACACGTACGTACGTACACACGTACGTACGTACACACGTACGTACGTACACACGTACGTACGTACACACGTACGTACGTACACACGTACGTACGTACTACGTACCTACGTACATACGTACATACGTACATACGTACATATGTACATACACACACACACTCACATACATACATTATGTACGTACTTTGATGAATTGATTTGAAGTGACATTAGTTTAAGGTTTCTATGCCTGCATCTACTCATTATTACAAACATTGAAGACCGTCGAAGTTCATATCCTGGGATTTTTACCCTAGTCCAATCGCTTCATCTTTCTTACCATAAAGTTGTTTCTAGGTTTATGGTTCAAGCAATTTTATTGTTGCAACTTCAAGCATGACATTCAGGTTTGCATCCATCTCCTTGTTTGAATTGATTTGTAATATAGAGGTTATACTTTGTAGTGTTCGTAAAGCTAGTTGTTTGTGATAAAGTTAGTTATTGATATGCTATTTATCTATTGGATCTACGTTGTCTGCTTAATATTTTTATTTTTCTGGTGGTTTGAATAACAACGGAAATTAGCTCTTTTGGCATTGTAAAGTTCCAAATTAAAAAAAAGCAGGTGCACTGCTTGATATTTTTGATGATTTGCTAGATGTGAAGGTGACATTAAGATTTAGGAGTTATATATACATTTTTAACTAATATATATACTTAAAACTAAAAATGAGGAGTTATATATATTTTTCTTAATTGTCATATGATTCAAGCTTTAGTCCTTGTTGGTATGACATTGTAATACACTTTGTTACATTAGGCAACTTGATACCCTTGTTACATCAATGTAATACATTCTAGCATTATTGTTTTACCCACATAACACTTTCTTACATTATTGTTTGTATATGTATTTTGTTATAATAATGCGGTTATTTAATGTGAAAAGTTTGTATTTGTAGCTTTTATACTAACAAATGCATTTACTTGTTTTATGTAATGGTGAATGTTATCATCGTTACATCAATGTATTTTGCTCGTTACACCAATGTTCTTCAATAGCATAAGTGCAGGACCGTGTAGGGCTTAAACACATTACAACACAACACACAATGAGGATACTAACTACTTTAAATCAAACAGTTGAACTGGGGTAAAACCAAATTGATACAAAGAACACAAGTAAAGCAAGAGACAGACAAGAGAGTATGGGTTTCAAGGGGCGTATATTGCTTTCTCAATTTCATTTACAAGTGTTACAAAAGCATAAAGAAAGATACAATAACTTAAATACTTATACTAAAAACAACCTACAGCCGGCTTATACTTTGAAAGCCAGCTGGATTACAATTTCTACCACTAACAAAATCAATTTAGGATCAAAAAAGGGGCAAAAACAAAAAAAAAAAACAAAATATCGGCCTTTTTTACCTGTGTGTACTATGACATGCCATAGCTCACATCCTTATTACATTACAAAAAGGAATAAAGTACATAAATGGAAAGTACCGACTCAAACCTCAATGTACAGTTACCAAAAGCAAGGCCCCTTTTCACCAACTCATTTAATTGGTGACTTTACAGAGATGCAGCGGACAAGGTGCTTTCAATTCACATTACCTCAGATAAAGCATGTGTACTAAAGTCTTCGGAAGAAAATCTGTCTTCATTCATAGGTTGAAGCTTCGGAAGAGTTTGTCTCTGCAGGCTCCTTCGAAGACTTCATGTTTGGCTTTCCGGAAGATATTGGTCTTGGCATTCGAATATTTACACGTAGAGTATTTTCCTAATGCATTGTGTAAAACCTTCCTAAGCATCTTCACTTCAGTACTTGTGCATGTTGCGGAGACACTTAGGATTTGGTTTTGGGGTTGCATCATACTTAAAAGAATCCTTACAAACCCCCCCTAGCTGATGCGACCAAAAACACATTAGAAATCTTCAATGTTGGTAGTCTTCAGTAACAATCAGGAACCATTCCTTTCTTCATTAGATGGTCATGATCATCAAGACTCTCATATATCTTCTCATCTCAAAGAGATCAAGGCAGAGTAAGTTGAATATGTCTTGCCATGAGTAGACATTCTCCAAACAACCTTGATCTCTGATAACCCAATTCCATCTTTCTGGATTGGTCGAGTAAAGTCCAGGACAAGATGGTTGTCCTCAAGGGGCAAGTTAGAGAGCCACTTGATAGGAGTTGAGTGTGGCTGCTCCTCATGCACTTTTCCTCAATGTTGATCTGATTCAGCCTGAGGTGCAGATGTAGATGACTTTGGCTTCTTCTCTTCTTAGTCTTTGGTTTAGAAGCCATCCTCTTCTTCCTCTTAGATGTCTTTAACTGAGAAGACTGGTCCTGCAAGCACCATGTTTGACCATCTTGTCTTTCTCAGTTGGGTGTTCCTCCCTCACAGGTTTGCCATAAGGATAGGGAGTTTACCCTGCCTAGGATCAGAAATATGATACTGCTTGCTGAGCTCAGTTGGATGCTGGTTGAGGTGTCTCTTCTGGTTGGTTCAAACTTGACCTCCACTTCATGGTGGGACTTTTGACTTGGAAGATAGTGCAAGTCATAAGTTCTCCACTTTTTAATCTTCTGCTTGATCACCCTAATATGCTCATCATAATGGATAGAGACATGGGGCAAGTCTCCTTCCGTAGAATCCAATAGCTTCACAGAAGCTCACCTTCTAGCATTCAGTCCCTGTCAGCAGACTTCTTGCATTCTTTTTGTTTTTTGAATGAATGGCTCTGACTTTGCAGCTTTCTTCCCTTAGCTTCCTTTTAGTTGTCTTTCCTTTTTTGACTAGCCTCAAGCTCGTTGCTTTAGTTAGGTCACTCGAACTCAATGAAGTCATAGGACAAGGGACGAAGTGTCATCGTTCTGGCCAATAGAACCCTGTGCCTCATGTGTTGATCATCTGATCCCTATCTTCTTCTTTATCTACCTGAGGTTCTTGGTGGAGCCACCTCTTCCTGTGCAGGCTTTCTTGAACTGGTGAGAGAGTGGGAGCATGCTTGGTAAATTCGTTTCTAGTCTCTTCTCCTCTTTGAGTTGGAGAAGTAACCACTTGCATCCTCTTTCGCCTTCAACTCTCTTGACACTTTCCATGTCAGCCAGTTCACATTTAAACTCTTCTAAGGGGAGGAAGATGATTTTATCAATGTCATAGTTTCCTGGTCTGTGATAGGTAATCCTGACTGCCCTTAACTCACTCATCATCTTGAGTATTTGGTCTGGGGGCACCCTGATTGCAAACGTTGCCATGAGCTAGATGACCCAGTAAACTGTCTCCCCTTAGTCTTCCTTTTCCTTCTCTCTCTCTCCTCCCTCAATTTCCTCAGGCATTATCCTTTTCCCTTTGTCAGCCAACAGACCTTGTGACTCAGGGTGGATTGAGCTGGCCTTCCATTGCTCTGGAGTAGCTTTCCATGCTCTGGCCAGAGATAGGCTGAGAAACACGCTTTCACCAGCAGGTTCCTCAGATGGTATTTTTTTGGACCTCTTCCGTCAGTTTGTTGATGATGAGACCAGGGGTCTCAGGTTCGGGCCGACTGGGCCTTCACGTCAAGGTTTCCCCCCCTATGAAACTAATCTTAGGTCCACCCTCAACTCCTTTGACGATGCATTGGCCTGATTGCCTAAGTGTCCTTCTTAGAGTGAACTCTGCAAGGATCCTGTCCTGGATGTCTTTGAAGCAGCTTTCAGCTTTGTCTTGGAATTGCTTGGATTGACAATTGGCAAGATTGACTAATCCAGGTCTTTCATAGAAGCTCAGGCTTTGAATTGAAAAACTGTTCTTGTTGGCCTTGAACTCTGTGAAGTGTATAAGGGCTCTCCTGTCATCATCATACCTCACCTTATGATGTAATTTGGCCAGTTCCTTGTGGTGGACTGATGAGACAGCCGCCTTGGTATCCTCTTCCTCAAAGAGACTCCTTGAGTGAGTCATGAGTCACATTACTGTGAACTTGGAGGAAGTTTGCTGAAATGCACAACAGCAAGTGGGAGGTGAGTCCTCTATGTCCATTCTCTCTGAAGAACTCCCAGGTTCTGTGGTTGTCATCTTCTCCCCTTTTTGGTAGCATCATCCACTTGATAGTGAGCTGGAGATAAGTCAATCACTTCCACAGGTTTCTTGTGTTCCTGGTTGAAGCTCTCCTTAAAGGTCTCCCAGCTATTTTTTTCCTGCAGATATGATCTGGAGTGCTGATCATTGACCCTGTTTTGGTAAGGGTAGTCACCTGAGATTCCAAGTGACTAACCTTAACTAAAATAGGTGCAGTTTTTTGAACAATTTCTGCCCTTTGTCTCGATTTCCCCTCTCTTCATCCAGAAGAATCATGGGGGATGAGATTATTGGAAACCAAAGTCCTCTCTCTCACCCCCAGCTTGAGTTTCTCCTTGGCTGCTGGTTCCGCTGCTCACAGCCGCCTCAGTTGAGATGCCAAGTGGGCTGAGTTGCCATGGTTGAGGTCTTAATGATTTTATCACTTTTCAAAAGTGGAGAGCCTCTTCCATATGGAACATCCTGACCGGTTCAGAAGTGTCCACCTCAGTATAGGTGAAAACTGATGTGGGATAGACCTGAGGAGAGTCAGATGTACTCATCTCTCTTTGAGTAGGGAGGAGAAGAGAGACTGCTGGTACCCACTGAAACCTAAGTCTTCATCATATAAAGGATGGTTGGGAATTTGGTTGGTTTGAATCCAAAGGTTGGGGTGTAGCTTGTCCCCTAAAGGTTGTTCACTTGAGTGTTGAGACTCAGAGTGAAGCCTTAAGGTTTTTGGGCAGTGAGCTCATCAATGGTATCTTGAGGAACCTCAAGCCCGATAGGTGAAGTAATGGAGTGGTTTGCGCCTCAGGAGAATGGGAGCTCTAGTGTCCACTCTTCCTGTAAGTTGATATTTGGGGGCCTGCACAGACTCAATAGCCTGAGCAGGGTTCGTTGGATTTTCTTTGGTAGGTGAGGGTGATTCTGGTCTTTTTAATGGTAAGGACAAAGAGGTGTGGGTTCAACACTAGCTTGTGTTGCTAGGTTGTCACCTTGAGCAATGAGCTCTAACATTTTTGGGACTAGGGCTGTTTCTACCCCAGAGAAGCCTACAGTTGGCTTCTTCATTATTTTAAAGATGCCGGGCTTCATCTGTCCCAATTTAAGAATATTACCTGTTTCCCTCAACTGTGAGCCCAGTTCACAGTTGAGAATGTGTTGAACATATCTAGGAAACATGTAATACTCTAAGGAGTCTAAGTTTGCAAGTAAATTAGTATAGACAAATTGTGAATACCTGAACTTGACCCCCTGAACCATTCCATGAACTATAAAGGAGAGATCCTCAGGAATCTGGTCCCATCCACCATGCTTGTTTGACAAGCTGTGGATAACCACATGGAGCAGGAATTTCCATTGGGATGAGACCTTCCCTTTCCTAAAGGTCTTTACAGAGAAATCTCCCTCATAGCCCATCTGCTCAAAAGAATGATTAACAGCTTCTTGGGAAGGACACCTCACCTTCTTCATCATCCAGCTGTAGATGTTGGTTAATGATGGCCGGAGTGATGAAGATTGTCCTCCCTTGCACTGTGGCAGACAGTGCCTTCTCCCCATCCATAATGACCTCTTGGCAGGTCTTCCAGAATTCAAGCAAATGATCCTCATATAGAGTAGGATCAATGGTCAGGGAGGTGAAATAGTTTGACAGAGTCAAGAATTGGCAAATCTCTGAGAAACTTGCATCTTTCTCAGAGCTTAACAGAGCAACTTGATTATGTTGCCTGTGTAGTTGCATGGAGAAATCAGGGTTGTTTCTGCGGTTAAGGTTGGCCATTTCAGAAGCTTAAGGGTGAAGAAAGGTAGAAAGCAAAGGCGGTTTAGAGAATTAGGTTAGAGAAACAGTAGAATTGAGGAAGATAGTGGGAAAGAGGGGGAACCGTTGGGTATTTATATGAAAAGGGATTTGAACCAAAGTTAATGAAAGAGGATAAACTTTGAAATCCGAAAGTCGGTCCCACCTCTGAAAAGTAGTTTACTTTTGCTCAAAAAGTAGTTTTCTTGGAATTCGAAAAGCTTCCGAAGTTTATTTGTCTTCGGAAGTTTTGATTGAAAAAGCTTCCGAAGCTAAAATGGCTTCGGAAGATTTTCCTGAGAGTCTTGATAATTTATGCTTCGGAAGAGAAATAAACCCTTGAATGCTTTGTATGAAATAAACAAAGCTTCCGAAGGTTAATTTTGCTTCGGAAGGAAAAGGTTCTTAAAAATAAATAAGTGTCTGAGATAAGAATTTTAAGCTTCGGAAGATGAATTTGACTTCTTCCGAAGGTAAAATCTCTTTACAGTTATTTATTTTGAAGACATGTTTTTCTTCCGAAGATAAAATTTTATCTTCCGAAGTATCAAAATTTTCAAGAATCTAAGGAAAGTCTTCAAAAAGAATTTTACATCCAAAGAAAACATGAGCTTATGAAAGTGATGAACTAGACAACTTAGGACACACATATTTTAAGAAGAAATAATTAGAATTAGTTTTAATAAAAGTCTACTCAAAGTTAATCATCCCAATAGCTGATATCAGATACTTAAATCTCTGTTCATCAAAGCTTTTGTGAACAGATCAGCATATTGTTCATCTGTATGAACTTTGACTAGTTTAATTAATCCTTTTTCATAGTTATCTCTTATTAATGATACCTGATGTTGATGTGTTTGGTCCTTGAGTGCTGCACAGGGTTCTCAGTGATAGAGATAGCACTATTGTTGTCTATGTGGATAGGAGTCTCTTTGAAGTTAAATCCATAGTCCAGCATCTGATTTTGAATCCAAAGCACTTGAGCACAGCAGCTTGCAGCAGCAATGTATTCAGCCTCAGCAGTTGATGCAGACACACAGGATTGTTTCTTGCATTGCCATGAGACCACCCTTCCACCAAGGAATTGACATCCCCCAGATGTAGACTTTGCAGTCATATTGCAACCACCATAATCACTATCTGTATAGGCATACAGATTGAAATTGGATTCTTTGGATACCATAGACCAAGTGTTGAAGCACCTTTGAGGTATCTTAAAATCCTTTTCACAGTGATTAAGTGAGACATCTTAGGGTTGGCTTGATATCTTGCACAAATACATGTAGCAAACATGATATCAGGCCTGCTAGCTGTAAGATACATAAGAGACCCAATCATAGCCCTGTATAAGTGTTCATCTACACACTCCCCCTCAAGATCTGGACCAAGGGAGTGGTTTCTGGCTATGGGTGTCTTAGCAATCTTACAATCAGTCATATTGAACCTCTTGAGTATGTCTTGAACATACTTTGACTGACTTATGAAGATGCCATCTTCAACCTGCTTCACTTGAATTCCCAGAAAGAAGTTGAGTTCTCCCATTGAACTCATCTCAAATCTGTCTTTCATCAGCTTCTCAAAGTCTTTGCAGAGCTTTGGATTAGTTGAACCAAAGATGATGTCATCAACATATACTTGAACCAGCAATAAGTCATTTCCCTGTCCTTTGATGAAGAGAGTTCCATCTATAGTACCTCTTCTGTATCCATGCTTACAAGATACTCAGATAGTGTCTCATACCACTTCCTGGGTGCCTGATGCAGCCCATAAAGAGCTTTGTCAAGCTTGCAGACATAATCAGGATGATCAGGGTCTACAAAACCAGGTGGCTGTTTGACATAAACCTCCTCATCAATCACTCCATATAAGAAAGCACACTTTACATCAAGTTGGTAGACCTTGAAGTTCTTGGATGCAGCAAATGCCAGGAATATCCTAACAGCTTCTAGTCTTGCTACAGGAGCAAAGACATCAGTGTAGTCAATCCCTTCTTCTTGTGTGTATCCTTGAACAACTAGTCTTGCCTTGTTCTTGATGATGATTCCTCTATCATCCTTCTTGTTTCTAAAAACCCATTTGGTTCCAATGGTAGTCTTCCCATGAGGAAGAGGACAAAGGTTCCAAACTTTCTGCCTTTTGAATTGAAGCAGCTCTTGTTGCATAGCTTCAACCCAAATTCCATCCTTTAGAGCTTCATCAACTTTCTTGGGCTCTATCTGAGATAAGAAACAAGAGTGAAAACAAACATTTGCTTCATGGGTTTGTCCTCTTGTTCTTACCCCTGTGACAACATCTCCAATGATGTTTGTGGTGGGGTGAGACTTGTGGATCCTTAGCTGAGGGATCACAGCAAGTTGCTGAGAAAGATCTAAATTTGAGAAATTTAAATCTGGTCTTGAAGATTCACCCTCCACAATATCACACTTATCAAGATTAACTTGATCCAATGAGTGTGAGACATCATTGATGTTGTCATCTATGGTATGGTTATTAGCATCAAGAAATTCCCGATCACTATCACCATCACCATTGTTGTCTTCTACAAGTGAGGTGTCTTTACACTGGTGGGGCCAAAGAGATCCATATGTAACAAGTGTAGGGGAGTAGTGATGGAGTTCTTTTCCTTAGGCTTGTGAGATACCTTGTGTTGCTTCCCTTTCAGGCATGCAACACAATGATCATCACTAGTAAACTCTTTCTTTGGCATTCCAGTTACCAGATCATGTTTAATTAATTTATTCATGTTCTTAAAGTTTACATGGCACATTCTTTTATGCCATAGGAAAGACTCATCACTATTTGCTTTAGATAGAAAGCATGAAACTTCTCCTGAGGGAGATGTTTCTTGCAAATCCATCTTGTACATGTTCCCTTTCCTGGGGGCTCTGAGCAGGATATGCTCATGAGGAATGACCACACCAGGTTTAAGAACAATGCACTCATGCTCAGTAAAGAGCATGTTATGACTCTGATCACAAAATTGGGATACACTCAGAAGATTGTACCCAAGCTCCTTAACAAAGTTTACCTTCTCAATGCTGAGCTTACCATTTGTGACCTTGCCCCTTCCAGAAATGTAACCACCTTCATCTCCTCCAAAAGCAACTGGTCCTCCATCAATTCTCTCAAAATTATGGAGTAGAGACCTATTGCCTGTCATGTGCCTGGAACAGCCACTGTCAATTATCCAGACAATCCTGTTGGTCTTGAGCTGTTCCTGCACAGAGAAAATGATTAGTTACATTTGAAAACCCAAGCCTTACTTGTCTTGGGCTCATTAACAGTAATAGAAGGTAATGCAACAGTAATAGATCCTATGGTTGTACTAAGGGGATCTTCAGCTGTTGTTGATGGAGAAACCTCAGTCATTTGGTCTTTCTTAGACTTCCACACCACCTTTGGAGTCTTGGACTTGACCTTCAAAACCTTAGAAGCTTTTGGAACTTCACAAGTTTTGATGAATGATCCTTCGGAAGAATCTACAGTCACTGCAGCAGACTTTAGTGCTTCGGAAGAACTCCTTTCTTCCGAGACCAACTTTGCTTCCGAAGGTAATTTTCCGCTTACCTTCTTCTTTGATTTGGAGCTTCCGAAGGAAACAGACTTTCCTTCCGAAGCTTGAGACTTCTTGAGACTCTTTGAAGTCTTTGTTTTAGTCATGTGGACAGTACTTTTAGGATTGTATGGGCAATCCTTAGCAATATGAGAAGTACTTTCACACATAACACACAACATTTTCTTCTTCAAAGAAGTCTCCCTTTGAGAGCAAGACTGACTTTGGTCACATCCCTTCTCCACCTTCATCTTGGTAGATGCTGAGACAGTTCCTTTGGGCTGTGAACTGTTCTTGGAGTTTGATGGTCCAGGCTGTGCAGCAGTGGTACACAGCAGCTCAGTCTTCTTCTTGGCACTGAGATGATTTGAACAAGAACCATGACTCTTAGCTGAGGAGTCTTGGTTGATGTCTTCAGTCCTTACTACTTTGAAACCTGCAGAGATGAAAACTTGTTTCTGCTTAGCATCAAAAGTAGCCTTGATTTCTTGAGCCTTCTTTGCCTTTCTTTTGCTCTTTCTGATCAAGTTCTTTCTTTTGGACTTGGTCATCACAGTTGATTTCTTCTCCTCAGAAGGATAGTGGCCCTTGGAAGAATCCTCTTCTTCACTCTTCTCAGATGAATTCTTCACTATCACTTCTTCATCATCCTCACTTACAGGATCTATGAGAGGAAGCTCATCTTCACAAGTTCCACACCTAGGAGATCTTACAGACAAGATTGTGTGTGGAGGAGCTATCTCATTTGATCCCAGTCCCTGTCTATTTTGATAACAAACCTTGTTGTGTAGGGATGAGGATATCATGTTCTTGAAGGTCTCTTCTTCAAGAACACTCTTCTCTGCCTTGGCTTTGCTGATCACAAGCTCAGCCTGGCACTCAGTTAACTTAGTGATGAGATCTTGGATCTGAGTTCTGAAATCTGTATGTTCATGTTTTAGTACTGAAATGGTTTTCTCCAAGTTCTCTATCTTTAACTTGTAATCATTTTCAGACTTTCTAAAATCAGATTTTAATATGTTTAATGACTCAAGATCAGATCTCATCTCTAGGTTATAGGACCTGTATCTATTTACTTTAGCAATGCATTCAGGGGAGCAAAGATGTTCAATACCTTGGCTTCATCATGGTCAGCCATCAGTGCTTGGTTTGGAGAAGCATCCTCCACCTGAAAACTCCAGTCAAAGCCTTTCTTCAACAGCAACAGCAGCATGTTGCTTTGTCTTCTCAGCCTGAGGAGCTTTGTCAGTAAAGTTTGGTCTGGGTTGTGTTTGGCCCCCATTTGCTTTAGGTGCCTTACACTCCCTGGCAAAGTGACCCATAAGGTTACAGTTGTAACACTTAACTTTGCTTTTATCCAGCCCAAACTTACTACTGGTAGCATTGCTTGGAAATCTTCTTCCTGTCCTCTTGTAGAACTTCTTGGCTCTGTGAGTGAGGAGAGCCATCTGCTAAACTATCTCCATGTATTCCAGGTCATCTGGATGGATACAGTCCAGGTCTTCAAGAGTGAAGAGATAATTCCCACAGCTTTCATCTGCAGACACAAAGGCTTGAGAAGAACTTGTCTCTTGGAATGGGCTTCCTTGAGTAAAGTTCTCCCTTGGTGTCTCCGGGAAGGTGATGAAAGGACCCTTTTGTGAGTTGTCAGGGTAGCATAAGAGATGATGCTGAGGTTCTATGCTGTCCCTTTCAACCACATGAAGGGCTGAACCCATTTGATTGTTGGAGTTGCCAGATGAACCTTGCATGTTCATTTCCATCTGGTATCCACTGAGAATCCCATACAACTCTGTAAGAGTAAGAGTCTTAAGGTTCTCAGTCCTCTTGATCACCACACAATAGTGTGTCCATTGCCTAGGAAGTGAGGACATGAACATCCTTACAATGTCCCTGTTCTCAAGAGGAACTCCTCCATCCACTAGGGTATCCACAATCTCAACATACCTGAAGTATTGTTGGGTCATGGTCTCACCTGCTTTGAAGGTGAAATTTTCAAACTGCTGCTTCAGAAGATCTTTCTTGTTCTCCTTGGCTTCAGAGGAGCCTTCATACATCAGCTTCAGTGCATCCCACAGCTGTTTGGCTGTCTTGCACTTCTTAAAACCTCTGTATACAGAGTTTGGGAGAGCAGTCTGAAGAGCAGTCATGGCCTTCCTGTCAATCTCTACTCTTTTTCTATCTTCATCTGAGTAGTTGGCCACATCTTTAGGAATCATACCAGCACCAGTAGCAGAGGGGGTGCTGGGTATGAAAGGTCCATTCTCAACAGATTCCCACATTCTTGAATCAAGAGACCTGATGAAGCCTTCCATCCTCATGCACCAGGTGTCGAAATCATCAAGAGTGATCAGTGGGGATTTGTTCATGGTTCCAGTCTCCATATCAGTCTTAGAGATGGCAGCCATTTGAAGAGTTTAGCTTTTGTGTGTGTGAGGGATCTTAAGATGGTTAGATCTTATATCAAGAGCCTGGAATGCTCTGATACCAATTGCAGGACCGTTTAAGGGCTTAAGCACAATTACAACACAACAACACAATGAGGAGATTAACTAAGCTCTAATCAAACAGTGAACTGGGTAACCAAAGGTGATACAAAGAACACAAGTAAAGCAAGAGACAGAACAAGAGAATATGGGTTTCAAGGAGGCAGTATATTGCTTTCTCAAGTTCTTTTACAAGTGTTACAAAGCATAAAGAAAAGATACAAGAACTTGAAATACTTATACTACAACCTACAGCCGGCTATACTTTGAAAGCCAGCTGGATACAATTGACTAGACACTAACAAAATCAATTGTAGGATCAAAAGGCATATCTGCCTTTTGACCTTGTGACTATGACATGCCATAGCTCACATCCTTATACAATACAAAAAGGATAAAGTACATAAAGTGGAAAGTTGAAGACTCAAGACCTCAATGTACAGTTACCAAAAGCAAGGCCCCTTTTCACCAACTCATGTAAGTTGGTGACTTTACAGAGATGCAGCGGAAAAGGTGCTTTATGGAACAGTACATCAGATAAAGCATGTGTACTAAAAGTCTTCAGAAGAAATCTGTCTTCATAGGTTGAAGCTTCGGAAGACTTTGTCTCTGAAGCTTCGGAAGACTTCATGTTTGGCTTCGGAAGATATTGGTCTTGGCTTCGGAAGATTTTACACTTAGAGTATTTTCTAATGCTTTGTGTAAAACTTCCGAAGCATTCTTCACTTCAGTACTTAGTGCATGTTGCTGAGACACTTAGGCTGTTTTGGGTTGCATCAGACTTCAGGAATCCTTACAAGATGGCTGCTGGGTGTAAGTCAGGTATTGCTGAGACTGGGAGATTCCTGAGCCTTCAGCAACCATTAAAGCGTTGCTAGCAGGAAGACTCAAGAGTCTGCTTGTCTGATGACCCCTCTTGCTTTCCATTTCCAAACGGTATCCATCAAGGATCCCATAGAGTTCGGTCATGGTGAGTGTATTCAGATTCTCTGTTCTCTTGATAGAGACACAGTAGAATGTCCACTCATTGGGTAGAGCACTCATAAACTTTCTAGTAAGGTCTCTGAGTTCATGAGTGATTCCCACAGATTGAAGGGAAGAAATGATATCCATGTACTTGAAATATTGCTGGCTAAGAGTCTCTCCAGCAACATAGGTGAAGTTCTCAAATTGCTGCTTCAGTGAGTCCTTCTTGGAATCATTCGAGCTTG
Source organism: Flaveria ramosissima (assembly GCA_025215565.1). NCBI lineage: Eukaryota > Viridiplantae > Streptophyta > Magnoliopsida > Asterales > Asteraceae > Flaveria > Flaveria ramosissima. Next base: position 25,507,239 of record CM046037.1, on the reverse strand, counting down.
AGTACATTTGAGCAAGAGCATCAAAGAGTTCTTTGGCAGACTTACAATGCTCAAACCCCACCATGATAGAGTTTGGGATTGCAGTCATAAGAACAGTCATAGCATTGCTGTCTATGTCAAGCTTCTTCCTGTCTTCATCAGAATAATCTTCAACGGCTTTCTCAATCATGGCACCGTTTCCACCAGCTACTTTTGGCTTATACGGGCCATTGACAATGGATTGCCACATCTTGCTGTCTTGATACCTGATGAAGCCTTCCATTCTTCTGCTCCAAGACCTGAAGTTTTCAGGGGTGATGATGGGAGCTTTGGTCATCGTTCCCATCTCTACTTCAGATTTGTTGAGGGCCATTTTAAGTGAGGTATAAGGAGGAGTGAAAAACTGGTTGATTAGGATGGTAAGATCTCACAATCAAGAGCCTAAAAAGCTCTGATACCAATTGCAGGATCAGGTTTGTCACTTAAACACTTGTATTTCTCTCAAACTCACTTATGGAAACACTCAAATCAGATATAGTAATGTATTTTACAAGAGTTGATAATAATATAATAAGTAGCAAAAGAACAAGCAGAATAATTTTCAAGGCACTTGTATATATTACTTCTCAACTCAAGATATTACAAGACTCTTACAAGCATGAAACAAGAGTTACAATGAGAAACTATATATACTAGATCATACAGCCGGATATACTTTGATACCAGCTGGAAACCTAAGACTAAAGCATATACTACAATGCTAAAGTTAAGGACATGTCCATGACTTACCTTTTGTCACCAACTAAAGATGGCAACTGTACTAACATAAAAAGGTAAACAGTGGATTAAAGTATGGTCAACTAACTGGCTTTTGAGAAAATGCCATGCAGTATCTCAGAGATTTGCAGCGGTGTGTCAGAGAGGCCATACTTATGTCCACTGGATAATAGAAGTGTCTTCCGAAGGTTAACTGGCTTCGGAAGAACTTGTTCTTCCGAAGCCACTTATACTTCGGAAGAGGCTTCTATGCTTCCGAGGCTTTGAGGACTTCTTGTACTTCGGAAGTTGACTTCAGATCTTTCTCTCTAAGTCTTGATCTTCGGAAGTAGGTTCTTTGTCTTCGGAAGTTGGAGTTTTCCTTCGAAAGTGTGTTTTACACTTAGTCTTCGGAAGAGCTCCTTCTTCCTTCGGAAGTTCCATACTTAGCTTCGGAAGTCGTTTGTTTGTTGTACCAAAATCTTCTAAGTGACTTGGTTTTGGTTGCAACAGCCTTTCTAGATCCAACAATATCTTTCGAGGGTTAATTCCTCTTCGGAAGAATTTATACTTAGTGAAAATTACAGAGAAGGACCTTTTGTAACAGGGCTTAGATTGTTTTGACACAAGACTATACACATTAAAAGGTTTTCAAATGAGATAGACTAATCAATATTTATCATCCCAATAGTTGTAATATTTACTTGAATCTTTGTTCATTAAAAGCTTTGGTGAACAAGTCAGCATATTGTTCATTCGAGTCAACTTTGATTAGCTTAATTAGATTTTTCTCATGAATATCACTAATGAAATGGTACCTGATATCAATGTGCTTTGTCTTGGAGTGCTTCACTGGATTTTCAGTAATGGAGATAGCACTATTGTTGTGAATGTGGATAGGAGTGCTCATGAAGTTGAATCCGTAGTCTATCATCTAGTTCTGAATCGATAGCAGTTGAGCACAACAACTGGCAGTAGCAATGTATTCAGCTTCAGTAGTTGATGTTAAGACACAAGATTGCTTCTTGCATTGCCATGAGATGATCCTTCCACCAAGAAATTGACATTCACCTGATGTTGATTTCTTGTTGATATTGCAGCCACCATAGTCACTATCAGAGTAGACATAGAGATTGAAATTGTTGTTCCTTGGATACCAAAGACCTAATTTAGGTGCTCCTTTAAGGTATCTGAAGATTCTCTTGGCAACAACTAGATGAGACACCTTTAGAGCAACCTTATATCTTGCACAAATGCAAGTTGCAAACATGATATTCGGTCTACTTGCGGTGAGATACATTAGAGAACTGATAATTTCCCTATACTGATGTTGATCAGTATCCTCCCCCTCATAGTCAAGGCAAAGATTATGGTTTCTGGGTTTAGGTGTTTTGGCTGGCTTACAATCTTTCATGTCACATCTTTTTAAGATGTCATTGACATACTTAGATTGACTGATGAAAAACTCTTCCTTCATTTGCATCACTTGAATTCAAAGGAAAAAGTCCATTTTTCCCATGGAACTCATCTCAAACTTCTTCTTCATAATGCTCTCAAAGTCTTTACACATTTGGTCATTTGAGGAACCAAATATGATGTCATCAACATAGACTTGAACGAGCAAGATGTCCTTTCCAGACTTCCTTATGAAAAGAGTCTTATCAATGGTGCCTCTAGTGTAACCATTCTTCAGGAGAAACTGAGACAATGTCTCATACCACAGCCTAGGTGCTTGATGCAGCCCATATAGAGCTTTATCCAATTTGCACACATAGTTGGGGTGTTGTGGGTCTTCAAATCCTGGAGGCTGGCACACATAGACTTTCCTATCTATATCCTCATATAGAAAGGCACACTTGACATCAAGTTGGTAGACAGTAAAGTTCTTGGATGCAGCATAAGCAAGGAAGATCCTAACCGCCTCAAGTCTTGCAACAGGTGCAAAGACATCAGTATAATCAATTCCTTCCTCTTAAGTGTATCCTTGAACCACCAGTCTTTCCTTGTTCTTGATGATCAAGCCTCTATCATCTCTCTTGTTTCTGAAAACCCTTTTGTGCCTATAGGTACTTGACCAGATGGTAGCGGACATAGGTTCCAAGCCTTTTGTCTCTTGAGTTGAAGAAGCTCATCTTGTATTGATTCAACCCAACTACTATCTTTCAAGGCATCTTCTACCTTCTTGGGTTTCATCTGGGATAATAAGCATGAGTACAAGCAGACATTCCCATTGTGAGTTTGTCCTCTTGTTCTCACACCTTCAAAGACTTCCCCTATGATGTTCTCAGCTGGATGAGTGTTGTGAATCCTAAGTCTAGGAATTACCTCCAGTTGCAAAGATAGATCCAGATTGGACATATTTTGCTCAGGAGCTTGAATACTTTGTCCAGCTGCTGTTTCAAACTCATTCAATGAGGACTGATTGAATGAATGAGAAACATCATCATCATTTGTTGGCTGTGAAGCAACATTAACAGTTGCATGTTCCTTCAAGATGCTACTTCCATCAGCTTGGTGTTGTGCAGTGTCACCTGATGAAGTTTGAGGGTCAACAGGTGAATCACTGGTTGAAGCTCCACTATCCCTTGAGATAGTCATACTGTCAGTTCTGCCAATAGTGGAAGCTTGATTTGTTGCAGCTCTTGGACAACTTGGAATAGGCCTGTTGGTTTTCATCAGAATCACTTTGAGCACCTATTCCAGCTGAAACATTCTCACAGGATGGTTTAGAATAGTTTGGAAACAATTCTAAATCAAAGATATGATCAGGGCGATTCCCCCTAACACAAGAAGTGTGCTCATTAACTACAATGCTGAAAGATTCCTCAAATAGTTGATTTTTGATGTTATAAACTCTATAAGCTTTAGAGTTAGAGGAGTATCCAACAAAGATAGCAGCATCCGATTTTTCAGCAAATTTTGCCAAATTGTCTTTTGTGTTAGGTATGGTACACCTGCTGCCAAAGTACCTTAGAAAGCCAATGAACGGTGGCCTCTTGTTCCATAGCTCATAAGGGGTTTTTCCATGTGGCTTAACTACAAGAACCCTGTTCTACATATAGCATGCAGTGCTGACTGCCTCTGTCCAGAATGTTAGAGGCAGCTTTGAATCAGCTAACATGGTCCGAGCAGCCTCAATAAGTATCCTGTTCATCCTCTCAGCAACACCATTTTGTTGAGGAGTTCTAGGAGCACTATATTGTCTGGCAATCCCTTTTGAGTTACAGAATGAGTTAAGAACGTGGTTCTTAAACTCAGTCCCTTGATCACTTCTGATTATTTTAACCTTATGATCAATTTGATTTTCTAATTTAAGAATAAAAGATTTTAAGTTTCAGCAGTTTTATCTTTAGGACCAAATAGATCCATGTGCAATAAGTGTAATGGAGTGGTGATGGAGTTAACAACTTTGGATTTATGAGATGCCCTGTGTTGCTTCCCTTTCAGGCATGCAATTTGCAGAAAAATTCCTTTTTAGGCAAACCATGTACCAAATTATTTTTAGCCAATTTATTCATTGTCTTAAAATTTACATGACACATTCGTTTATGCAATAGTGTTGACTCATCACCATCAGCTTTGGAAAGAAAGCATGACACTTCACCCATTGGGGAAGCATTGTTCATATCAAGCTTGTACATATCCCCTTTCCTGGGAGATCTAAGAAGTACCAATTCCTGAGGAATTGTCATCCCGGGTTTGAGGATAATGCACTTATGTTCTGTGAAGAGCATTTGATGCTTTTGATCATAAAACTGAGAAACAATTAACAGGTTGTGTTCAGGTTTTGACAATGTGAACTTTGTCAACTTTTAATTTTCCATTGGATATACTTCCTCTGCTAGAAATATATCCTCCGGCCTCACCTCCAAACTGGACAGGACCTCCATCAAAATGTTAGAATTATTTAAGGAGAGATCTGTTCCCTGTCATATGCCTGGAGCATCCACTATCCACAATCCAAACATTGTTATTCTTGTCATATGGATGTCCCTGCACGTAAGATGAGATGATTAGTTTTGATTGGAAACCCAAGCCTTGTTGGTCTTGGGTTCTTCCAATGATAATGAAAAAATTGAACCAAAATTTATGCATGGGGGTTCAATGGATGTCATTAAAGAAGAGGTTTGGGCTGCAGCATCTTCCTTGATCTTCCATACCATCCCTTGGTTGATATAGAAGATGAGCTTGTTAAAGCTTTTCTTGAGCATGGCATTCTTCCGAAAACTTCTTTCTTTTCGGAAGAAAAGCCTTCATCGCCTTTTTCTTCCGAAGTAGTCTTCTTCTGGGATGGTTTCAAGGGGACTTTTGTTCTTTTGAGTCTTGACAGCTTTAGCTTCCGAAGCCATTTTCCCTTCGGAAGAAGGACTTTCTTCCGAAAGCAACCTGCTTCGGAACCAAGCTTTCCCTTTTTCATCACTTGAACCATTTGATAAGGTCCAATGAGAAACCTTCTAGACTCCTTCTCTTTAACATTATTTGCATAATATGTGCTAGCAGGATTGTAGTAACAATCTTGGCCATGTGGTTTTGCAGACCACACATTATGCATGCAATGTTAATCTTTTGGGAACTTACTGATTGTTGTTTCTTGTTCTTTTTCTTCATCAGCAACCTTTCCTTTAACTTCTTATTCTTTGGTAGGATAGGAGTGGTGGTACTACACCCATTTCCTGAATCAGAGTTACCTACCACCTGGAATCCAATGAGATGAATACATCCTTTTGCTTTGGGTCTATCTTCAGCTTTGACTCTGCCACTATCTTGGCAGTTTGTCTGGCTGCCTTAGCTCTGCTTCTTATGACTTTGGTGGTCAGGGGTTGATCATCACCGGTAGGAGTGGGTAAAATTACCTGGTTCTTCCTTGTGATGGTCTCCATGGTTGCATCACTCTTTGACTCATAAGAAGGTGGGTCAGAAGATGGAACCTCTTGCTTTTCACTACCATACCTTGGTTTTCTTATAGACTCATAAGAATTTGGTGGAGCAATTTCATTGGTTCCCAACCCTCCTTTGTTTTGGTAACAAAGTTTTAAGTGAGTGGATGATGCAAGAATGGCTTGGAAGTTTTGCTCAGAAATAGCATACTTTGGGCTTGAGTCTCGGCTGTGACTAACTGGGCTTGAGCCTCAGACAATTTGGATATTAAATCTTTATTTGAGTTTTATAGTTTGTGCATGTTTAAATAAGGACATAGTTTACTCTAACTCCTCAATTTTCTTTGATAGTCAGATTCAGCCCTTTTAAAATCAGATTTTAAAACATTTAAAGACTCAATATTGGATTTAATCTCCATATTGTAGTCCTAATATAACTTAACCTTAGCAATACAGGCAGGAGTACAGAGATGTTCATATACCTTATTGTCATCTATTCCAGCCATGAGTGCTTAAGCAGGAGTCACATCCTGTACCATAAAGCTCTAGTCAACTTCTTGTGCCATAGATGCTGTCTCTGTTGACTTTCCAATGGGCTTTGGTGTAGAGGGATGTGTGGAGGCCTGTGGGGTTCCCGGATTTGACTTCGGAGCCTTGCATTTCCTTGCAAAATGACCAAGTTGGTTACAATTGTAACATTTGGCCTTAGTTTTGTCAAACCCAAATTTGCTGTTGGTTGGGTTCTGGGGAAATTGCCTTCCAGTTCTCTTGAAGAACTTCTTTGCTCTATAGGTTAACAGAGCCATTTGTTGGACTATGTCCACATATTCCACATCATCTGGGCTGAAGCACTCTAGATCATCAAAGCAATACTGATAATCAGTTAGAGTGCCACTTCCTGAGACAAAGGCAGAGTTGTCCTGAAAGGAACTTTGCTGAGCCTGTTGAGACCTTGGAGTCTCAAGAATGTAATGTATGGCCCAGAAGAACAGGATGGCTGCTGGATGTATGTCAGGTACTTAAGGTTGGGTGGGTCCTGAGCCTTCAGCAACCATTAAAGCGTTGCTAGCAGGAAGACTCAAGGGTCTGCTTGTCTGATGGCCTCTCTTGCTCTCCATCTCTAAACGGTATCCATCAAGGATGCCATAAAGTTCAGTCACGGTGAGGGTGTTCAGATTTTCTGTCCTCTTGTTAGAGACACAGTAGAACGTCCACTCATTAGGGAGTGCACTCATGAACTTTCTTGTGAGGTCTCTAAGTTCAAGGGCAATTCCCACAGACTAAAGGGGGAGATAAGGTCCATGTACCTGAAGTATTGCTGGTTGAGGGTCTTCCAGCAATGTAGGTGAAGTTCTCGAACTGCTGCTTCAGTGAGTCCTTCTTGGAGTCATTGGAGCTGGAGTACATATGAGCAAGTGCATCAAACAGTTCTTTGGCTGACTTGCAATACTCAAACCCCACCATGATGGAGTTGGGTATTGCAGTCATGAGAACAGTCATTGCATTGCTGTCAATGTCCAGTTTCTTCCGGTCCTCATCAGAGTAGTCTTCAACGGCTTTCTCTATCATGGCACCGTTTCCACCTAGTGCTGCCACCTTTGGTTTATACGGGCCATTGAAAATAGATTGCCACATCTTGCTGTCTTGATACCTGATGAAGCCTTTCATGCGTCTGCTCCATGACCTGAAGTTTTCAGGGGTGATGATGATGGGTGCTTTAGTCATCGTCCTCATCTATACTTCAGACTTGTTGTGGGCCATTTTGAGTGTAGTGTAAGGAGGAGTGAAAAACAAGTTGATTAGGATGGTAAGATCTCACAATCAAGAGCCTAAAAAGCTCTGATACCAAGTGCAGGATCGGGTTTTGTCACTTAACACTTGGTTTTCTCTCAAACTCACTTATACTACACTCGGATCAGATGAAGTAGAATCTTTTCTAAGAGTTGATAATAATATACTAAGTATCAAAGAACAGAAAGAAATAATTTTCAAGGCACTTGTATATATTATCTCAACTCAAAGTATTACAAGACTCTTACAACCATACTACAAGAGTTACAATGAGAAACTATATATACTAGATCCTACAGCCGGATATATTTTGATACCAGCTGGAAACCTATAACTAAAACATATACTACAATGCTAAAGTTAAGGTATCTTAGATAAAGTATTATCTAAGATATGGTAGTCATGACATGTCCATGACTTACCTTTTGTCACCAACTAAAGTTGGCAACTGTACTAACTGATAAAGGTAAACAGTGGAATAAAGTATGGTCAACTACATGGCTTTTGAGAAAACGTCATGCAGTATCTCAGAGGTCTGCAGCAGAGTGTCAGAGAGACCATACTTATGTCCACTAGTTCATAGTAGTGTCTTCCGAAGGTTAGTTGACTTCGGAAAACAAGTTCTTCAGAAGCCACTTATACTTCGGAGGAGGCTACTTCTTCCGAGGCTTGAGGACTTCTTCATTTCTTCATACTTCGGAAGTTGACTTCTTATCTTTTCTTATAAGTCTTGAATCTTCGGAAGTGAATACTTTGGCTTCGGAAGTTGGAGTTTTCCTTCGAAAGATGATCTTGCACTTTGTCTTCGGAAGAACTCCATTTCCTTCGGAAGTTCCATACTTAGCTTCGGAAGTCCTTTATTAGTTGCACCCAAAAAAGTCTAAGTGATTTGGTTTTGGTTGCATCAGCCTTTCTAGATCCAACACATATACTATACACAAATACCTAAATCCATTTAAACAAATAGTATACATCAAATGCCCAATACATAAAATACCTAAATCATCTACTTCAAACCTACTAAATACATAAATACATTACTTAACTAAGCATAAATTCAAACATATACTATATGTTATCTTACTAATTCACCATCTTGAACAACTTTCTTTAAAACCTAAAAATTACAAAAATCCTTTAACAAATCTTATTCAACAAACTAAATATCAACATCTAAACATCCTTCAACCATAAATTAACATAAACAAGCATAATTTTGTGTTTAAACAACAAAAGAAGAAAAAGAAAAGAAAAAGCTGACCTTGCGTTGAAGGCAACAGGAGGTAGACGGAAGAGGCGGCAAGGGTGTTTGAGGTCGACGGTAGCAGCAGGAGGTCGACCGGGGCAGGAGCAGCAGGTCGACGGGGGCAGCAGCAGAGGAGGTCGAGCGCGTGTAGCGATGGAACAGATTAGAGGTCGAAGGGTGGACGTCGGAAGTCGGAGGTTGAGGGTGAAGGTCGGAGGTCGAGGGTGGAGGTGGGAGGTCGAGGGTGGAGGTCGCCGAAGGTCGCGCAGAGAGCTGCTAGGGCAAGAATTGAGGGAATAATGAGCAGGGAGGAAACAGATCGCGGGTTTATGTTTCGAGCAATCGCGGCGTTATGTCGCCGCTAATGGTGTCGCCGCTATTGCTTTTGTACAATAAAACGTACGCCGTTAGATTTGCACACTGATCAATGGCCAGATCTAAATTAATTTACCTTGAAACGGATCGACTATCATTAGCAGCAACATGTCGCCGCTAATAGTGTCGCCGCTATAGGCACTTGTCGGCGCTAATAATAACATTTCTTGTGGTGGTAACCATGTATACTTCTCGTACTAGTTATCAAAATATATAAATATGTGTCACTTTACGAAAGTTCGACAATATAACAACTATAAACATGACATTTACATTATAAATTTGTTATGTAGCAAACAGCTCATTTAATTATATTTTGATTTATTAATTGAAAATGGGATCCCATTATGTTTAATAACTTTTTTTTTCCTTTTTAACAGTCTATAAAAGAAATGGAGTCTTATTTTCCAATGAAGCAAATGTTATCTTACATGGAGTCTAATTTATTAATAAAGAATGGTACTCTTACGACCTACAAAACAACCTATAAAATACTTATTATGAAAAAGAGATGAATTAATGGAGTTTTATTTTTCAGTGAAACGAATGTTTTAATAAATCTTAAGGAAGATTATGAATTAATAATAATATGCATCTGATATGTGAAACTTATTTGATAAGATCAAATCAAGGTTGGTTTATGTAATAGATGTAAGGCTAGTGGGAGTGTGCGTGCATTTTAATAAAGTATTATAACCCTTCGTTCCTTTAATTGAAAGACATATAGAGATACATGGGAAAAATGAACGGAGATTCGAGGAACGGTTCCAACAGAATTTCAACGTGCAAATGAGCTTAGTTATACGTAGATCAAGAGTGCTGATGCACTATTTATGTTTATAAAGTTAAAATGCCTTATGTGAGACATATGGAAGCAAGATTCTAAAGTAGAATCCAAGACCAGTTTGAATACATATGAAAAATCTGATGTAACCTTTTGTAAGATAAATTCTTGCATTAACAATAAAACATCTCTTATTGGATAATTGCTCAAATATCATCAAGTAATATAAGTGTGAAAGAATTCGTAGGAAGATTATGTAAATGCTAAAATGTTAATATTCACATATGAATTCATGAAATGAGAATAAACTATGTGTAGTTCAGATATGTCATACGCATAACGAAAGGTGCTTATCACCTTAAAGAGTTAATATGAGCTTTAATATCTAAGGAAAGTTGTTAAAGCATGGATCAAATCATAATGAGTTATAAAGCTTCACTGATTAAAACAAAATAGTTCATGGAGTTTTTTCCCAAAAGAGTGTTAAAGAAAAAAATATTTACCAAGATGGGTGATTTGAAAAATATTTATCAAAATAGGTGTTTTTTCATTATTTATTTATTTTCAACTAATCAATTATAATTTTCCTTTTGGTTTTTATTCAATCAACCATTATTATTATTTTATATTTTCTTTGATCAGCACGTTACAGTATATTTATGTTTTTAACTCTCACATATGCATTCAAATATATCATATAATAAAAATAAGTTTAATTAACATTTGTTTTTTCTCTTAATTCGTACCTTTATATCCTCGTAGGAAAAAAATTTACTAGTAAACATTACGATTGTTTTAAACATATAAAAATTATTGGTTGGTATTTTTAATTAATTCAGTTGACCAAATAATGTTTTTTAATTAAAATGGTACTTTAAATTTTATTATAATCAAATTTATACTTAAAAGGTTTATTAAAATAATAAAAATAGACTTTTAAATTTTACAGGTCATAACAAGATATGTTTGGGAGGAAACTTATTAAAATATATAATTCATAACTTTTTAAGTGTTATTTTAGTAAAATTATAAACGAGGATGAAATAGAAGCAATATACCATTTTCTAGTAATAAATATTAAATTTAATTTTATTTATGTATTTGAAATTTTTAATTATATTTTTGATCCTCTTATTGTAGTTGCAAAGTCCCTAATAGATTTATTATTTATAAAATACTAAACGATTTAATTGAGAAAAAAATATATAAAAACAACAATAAGTTGATTGAATAAAAAGATTAAATGAAAAGAATATAATAGATTTGTCAAAAATAAAAAATGTAAAAAAAACACCTATTTTGGTAAATATTTTTCAAATCATCCATTTTGATAAATATTTTTACCACCAACACTTTTTTGGAAAAAAACTCATAGTTCATGGCACCATCTAAATTATGGGATTATCTAGAGTATACTTGAAAAGAGTTCTAGAAGAGAATAAAATCACAACTACAACATGAGATGTAGAAGATTGAAATTACTGGATGTGTGAAATCTGAAAGAGTTCAGATATCCTTTTACAGGAAAGAATTCCAAGTAAATTCCATAAATAGTTTCTTTGAGATCTTGAAACTATGAGATACAATGAATAATGTAATTACGGATCTAAGTTTGACATTCTCATTTCACCCAGTTAAAATCTTAACTATTTAATATACATGTTTCAATCTTTGATGGTCAAACAGGGGTATAAGGATCCATTAGCATTATGGTATTCTTTGAACGATATCAGTAACATTTAAATGACAAGGATATTAGCGGTTGATGTCAAGCTCACAATTGTCTGTTGTGTTCCAGTTTTAGTATAAATAAAATTTAATCTAAAACTCCATAGTTTATTCGATATACGATAATATATTCACATATATACTATTGTTAATTACTTGGTTGGTTCATCAAATAAAAGTCCAAGGAGTTGGAGACCACATTCACATATATTCATCCGGGAATAAAAATGATAAAAATTAGAAGTAACTTGCTTCAAACCACTTCATGGATTGCTCTTTTGACATTATTTAGTTTTGTTCTTTAATCAAACAGTAATAAGGATAATTATTAGGGGTATATCTAATTTTAGTTAGAGTTGCATGTACTTAACACGTAGTTATGTTCCCTGATTTTATGTAAGTGGTTGATGTCTATAGCTCCCTCATTAATTCAAACTAGTGTATGTGCATGGTCATGCCCAAAGTATGAGTTTGCTAGATCACCTTCAATCTTGATGGTGAAAGAGAATGGTTGAATATCACATGAGAGAATGATAGTTGATCCATGTCTCATGTTCAACAAATGTCTTTAAAAAAAAAAATAACTGACAGATTATCATGACTATTACAAATAGTTAAGGGGGGGGGGGGAGTGCTAAAGTTGTTCAGGAATAGTTGACGCTTTTACAAACATCTTCTGTTAGTAGGAAAAGTGATATGTAGCTAGACGTCCACCATTGTCTGTGTTGACTATGATCAAGACTCAAGCAAGTTGGAGTTTGCTAGACTTTTATATCTGATTAACAATTGTTAATA
>CM046037.1:25272116-25399138 GCA_025215565.1 Flaveria ramosissima | reverse complement strand
AGGCTCCATCTTTGCACCTCAATTGAGTCAGAACATCTTGAGGGTGAACCAAAAGAGGCTGCTCAACCAACTCCACTACAAGTAGAGCCTTTTGCTGCTAAGAGACCCATATTGTCCTAGGCTTACTCTCCAAACTCAGACAGATGGTATGTCACAAGAGATCAAGGAGGTAATGCATATATGTCTGGTAAAATATGCTTGACCTTCCTCAGCATGATCTCTTTGACATGATAAAATACTATAAGATCCTGAAGAACCTAGACCAACTGATGAATAGAGAATGGCTCTTGTTCTGATGATTGTTGTAAACAAGTGAAGATCAGATCAAGACTCTTAGTCATCTTTAATTTTTGGTAGCATCAGCCTAGGGGGAGTTTAGTTATCTTAGAGGCTTATGCTAACCAAAGATTTCTCAGCATGCATTCTGAAGTACAAGGAAGTTACTTCGGAAGATTTGACAATGCACAAAGAAAATTCACCAAGTGTCAAATGTTCTGAAGCCAAAGACCCAAATCTTTCGAAAACAAAAGTGAAGTCTTTCGAAGCTTCAATACAAAGAATTCCGAAGCTTGAATACTGATTTCTTCCGAACACAGAGAAGGCATGCTTTCTCTGACTTATTTTTGATAACAGCTGAACCACTTTTCGCTGCAAGCTCTAAAGACTCACCAACTTATATAAGTTGGTGGTTATCTCCATACTTTTGTCAATTATACATTATACTGTTTGAGTCTGTAACTTTCCACTCTTGTACTTTTATACTTTTTGTAATAGAATATGATGTGAGATATAGCATGTCATAGTCACTTGTCAAAAGACAATCTGCCTTTTGACTTTACATTGATCTTGTTGTCTAGATTAGTGTCCAGCTGGCCTTCAAAGCATGTCGTCGTATCTAGCATCTACATCACCATACAAGTAAGTATCTATGTTGATTTCAACCTCTTTGATACCTAACTTGGTCAAAACCCTAGATGATCCAAACAAACATCAATTTTTGAACATTATTAACATTGATAATTGATTTTGTGTTAATATGCATTGGTATGATTATTGTATAGATTTGATTTCTAATTTTTTTTATTTGGGTCAAAACCCTAGATTTTCCTATAAAAGAAACCTTTTTATTAGGGTTTGTAGTAATGGCTTAATTTACATAAAATTGGATGGATTTATCATCCTAGGTTTGGTAGTTGATGTTAAGAAATGAAAGTTTAGGTCTTAAACTTTTGAAATTGGCTTGGTATTCAAAAACTTTCAACTAAAGGAAACTTTTTGATTTTTTAGATTTTTAATAATGATCTTGACATGTTTGATGAAGTTTTATAGTTTACATTTGATGCTTAGAATATATGAAATGCTTAGGAATTGTTAAATGGTGAAAAACCTATACATGTGATCAAACTTGCTAATTATAGAAACTTTTAGGACATGATGTTATAAATAATCCTTGTGTTAGATGCTTGATGAGACATATGATTTGAGTTTTGTTAGGATTGTTCATAAGGACATGTTTTGAGAGTCTTTATTACAAATTAAACAACTTCCATCCTACGATCCTAAATTAGAAAACTTTTGAGTATGATAATGTCATAGGTCATGTTAACTTGCAACAAGTATGTAATAGGTAAATTAAATATGAAATTTGAATGCTTGCTTCGTTATGTGATTGAGTTGGGAAGTTGAGTTACATATGTGTAATAAATTCAAAATTTTCAAAAATCAAAACTTTCAAAAAATAGAAATCCAACATGAAACTTTATGTGCATCTTTATTTAAATATTTTAATATAATTAAACATGTTCACTAAATTGAGTCACCAATGGGTCGTCGGGTCAAACTGGTCATCTTTTGTCAGCAAAAGTCAACTTTGGTAAAAAAAGTCAAACTTATCAAACATGATTAGCTTTTTTCAAACACACTAACACTTAATATTGTTTAGATATAATGGGGTTTATTTAGACCATTAAGTGCACACACTCATAGACCTATATTTGTTAGGTCATTGTTAGCTTTCGGCATTTGCTTTAACTTTCATCTAAGTACTCTAAGGTGAGTTTCACGACCCCTGGTTTACATAATTTCCTTGTTGGGAGAGAAAACATGCAGAGTATACTTTTAGTAGTTTTAGTGTTATTGTTTTATCGCTTGTTACTATAGTGCAAACATATATAAAAATCTTTACATTCTCGAACTGTTAGTAACGAGCTAGCAAGGTAGTTCTGAGTAGTACTATTGCGTTTGACAAACTCCACCTGCATTATTTGTGCTAACTCGACTGGAGGTTGAGTAGGTATATAACTGACCTAACATTTTCCATTGTCTGTGATAGACATGGTGGAAAGACAAACAACTTACAAAGAGTCAGCTTTGGTTTCGAAATGCTAAGTAACTTTGATTATAGGTTAGCTACCTATCGATATGCTTTAATTGCTTTACCATGCAAGAACCTTCAAACATATTTACTATTGTTTAAACTTGTGAACTCACCAACCTTGTGTTGACACACTTTAGCATATTTTCTCAGGTCAAAGAACGCTTAAGGTTAGGTCGCACGACTGAGGTTAAATCATGGCATACATCACAAACTAGTTTTCTTTTTCATCAACTATTTTCATTGGGCGTTGTGTTTTGTGCAGTTACTATTATTTGTTTTGGATTTTACTTATACGCTTCCTCATAATTTATCATTAAAAACACATTTTACTCTGATTGAAGTTCAAACATTTATTTTAAGTGCATATAGTGTCGTTTGATATGACCGTATCTGATATCCTGGTTTGTTACGTGCTTCACAGTAAAACCCTGTAGGTAGAATTTAAGGGTGTGACATCGAACTAAAATCATCCCATCTTGGACCTCAACAAACCTGGGACTTCGCTTTCATTTTTGTGCTAACACAAGAGCCCCTAATTTGTTGGATTTTGTTGGAACACTATCTTTCTTCTATGTTTCATGAACTGATTTAATCAAATGAATAGGGTATGAATTTTGGGTTTGTGAGTTAGGTTGACCCTCCATTTTATGCAAGGGCTACTCGAATTATATTTTGATTGCTAAGTTCTAACAACAAATTACAAGCTAATTACAACATCTTAGCATTTCAAGTGAAGACACTAAGAATGGTTTTAGGTTTAAGTTGGTTGTTCTTTGTTATGTATTTAATGTCCAAATGATGTAGTAGTACCTTACAATGGTAGTGGAATTTGGTTTAAATATTTAGTTGCAAATGGTATTAATGAAATTAGGTTATGATTTTGCTAAGTATCTTGTTATTAGTTGTCAATGTTACAAGTGATTGTAGGGATTGAACCTTAGTCGATCAGGAAATTAAAACAAGCTTTTGAATAAAGTATCCGCGCGAGAACATAGATTCCGCGTGAGAAGATAGTTCTCACGCGAGAACCTTTTGGTTTAGTAAAAATATAGTTTTTGATGTTTAGTTGTTAGAACACTTCAAATCATTCACTTGTAATCAAAGTTATCTGAGTGAAATATATTGAAGTTATGTATATTGTGTTGTTGTTCATTCTTAATCTCGTACTTCTCGTTCAATCTATTATCCGTGTTTGATTCATTTCGCGTTTCAATCACGAGATCGATCTTTCTGGATTTTTCACGATCTTACAGTGATTAAATATGCAAATACGATTCCAAATAGATCTTGTCAATTTGTAATATTGTCAAATAAAACATCCATAACCAAATTGTTTCCATGATAATATAAATTTAAAATTACTATAATAGACACATAGGATGAAATACACATCCAGATCTTTCATATTTTTTTGTCCGGTCTTGTCACGTGTCCTCTTCTGATTTGGCACATAGGATAAAATTACTATTGTTTCCACCGGCCTTGCCACGTGTCCTCTTCTAATTTGGCCGCAATTTTTTTTATTTTTTTTATTTTCTGCAATGGCTTAAAGATAAATAATCTTACATTGTAAAGAATTGCATATGGTAATTTGGTGTAGTGGCAGTAATCCGTCCCTTAGAGCCAAAACCAACAACAGGTCGCGGGTTCAAACCCTGCGGTCTGCTGTTTTTTTCTTTTTTGGCTTTTTTTTAATTTCCTTACATTATTTTCATGTAAAGTACCTTTTTTTTCTTTTGCTTTCTAATATCTATTTCATTTAAAGTACTTTTTCTAATTATTTAGCCGCACAGAGCGTAACGTAGATCACATACGCATCGCAACGTGTCATTAAATCATACAACTCCGCCGCAACACATAGGCCTTATAATTTAATTACTTTTTTAAAATCGGACTTTTTATGTACGTTTCGAGTCTGGCTATGTTTCAATGTAAATTATGTTCGTAAACGAGTCGGGTTTACGTAATTCAAAAATGATTTAGGTCGACTGGAATATATACTTTACCAGGCTGCGCACGGCCTCGTTGCATCCCGCGACGGGTAAAAAAACTAGTTGTTTATTTAAGAGCCATTTGTGCAAAATATGTTTTGTAGTACTCAACTTTTAATACACCTACGCTCAAGTAAAGTAAGAAGAGTATAATAAAAATAAAGAAAAAAAAACAAGGAAACATTGGCATATAGCTAGGTGGGAAAAAAAAGCTAGGTGGCAATTACATATACTAACTGCATTTTGAAAACCTGGCCGCGGGCCGGCTCAAGCATTTTGAAGGCCTAAAACGATTGGTAAAATTTGAGGCCCTTTCTTAAAGAAATTATTTGGCTTATGATGCTAAATTGTGATAAATAAACTTTGAAAACCACAAAAATAGGTATATGTGGCTCTATCTACATCGTGTAATCTGCTATGTTTTTTAAATGAAACATATCAACAATAACTAAATTAGAAAGCATAAGAAAAAGAGAAGTGGAAGAGACTTATTTTATTAGAGCTCTTCATATATATATTACTCTTTTAGCAGATAATTGAAGTTTGGATCAATCTTCTTCTTCGTGAAACCCTTCAAACAAATAAACATATCAATGTATTTAAATATACACCTTCAGTACCTCTATCTTTTATGTATATGCTTATTTAATGATTTAGATATGAATATTTAATGATTTAACTTCAAAAAGCAAGTTTAGAAAGTCAATAACTCTAAAAAGAATCATCTTGCTTCTAATATCATTCAATGGCTTATGAAATTTGATATCAAAAAGGCTAATCTTTAGCTTTTTAAATTATAAGTTGTCTATAATTTTATGCCAGCATATAGATCAAAACAGTAAATGTCAAAAGTGAAATTATTTCTTATTGTATGTCATGCATACTCATTCCTTAATCCACATCTATGGTTCAAAAAAGAAATAGTCACATCAATATGATAGAAAGAAAATAGGGTGGTCTAAATCTTAAGCTTTTAGTCAAATGAAACATTCTTCAACTAGAAGCATCTTCACGAAGCCCTAGAGAACAAGAAGTCCGTGAAAGGTTCAGTCGTGCCGAACGGTGGTGTCGTTTGCCATCAACTAGTGTGGTTTGCAATCAACTAGAATCATCTTCAACAATTAAAATCATGATCACTGCAAGATCAAACCGGCGAACGAAGGCCCTATACATTGCTAGTGTGTAAGGCCCCGTTCCCGGGACGCTCACAGCTGGTCAATCATCAAACATAAAACATATATTTACATTAACTTTAATAAGACATTGCAGCGTAAACATTTAAACAAACATTTCTTTTCATTATAATAATCGCTTTTGCAAGATAATACAACATTTGTTACAAAACATTGTTTGTTCGCATTACAATGCAAAAACATTAAACAAAAGAATGCCATCCAAAAATGCCAAGTAGCTGCCCCGCACCATCCTCAGCAATGCTCACCTGCCAACTAGAAAATACATAAAAGTCAACGTTGCTGAGTGAGTTCTAGTTTTATAAAAACATTATGTTACCTTTCATTCATTAAAGCATTTTCATTACTATCGCACGTGATCACACATCATACGTACATCAACGTAATAATTATTATCTTCATCATCGTTCGTTTCGTACATTTCTCAACTTGGGTTTTAAAGCAGGGTGTTATGGGCGGCCATAACACCATTTTACACCAATTTTTAAACTTTTTGTCCTTTCGGACACTTTTTCCCCTCAACTTGGGTTTTATAGCTTTTCTTTCTTTTTCTTCGTTTTATTCTTTCTTCTTTGTCATGAAAATAACCGGGTGTTACAAGTCCACCCCCCTTATATAGGTTTCATCCTCGAAACTTGTTATTCCTCAAACAATTGTGGGTAGTGTTGCATCATCTCCTCTTCAGTCTCCCACGTAGACTCAGATCACTTCCTGTGCTTCCACTGTACACGCACAAGATGAACCACTTTATTCCTTAACCTCTTTTCTTTTACGGTCAATGATCGCCACTGGTTGCTCCACATAAAGTCCATGGTGATAAGCTCCCACTTCCACTCCGGTATATCCAACAGTTGGATCTTCCCATACGGCTTCTAATGCTCGGCCTTCACTTGTAAACAAGTAACACACTTACTCACATACTCCGCCACATCGCGTTTCATACCCGACCATGTCACATCCCGGCGGAAGCGTGAAATGCTTAGGGTGTGACTTGTTTGCTCAGAACTCATTGATTTACAACTTTTACCAAGTATCACATAAACATGACATATCTCATAGCAAAGTACAATAAGTATTATCACATAACTTAACATATTTCATAATATAGGAGTTAGGATTACATTAATTCATGATAGTCAAAATTTAAAATAACATAATCCTATTACATCCTTAAAGTCCTAACAGCAACATCTTCAGAGACGATGGAAGTGAGCATCTACCGAAACACTGAGATCATACAAGTTCACTGTCAGGTTTACACAAACTTTCCCCACAACCTCTCCCCAGTCATTATAAACATCAAAGGAGAACATTAAGCTGTTAGTCATGGTGAATTCCTGAAAAAGCATACCCAAAACAGTCAACATAATGTTGGTGAGCTTCACAAGTTTATTAAACATTTAACATTGATGCATTATATACAACCAAACCTTACGTAGCAACCAGGTCATTCATATCTGTCATATCATAATTTCATAAATCAGATAATATAGCATCATAACACTCATTCTGTTAATGCAGGAGATATTTCCTAAGTAGCGCTACCAATATTATCTAACGGTTCCACATCCGAATTAATGGTTGTAACATAAATTTCAGAAATAATGCATCAATTCGTAAATTAGTATGCTTTTTCCCCAAAACTTTATAAAATCAAAATGGGCTATGAAACTCACCTTTACTCCAAATGGTAACCTATAAACAAGAAAAATATTTATAGTTTAGAAAAATGTATTTTTCTTCAATATTTTTAGCACCTTAGGTTATTTATTTTATAAGTTAGGCTTTTGTATAAATCACGAAATTTTTACAGTGGACATATCTTAATATTAGATATAATATACTAAAATTTCATATTATTATTATTTTCAGGCTATTTCTTATAATTTTTACATTATTCAAATAATTCTTTAGAAATACCTTCGGGCCTCTAAAATTAGTCAAATTTTGTCAGAATAACTTTTATAATTTTTTGTAGTTTCTCAAAATTTTCTTATGTTCTAAATCATAGCAGAGTCAATTTTTATAATTTTTCTCATTTTACTCTTATTTGCTAAAAATATCAGAACATGCTCAAAAATTCTAATTTTTACACAGACTGTTCTATCTCTACTCTTATATTTTCTATAAATTTCTCATAATTTATTTCATAATTTAAGTATTTTTCCTGATTTTTAGTTGACAGAATAGTTAAAAATTCATATTTTAGACATAATTTTGAGTTAGGTCACGGAATTTTTCCAGTAAATTCTATAATTTGTAATAGTCAATATATAATTTTTCCATACATTTACTAGGGTCGGTTCTTCTGATATGATTTTTCTTTTTATATTCTTAGATATTGTATATAAATTAATTTATTTATAGGAATGGTACCAAATTTTACAGAACTTTATTTCCTAATATTCTAAATATATTTTTAATGTTTGTTCCCACAATTATAGTTGTTAATATGCAGAACCGAATTTAACAAACCATAACTAGGTTTTTAACCCTTTTGTTGATAATTTCTTGCTATAATTTGATTTTTAAGATTTGTTTTACTTATTTCAGATTCTTAAAATCTTTCTTTTTGTTCTGAAAAATAAGTTCGGTTTTGTATATGCTTTTATAAGAACCTTGAATGTTTTAATCAAAAGGGTTAATCACATGTGTTTATTTAACACATGTTTGGTTTTCATAATCTTATTCAAGTAGGGTTTTAGGAGTTAGAACCTTGATTTTGACAGAAGGAGAGTATGAGAAGAAGGTGAGGATAGCCTAGAGTCCGCTTGGTTTTGGTGTTCTTAACAATCTTTCGGGAGGTGATGCTTCCACGAGGCTTGGATGTTGCTGCCTAGTAACCAAGAGTGTATGATTAATGGTTGACCGGGTGAAGCTGATGATGGTATTTGGTTGAAGAGATGGTAACTGAGAGGATTGTGATGGTGACTTGTGGCTTACGGTGGTGGTGTTCGGAAGTGGTAACCGAGGGGTAGTATTGGTTGTGTTTGTTTAGAAAGGTGGTGAATATGCAAGCCTTCGGCCGAGGATTGATATGGGGGGGGTTCTCATGATTACTACTAGTCCTAGGTGGTGAGGTGTTCATTGTAGCCTTGCTTAGTCATGGCTATGTGGCGGTTTTGTGGTGCATCTAGAAGAACCGAGGAGATGGCGGTGGTTTGTCCAAGTTGTGTTCCAACCGAGAGTTTGCAAAAGAGGTGGAGTCGGCTGCCATTAAAGAGCTTCATCATTGCTCTTAGGGTGCTAGACTCTTAAGGTGGCATGCATACACATATGCTTGGTGTTTTGGAGAGCTAGGTGGCGGGGTGAGGTGTCCCACCCGATTTGAGGTGTTAAGCCTCTCTTAAGTCGGGTGTTTTAAGGGTTAATGAACCGATTCTCAATCTTAGAGGATACTTTGGTTTGGGGTTTTAAGTGTAGAAGATTTGTTTAGGTTTGTTTTGATGTTAAGTTTCTCTTGATGTTAACTTGTGTTTGTGATGTTTGGTTGAGTTGTGTTTTGGGTTTGTTTGATGTTGTATAATTGGTGTATCTTGATCATATATCATTTGATATCATAATGTTATGAATATGGATACATGCATACGTAAAAGGTTGTGCATGCATGTATGCATGCATACGTACATCGTATATATATATATATATATATATATGTAAGTAAAACAAGAGCATGCATACGTATATCACACATGTATGTATAAAAATATATACAAGTTAGCCTAGGTGTAGTTAAATAATTAAATGAACTAGTGTATAAAATTCTAAATCTAGGGTTGTCACATTCTCCCCCCGTAAAAATAATTTCGTCCCGAAATTTATTTGGATAGTAATATTCTAAGTTTGAGATGAACTTATCTGACCATTGACTTAAAATAGTTGGGGGTATCTTCTTCTGATTTCATCTTCCCTTTCCCACGTATACTCTGGTCCTCTCTTCGCGTTCCACTTAACTTTCACTCTGGGAATTTTGCTCCTTCTTAGCTTTTTAACCTCTTTGTCTAATATGGCTATTGGTTCTTCTGTAAAATGAAGCTTCTTGTCTATCTTTATTTCTTGAACTGGAACTTTTAATGTTTCATCTGTTAAACATTTCTTCAGATTGGACACATGGAATGTGTTGTGTACTTCACTTAATTCTTGGGGTAAATCTAGTCTATTCGCAACAGGACCAATCTTGTCAATAACTTCAAATGGTCCAACATATCTTGGGTTTAACTTATTTCTCTTTCCAAATCGAAAGATTCCTTTGGTGGGTGATATTTTTAGATAGACTTTATCTCCAATTTGAAACTCTAGTGGCTTTCTTCTTTTATCCGTGTAACTTTTCTGCCGATCCCGTGTTGTCTTTAATCTATTTTTGATTTCTTTGATTTTGTCAGATGTTTCTTGAATTAGGTCAGGGCCTATAAGTTGTCTATCTCCTATCTCATTCCAACATAGTGGCGATCTGCATTTTCTTCCACACAAAGCTTCAAATGGGGCGGTTTTAATACTGGAATGATAGCTATTATTATAAGAAAATTATATCAGAGGTAGATGCATATCCTAGTTGCCACCAAAGACTAATGCACAAGCACGTAACATATCTTCTAATGTTTGTATTGTCTTTGCACTTTGTCCATCGGTTTGTGGGTGGAAGGCTGTAATAAGATTTATTTGGGTTCCTAGAGCTTTTTGTAGGGTTTGCCAAAACCTTGATATGAATCTACTGTCTCTGTCGGATATAATGGAGATGGGTATCCCATGTCTGGATACAATTTCTCGTATGTAAATTCTTGCTAATTTCTCTATTTTATAATCTTCTCTGATTGGCAAGAAGTGTGCTGATTTGGTTAACCTATCTATTATAACCCAAATTGTGTCATATCCACTTGAGGTCCTTGGTAACTTGGTTACAAAATCCATGGTGATCTGATCCCATTTCCATTCTGGAATCTCAGGTTGTTGTAGATATCCTGAAGGTTTTTGATGTTCTGCTTTGACTCTTGAACACGTATTGCATTTTTCTACAAATTCTCCAACTGATCTCTTCATACCAGGCCACCAGTAATGACTTTTCAAATCCTTATACATTTTGTTATTTCCTGGATGTACTGAATATTTTGACTTATGTGCTTCTTGTAGTATAACTCTTCTAAGTATAGCATCATTGGGTATCCAGGTCCTTCCTTTAAACTTTAGAATTCCATTTGTATCTTCCTGTAAATCTCTCACTTGTCCTTTTATTTCTAATTTACCTTTCTGTTGGGCTTCCCATATTTGTCTTAACAGGTCTGATTGCAGTTCCATTCTCATGGCTCGTACTCGTAATGGTTTAACCCTATCCTTTCTACTTAAAGCATCTGCAACTACATTTGCTTTACCTGGATGGTATTTAATTTCACAATCATAATCACTCAATAATTCTATCCATCTCCTTTGTCTCATCTTCAGCATTTTCTGTTCAAATATATGCTGTAAACTCTTATGATCTGTATATATTGTACATTTTGTCCCATACAGATAATGTCTCCAGATCTTAAGTGCAAATATTACTGCTCCTAATTCCAAATCATGAGTAGTGTAGTTCTTTTCACTTCCCCTAAGTTGTCTGGAGGCATATGCAATGACTCTACTTCGTTGCATTAACACACATCCAAATCCTTGACGAGACGCACCACAATATACCACAAAATCATCAGTCCCTTCTGGTAATGACAAAATAGGTGCACTACATAATTTACTTTTTAAGAGTTCGAATGCACCCTTTTGTTTTTCTCCCCAGACATATGGCTTGTCCTTTTGAGTTAGTTCAGTCAAGGGTTGAGCTATCCTTGAGAAATTTTCTATGAACCTTCTATAATATCCTGCCAGTCCTAAGAATTGGCGTACTTCTGTTGGTGTCTTGGGATCCTCCCATTTCTTAACAGCTTCTATTTTTGCTGGATCTACCTGTATTCCTTCTTGATTGACTATGTGTCTAAGAAATTGCACTTCTCTTTTCCAGAATTCACATTTTGAGAATTTTGCATATAATTTTTCTTTTCTTAACAACTCCAATGTCAATCTTAGGTGTTGCTCATGATCCTCCTTATTCTTGGAATAGATTAAAATGTCATCTATAAAGACTATGACAAACTTATCTAAATAGGGTTTACATATCCTATTCATCAGATCCATAAATATGGCGGGAGCATTGGTTAATCCAAATGGCATTACCAGAAATTCATAATGTCCATACCTTGTTCTGAATGCTGTCTTTGGTATATCCTCATCTTGTATTCATAACTGATGATACCCCGATCTTAAGTCTATTTTTGAAAAGTAACTAGATCCCTGTAATTGATCAAATAGATCGTCTATTCTAGGTAAGGGATACCTATTCGTCACAGTTACCTTATTGAGTTCCCTATAGTCTATACACATTCTAAACGTTCCATCCTTTTTCTTAACAAATAACACTGGTGCTCCCCAAGGTGATACACTAGGACGTATAAATCCCTTATCCAATAGTTCCTGAAGTTGGCTCATTAACTCCTTCATTTCAGTAGGTGCTAATCGGTAGGGTGCCTTAGCAATAGGGGCTGTTCCTGGTATCAATTCAATTTTGAATTCTACTTGACGAGGGGGTGGTAAACCAGGTAATTCATCAGGAAATATATCAGAATATTCATTGACAATTGGAACATCTTTCAGGTTTACTTTGTCTATCTTAGTGTCAACAATATGGGTCAGAAAAGCCAAACATTTCCTCCTTAAACATTTTTGTGCATTCTTGCAAGAAATTATCTTTATGATACCCCTAGGTTTTTCACCATATATACACAGTGTTCGATTCTCATTAACCAAAGGAATTTTGATCATTTTCTTACCACATACTATTTCAGCTTGATATTTACTTAACCAATCCATTCCTACAACAATGTCAAATCCTCCTAAATCAATAGGAATCAGGTCTATATTAAAATAGTTTTCATCTAGATTCATTGTGCAATTAGGAATGATTTCATAAGCTTCGATTGTCTTACCATCAGCTAATTCTATCATATATTTTTGATTTAGCTTTTCTGAGGTTAGGTTAAGCAGTGGTCTAAACATATTTGAAACAAAACTACGGGTTGCTCCAGTATTGAATAGTACAGTAGCATACTGATCGTTTATAGGAAACGTACCCGTGACAACCTCTGGTTCGTGTCGAGCTTCTTCCGCCTGTATTATGAATGCTCTTCCCCGAGGGTTGTTCTGATTAACCGGAGCCTTTCCTTTTAGTTGTGGACATTCGTTTCGGCGATGGTTTTCATTTCCACATTGATAGCAGACTGGTTTTGGATTTGCAGGGTTTTTGCAGTCTCGGGATATATGTCCTTTTTCTTGCAGTTGTAACAGATTACCATCGCACAGTTGCCTTGATGATATCTTTGGCAAGTGCTGCACCATGGCTGGTTTTCTGCCTGGGGTTTCTTTTCCCGTGTCATTCCTAGGTAGTTCCGAGTGGGCTGTCTAACTATTCGTTTCTGAGGATTTCCTTTAATTCTTCCTCCTGGATTATCATCACTCCACTTTCTCTTTTCTCCTGATCTAGGGTTACCCAATGATCCATTTCTTATCATTTCATCTGTCAAGCTTCCTGATAAACTTACAGCATCTTGAAAGGTCTTGGGCATAGCAGATTTTACTAGTCCCCTTATCTGTGGCACTAGTCCCCAAATATATCTTCCTATCCTTTTCGATTCTGGGGCCACTAGATGTGGTACTAACCTTGAGAGTTCATTGTACCTGTCGGTGTACTCCCGATGTGCTGCTCCTTTCATTTCTAAAGCTAAAAATTCAGTTTCTAATTTTTCTATTTCATTATAAGGACAGTATTTTTCTATAACTAATCCTCTGAATTCTTCCCAACTTAACTCATTCATAACGTGCCTACCTTTAGTGGTCATCTCCATTTTCCACCAGGATTGTGCTTCCCCTTTTAATGAATGCGAAGCAAACAAGGTTCTGTTGTTATTGGCACATTTGCTGATTTCCAAAGTTGATTCCATCTCATCTAACCAGCGTAGAGCTTGCACAGCTCCGCCTTTACCATCAAATTCCCGGGGTCTACATGACATAAAAGCTTTGTAAGAACATCCTTTCTCTGTTATAATCTCCTCTGCTGGTTGTTCTCTCATGGCATCATCCATTGGTATTTCGTTGCCGGGTGTTGTTGTCCCGAGGTTTAAGTTTTGTTGAAGTTGAGTTACTAGTATGGGTATGGCAGCCTCCAATTGCTGTGACACTATCCGGGAGATCCTTTCATCTTCATTGGCGGCCGAGTTTACAGGTGTTTCTTCCCCAAGTCTAGTTCTAGGTCGTCCCACTCGCGCAGTCCTTCTTACGGGTTGCGTATTCCTTCTTGGCGGCATGTCTTTCTATAGTTAATTGTAGTTAGTATTAAAAGAATTTTAGATTCTTAACAATATTCTAGCTAACACATAACAAGTAATAGTTCAAACACAAAAGATGTATTTCATTTAAGTTCTTATTAAAGATGTCCATATTTTAGAATTAAAAGTTAGCTTCTAATTTCCCTGCACCCATTTCCATATTCTTGAGAAGATGTTTCTCTTGGGTGCTTTTAGTTCTTTAACATCCTTCTGAATGTCCTTGATCCCTTGTTGAATTTTCTTGAGCTGTTTAAGGGTTTGTTGAGTGGCTGCGTTTTGGTCTTCATCCATCCTTTGTCTTTTAGCCTTTCTTTCTTCGTTTTTGGGGAAGTCAATTTCTTGTATTTCCTTGCCTTCGTCTTGCTTGGCTTTGAATTTGTTTCCGGGTCGTACCTTTTTCCTAGGAGTTTTAATGGTATATCCTCCTACCATCACCGGTGCACGACGGACATAAAATTTAGGCTTATGATTATCTTCATCTTTGGTTGGAGAAGGTTCTAAAATTTGCTGAGGTTCAGGTTCAGGTGTAAGTTCTTTGTGATTGTTATAGTCCGAATATTCGGATGAGTCAGTCTCACAGAAATTGTTATCAGTACTCATGGCTGCAAAACAAATCTTTTCATAATTTGAACCCAACAGTTAGTTACCTATTTCCATATATTATAAATCCCTTACTATAATTTAAAAGAAAATGTTAAAATGTTCATGAAATCATATCACACAAATTCATATATACACATAATCATACTGATATGAGCTTATGGTTATAGTCTAGGTATTTTATGGTACCTAATTCTCTATAACCAATGGCTCTGATACCAACCTGTCACATCCCGGCGGAAGCGTGAAATGCTTAGGGTGTGACTTGTTTGCTCAGAACTCATTGATTTACAACTTTTACCAAGTATCACATAAACATGACATATCTCATAGCAAAGTACAATAAGTATTATCACATAACTTAACATATTTCATAATATAGGAGTTAGGATTACATTAATTCATGATAGTCAAAATTTGAAATAACATAATCCTATTACATCCTTAAAGTCCTAACAGCAACATCTTCAGAGACGATGGAAGTGAGCATCCACCGAAACACTGAGATCATACAAGTTCACTGTCAGGTTTACACAAACTTTCCCCAAACCTCTCCCCAGCCATTATAAACATCAAAGGAGAACATTAAGCTGTTAGTCATGGTGAATTCCTGAAAAAGCATACCCAAAACAGTCAACATAATGTTGGTGAGCTTCACAGGTTTATTAAACATTTAACATTGATGCATTATATACAACCAAACCTTACGTAGCAATCAGGTCATTCATATCTGTCATATCATAATTTCATAAATCAGATAATATAGCATCATAACACTCATTCTGTTAATGCAAGAGATATTTCCTAAGTAGCGCTACCAATATTATCTAACGGTTCCACATCCGAATTAATGGTTGTAACATAAATTTCAGAAATAATGCATCAATTCGTAAATTAGTATGCTTTTTCCCCAAAACTTTATAAAATCAAAATGGGCTATGAAACTCACCTTTACTCCAAATGGTAACCTATAAACAAGAAAAATATTTATAGTTTAGAAAAATGTATTTTTCTTCAATATTTTTAGCACCTTAGGTTATTTATTTCATAAGTTAGGCTTTTGTATAAATCACGAAATTTTTACAGTGGACATATCTTAATATTAGATATAATATACTAAAATTTATATTATTATTATTTTCAGGCTATTTCTTATAATTTTTACATTATTCAAATAATTCTTTAGAAATACCTTCGGGCCTCTAAAATTAGTCAAATTTTGTCAGAATAACTTTTATAATTCTTATAGTTTCTCAAAATTTTCTTATGTTCTAAATCATAGCAGAGTAATTTTTATAATTTTTCTATTTTACTCTTATTTGCTAAAAATATCAGAACATGCTCAAAAATTCTAATTTTTACACAGACTGTTCTATCTCTACTCTTATATTTTCTATAAATTTCTCATAATTTATTTCATAATTTAAGTATTTTTCCCGATTTTTAGTTGACAGAATAGTTAAAAATTCATATTTTAGACATAATTTTGAGTTAGGTCACGGAATTTTTCCAGTAAATTTATAATTTGTAATAGTCAATATATAATTTTTCCATACATTTACTAGGGTCGGTTCTTCTGATATGATTTTTCTTTTTATATTCTTAGATATTGTATATAAATTAATTTATTTATAGGAATGGTACCAAACTTTACAGAACTTTATTTCCTAATATTCTAAATATATTTTTAATGTTTGTTCCCACAATCATAGTTGTTAATATGCAGAACCGAATTTAACAAACCATAACTAGGTTTTTAACCTTTTGTTGATAATTTCTTGCTATAATTTGATTTTTAAGATTTGTTTTACTTATTTCAGATTCTTAAAATCTTTCTTTTTGTTCTGAAAAATAAGTTTGGTTTTGTATATGTTTTTATAAGAACCTTGAATGTTTTAATCAAAAGGGTTAATCACATGTGTTTATTTAACACATGTTTGGTTTTCATAATCTTATTCAAGTAGGGTTTTAGAGTTAGAACCTTGATTTTGACAGAAGGAGAGTATGAGAAGAAGGTGAGGATAGCCTAGAGTCCGCTTGGTTTTGGTGTTCTTGACAATCTTTCGGGAGGTGATGCTTCCACGAGGCTTGGATGTTGCTGCCTAGTAACCGAGAGTGTATGATTAATGGTTGACCGGGTGAAGTTGATGATGGTATTTGGTTGAAGAGATGGTGACCGAGAGGATTGTGATGGTGACTTGTGGCTTACGGTGGTGGTGTTCGGAAGTGGTAACCGAGGGGTAGTATTGGTTGTGTTTGTTTAGAAAGGTGGTGAATATGCAAGCTTCGGCCGAGGATTGATATAGGGGGGTTCTCATGATTACTACTAGTCTAGGTGGTGAGGTGTTCATTGTAGCCTTGCTTAGTCATGGCTATGTGGCGGTTTTGTGGTGCATCTAGAAGAACCGAGGAGATGGCGGTGGTTTGTCCAAGTTGTGTTCCAACCGAGAGTTTGCAAAAGAGGTGGAGTCGGCTGCCATTAAAGAGCTTCATCATTGCTCTTAGGGGCTAGACTCTTAAGGTGGCATGCATACACATATGCTTGGTGTTTTGGAGAGCTAGGTGGCGGGGTGAGGTGTCCCACCCGATTGAGGTGTTAACCTCTCTTAAGTCGGGTGTTTTAAGGGTTAATGAACCGATTCTCAATCTTAGAGGATACTTTGGTTTGGGGTTTTAAGTGTAGAAGATTTGTTTAGGTTTGTTTTGATGTTAAGTTTCTCTTGATGTTAACTTGTGTTTGTGATGTTTGGTTGAGTTGTGTTTTGGGTTTGTTTGATGTTGTATAATTGGTGTATCTTGATCATATATCATTTGATATCATAATGTTATGAATATGGATACATGCATACGTAAAAGGTTGTGCATGCATGTATGCATGCATACGTACATCGTATATATATATATATGTAAGTAAAACAAGAGCATGCATACGTATATCACACATGTATGTATAAAAATATATACAAGTTAGCCTAGGTGTAGTTAAATAATTAAATGAACTAGTGTATAAAATTCTAAATCTAGGGTTGTCACAGACCACCAATAATTTGTCTTCATATCTTGATATATTTTCGTAGCACCAGGATGAATAGAGTATCGAGTCTTATGAGCTTCATCCATTATCTTCCCACGTAGATCCCCAAAACGAGGAATCCACATCCGCCCAAATCGAGTCCTAACACCGATGTGTTTTCACACACAACCGGTACATTGGATAGTTGTGGTGTTGGTGTATCCACATCCTTTACATAAGCCAAGTAAGCACTACATCCGTGCCTCATGCACTTTCCCGCCGCTGCCATTGAAATCACTTTCGGAATCATAGTGGCTCGATCACCATAAACCGTCACCATACTCCCGTCAGGCGTTGTCAACCGAATCATCTTTTGCGACACACAATGTTCGCCTCGTAGTCCGCTAACCAATCCATCCAAAGAACTACGTCGAAACCACCTAAGGTCATCATGAATGGTCTAGCAGGAAACTTATGACCTTCTAATTCTACGTCACAACCTCCTATCATCTCAGAAATCCTAGTAGACTTACCTATGGCAGTTTCTACATCAAAGGGCTTATCTATGCTCCTACTACTAACAGACAATTTAGCACAGAAAGCAGCAGAAATAAAACTTTTACTAACACCATAATCAAATAACACAGAAGCTAGAGTTTGGATTACTAGAAACGTACCTGACACAACATCGGGGTCCGTCCTAGCCTCCTCCTGCGTCATAGTGAACATTCTGGCACTCGCCCTCTGCCCTTCTCCTCCAGCCTTCTTCACTCTCGAACCCTCAGCCCTCGGCTTCTTGCAGTCCCTAATCATATGACCACTTTCCCCACAGTTGTAACACCTCATAACCCCACAATCTCTAGCCATATGGCCAGGCTTCCCACACTTGAAGCAGATGTTTGATCCCCATTTGCATTCTCCCGAATGCTCCTTCCCGCATTTGCCACACCTCTTCAACCCCGCACCAGGTGTGACCACACGGCGGTCATCTACCCGTGCCTTCTAGTTACTCGTCGGGGCACCACCCCGACCAAACCTTTTCCCATTCCAATTCCGGTCGCCACCACCCTTATTGCTCACCTCAGCCACCACCACCTCTCGTTCGTCATACAACCTTCCTTTCCTGCCAAATCAACCGCCGACCTGAACGTGCTTGGCCGGGCAGCGATCATGTGCCTGCGGATGTCCGCCGGCAAACCCTGGATATACCTCTTGATTTTCCGTGATAGAGGTGTCACCCGATCTGGCACTAGCCGTGCCATCTCATTGAACTTCGTGGTGTATTGCTGATGAGTCATGGTTCCCGCCTCCAGCTGCAGGAACTCCCTTTCCACATTGTCTATCTCTCGGTGTGGACAAAACTCCTCGATCACCAATTTCTTCAACTCCGGCCACCTCATTCTTCCAATTGCCCGACTACCCTCGGCTTGGACAATATCGTCCCACTAGCACAGAGCCGAGTCCACAAATGAGTGAGTGGCAAACTTCACCTTCTGATCTTCCCAACACTCGCTGATATCCAGAACAGCCTCCATTTCTCTCACCAATCAGTGAGCAGCAGCAGCAGTGCCATTTCCATCAAAGGTAGGGGGCTTGCATCTTTAAAATGCCCCGTAGTTACAGCCTCGAGTTGCCTCAGGCACTGGCTCTTCCTCTTCCTCTTCGTCGTCGGAGACAACCATTTCAGTCTCCGGTTGTCCCATTTTGCCCGTAGGCCTGTTTTTTCCTTTCTTTCTCTTTCTCTGACAGCCTTGATCACCTCGGTCACCACAAACGGTAGCATCGTCTGCATGACCTGGTGCACCTCCTCCACAACAGCCTCCTTCACTGAGGCTCTTAAGTTAGCACTCTCATCCCCAGCCTCCGGATGCGGGGTCTCAGGTTCTTCATGAACCACCTCTTCAGCTCTAGGTCTTCCTCTTTTGGGTCGCGGTTCAGCACCACGTCCACCACGACCTCCACCTCGCGAAGCTTTAGATGATCTACCACCAGCCATCCTTTAACACACTATAAGATTCAAACACTAACAAGGTAATTCAAGGGAATAACTCAGTTTATATCAAGTATAGTAAGTCCTTAATTACAGTGGTCAGTTGTGATTAGCACTTACTTTACTTTTCATACCCCAAGCATTTCCTATCCTGACTACATCAGTATCTAAATCTACTAAAAGCACATAAATCACATAACATGCGCACGTAATATCGGTTATCATTAAAGAAAATACCTGATGGCACGTAGCTACTCGGACTGGCATCCCTTCCTTAGTCCCATTTTCAGTTTAAGTTTAGGTTTCTTTTGAAAATTTTACCCATTTCACTTAAACTTTGGCTCTGATACCAACTTGTAAGGCCCCGTTCCCGGGACGCTCACAGCTGGTCAATCATCGTACATAGAACTTATATTTACATTAACTTTAATAAGACATTGCAGCGGAAATATTTAAACAAACATTTCTTTTCATTATAGTAATCGCTTTTGCAAGATAATACAACATTCGTTACAAAACATCATTTGTTCGCATTACATTGCAAAAACATTAAACAAAAGAATGCCATCCAAAAATGCCAAGTAGCTGCCCCGCGCCATCCTCAGCAATGCTCACCTGCCAACTGGAAAAATGCATAAAAGTCAGCGTTGTTGAGTGAATTCTAGCTTTATAAAAACATTACGTTACCTTTCATTCATTAAAGCATTTTCATTACTATCGCACGCGATCACACATCATACGTACATCAACGTAATAATTATTATCTTCATCATCGTTCGTTTCGTACATTTCTCACGTTTCGCACATTTCGTACTTATCTCACTTTTCGTACATTTATTATCTTTCACTTCTATCTAGGTCCTGTCATGTACTTAACCCCCCTCTAGAGCACCAAGCAATTCATCTAGGGTTAAGCGACAAGGACCCCATATCGCACGTATGGAGTGGTCACTAGGACAGACTCCCCCTGTGTGTGTGAACTCTTATGGGTTCACCAAGATCGCACGCTGTATAACACACAGTAATTAGGAAATCGCACGTATTGGAGTAGTCACCGAGACTGAACTCTTACTATGTGTATGAACCCTTATGAGTTAGCCAAAATCGCACGCTGTAGACACACACAGTTGAGCTAACAACTCTCAATGAGTTGTGAACCTCCTTTCATTTGCTTGCAAGGCTTTTCATTCGTTCATTATGTTCCACTTTCATTATCTTAAGTCTTTCACTTCGTTAAGATAATACTTTACGTTCATTAACAATATCACACCAGGTAAAGTCATATCATCATACGTAATAAGGAACATAACATACCATCATACAATCATACATAATCATCAAACATCATCAATCACACATCATCATTCAAGTCACATCATACTACATCCATCACATCATCTATGACCTCAAAAAGTCAACTTTCATTACCCCCGGGAACCTCCCAAGTCAAAGCCTGCATTTCACTTTTTCCCCAAAAATCAGAAAAATAATCTAAGTCTTAGGCGCATGGGAACACTTAGTCGCATGGGAAATTTTAGGCGCATAGGCACTATTGGGGCGAATGGGCAACACTTAGTCATTTCTGGGCAATTCTAGGCGCATAGGCACTATGCAGGCGCATGAGTGCCTAGGCACATGGGCTTTCTAGGCGTCTGGACACTTAGCCAGTTTTAGCCTAATTCTAGGCGTATGGATACTATTTGGGCGCATGGATACTATTTGGGGGCATGGGATTTTGGGCGCATGGGACACTTAGGCAGTTTCTAATCGTTGGGCGCATGGGCAGCCAACACTCACAACCAATCATCATAATTTGTCCCCATCATCAAACTAACATGCTCTAAACTTATATTTTACATTCTGAGCATCAAAACATGAACATAACATCATCATAACATCAAGAACACCCAAAACCATAACCCTACCCACAACACATTCATACACATACATACGTGTGAAATACCCATTTAAACAAAAACATTCACACATGCATTTCCAGCCCCAAAATCAGTTAAAACATGTAAAAAGGGGTTCTAGAACTCACCTTTGACAACTTTCGGATGAACTTCTTCCAAAACCCGAATGTAAATTGAGTTCTACCACCTAGAACGAACCAAAAACACACACGAACACATACAAACACACATAAGCATATAACCGAGGCATAGGCCGGTCAAGAGCAACTTAAAACAACGAATTCTTACCTTGAATTCAGCCTTCTTCTTGATCTTCTCTCTAAAAACCCGAAAGCTCTGCTTTCTCTCTCTAAAAATCCGAATGAAGAATGTGTGTGCAGGGTGTTATGGGCGGCCATAACACCTTTTTACACCAACTTTTAAACTTTTTGTCATTTTGGACACTTTTTACCCCTCAACTTGGGTTTTATAGCTTTTCTTTCTTTTGCTTCGTTTTATTCTTTCTTCTTTCTCATAAAAAATAATCTGCTAAGTTTTTTTAAATGAAACATATCAACAATAACTAAATTAGAAAGCATAAGAAAATGAGAAGTGGAAGAGACTTACTTTATTAGAGCTCTTCATATATATTACTCTTTTAGCAGATAATTGAAGTTTGGATCTAATCTTCTTCCTCGTGAAACCCTTCAAACAAATAAACATATCAATGTATTTAAATATATGCCTTCAGTACCTCTATCTTTTATGTATATACTTATTTAAAGGTTTAGATATGAATATTTAATGATTTAACTTCAAAAAGCAAGTTTAGAAAGTCAATAACTCTAAAAAGAATCATCTTGCTTCTAATATCATTCAATGGCTTATAAAATTTGATATCAAAAAGACTAATCTTTAGCTTTTTAAATTATAAGTTGTCTTTAATTTTATGCCAGCATATAGATCAAAACAGTAAATGTCAAAAGTGAAATTATTTCTTATTGTATGTCATGCATACTCATTCCTTAATCTACATCTATGGTTCAAAAAAGAAATAGTCACATCAGGTTAAAATATGATAGAAAGAAAATAGGGTGGTCTGAATCTTAAGCTTTTAGTCAAATGAAATACTCTTCAACTAGAAGCATCTTCACGAAGCCCTAGAGAACAAGAAGTCCGTGAAAGGTTCAGTCGTGCCGAACGGTGGTGTCGTTTGCCATCAACTAGTGTGGTTTGCAATCAACTAGAATCATCTTCAACAATTAAAATCATGATCACCGCAAGATCAAACCGGCGAACGAAGGCCCTATACATTGCTAGTGATAGTAGAATGGGTGGTTGGGGGAAATCTCCTTATTTTTATCTGATAAAATATTGTTACCGCCATGACTTCACCAAAAAATTTCCGCCTAAGCCCTGCAGCCTTCCTTCCTCTTATTCGATATGGACCAGCCCATATTTTAAGAAAAGCCCAAGGCATAAAGTGTTTTTTTTTATAAAAAATGAGACCATAAAATTTTGTGGGCCTAAAGCCCTAGCTTTACCCAATAAGCTTATTGGGCCGCCCCTGCCTGGCCATTCAATGTCCTTCGGCTAGCTGGGCTGCTCCGTGAGTAGGACTGGTTAAATAGCTTGTAGCTCGAAGCTAGTTAGAAAAAAGATTTCTTGTAATCGGCTCGGTTTGTAAATGGTTTTACTAACCGAGCCGAAGTTCGGCTAAGCTAGTAAACAAGACAAGCATGAAATATATATTTTCGTGACTAATGTTATAATTTAGACGAGGAAATGAAAATCAACAGAGATATGATATTTTCACTCTGGCCATTCTTATTTATGCCGTATGATGCAGCAGGACCGTGTACGATAACATAAACTTGGTAAAAGGTACGTTTGCAAACTTTGTAACCAAGGTTAAAATTCGTCAAACACGTTGAGACGTAAACATGACCTAATACTAAAATGACGAACTCGTTAAAAAGTTTGTAGCAAAGTAAATAATATAATTTTGAAAAACTAAAAAATTCCACAACACTTCTGAAGGAGTTAGTATATAATTATAGCAGAACATGGATAAAAAATAAGTAGACTGCAACGTTATAGCCAAAAGTTTAATAAAACAATATATTTTCAAAGTTATAATAGAAAAACAAAATATGCTTAGAACTAAGTATAACATAAAAATAATCAAAATGACATTTAAAAAAACTTACTATAATGTCTCAGCCTATATTTTAATAAAATAAGAGTATCACAGTAGGTTCCCATATTATTGTGTGTTTCTTATATTATAAGAAATGCTAAATGGTTCTAAATGTAGTAGATAGAAAAATGTTAATGTCCATCTATATATTTGGGATGTCGTTGTTAATTTCTATAATTTTTTTGATATTCTTTGAAAATGTTTATGAGTGAAGAGAGAAAAAATAATAATAAATGTGTAAAATATATTATTTAATTAAAAATAATAATTTTTAGTATAATTATAAGAATGAAAATGTAAACCTGGTGTGAATGTTCGAAGAAAAGGACACGTTTAGTGAATGGTTTGTGCCTTATACTATTATACTCTATATAATTGTGCAATTTTAGCTATAACTAAGTTTAATATTCTTCAAATTTTACCACAAAACCTTTATGCTTTACAAATTAAACACATGAAACAATCTTTCTTCCCACATTTCTCTTTCTTTCGCTTATCATGGCTTCAGAATGTCACATTATTATTTATTATATTATATCTTATATTAAAGTGTAATCATTAGGCTAAATCTAAATTTCTTTAATTTATGTTTTCACCATCAAATATTTGGTTTTTATATGATTGTCACTTTTATATACATAGAAAAATTAGAGAAAGTTATTACCGAGTAATGTTTTATAACACAAGTGATGTTTTATAAATAATGATTTTCTCAGTGTATCAAACAACATTGATATGGTATTGATACATAACGACTAGCAGCAAACGTCGTTCCACGTTGATAGAGAGTGATGGTCCGCCGCGAATCGCGAATGATAAATGTAGTTTAACTAAAAGGAAAGAGTAAAAATATGTTATTCCACCGCCTTCATTGCCTTTTGAGTAGTACAAGTATGATAATAACTCGAAGTTACCCAATATCATTCCACTTAAATTAGATATATGTTATAAGAACTGTCATATTGTATTATTTACGCATGTAAGAATGTTTCTTCCATAAACTTTTACATATCTGTACGTCTTAGTTTATCATAGTGGTATGAATTTTCTTTCTTAAACTTTTACATTATTTATGTGATTTAACGTATAAATTAATAATATACCCTTGTATCATTTTTCTAAGGTATCCATGTGTAAAACCGAATCATATCATCGTATACGTGTTTACACATACACGCTTATATATCAACAAGATTGATGGGATTTGGGGAATTATATTTGTTTATTATGCACGTGTGGAACGTCATCGGAAGTCCTATAAATTATAACGTGTGGATAAATTAAAATTGATTATTCAAGATCGAACCGAGTAATTATTAGTCAGGAGTACAGCTAATCCATTCTGTCCAAGATCCGGGAATCCTTTGAGCTTCAATTTAATATTTTGCACCATCTTAATTAAACATGTTGAACTATAGTAATCCCCATGAAAATATACGTAAGTTTGCTACATAATTACAAATTAATTTCAATTGGATGATATATATTTTAGATGAATAAATAGGTCATAGGAACACTTGAAGCTATGGTAATTAAAGAAAAGCTATGGTAATTAAAAGAAATTGTTGAGAACATAGACAGTGGCGGATCTTGAACATTTCCGTAAATAGGGCGGAGACGAAATTAATTTTTTTAAAGGGGGCGAACTTGATATTTATATAACAATTTACACTACTGAGCAAAAAATTTACACTACTAGACTAAAATTTAACACTCCCAACGATAAAAAGAGGGCCGGCCCCAATGATCCTGCCTTTGAATATAGATACATCATTTATGGCTTTGAGAAACCATCAACGTCATTAATATACTAGTGGGAATGCTCGTTCGTTACTGCGAGTGCATCTGTTTTGTCTTGTATGTTCTTTGATTCTTCTATGTGATCATCTTTAATGTTTATGAGACTTATTGAAAATGCGACTGATGTTTGGAAGTAATGACTTCATAAATGTGCTTACATTGAATTATTTAAACATAAACTATAGAATCAGTTTTGACATTGTATGTAATTATGAACGTAAACTTGTCTGCAACATTTAGAGATCAAAGAGAAAAACAGGTTTTTGTTGACATGAATATCTATGTCAACATTTATAGAATAATTTCATATTTAGTAATATTTTTTTTCTATTTATTTGACTTACTACTTCTTAGGTAGTTAATATTAAAAAGTATTATGAGCAACAATACATCATAAAAACATATCAAATCCGGATGTTCATGAATAGTATAGCAAGACACGCTCTTGTTATGAGAAAATCATTATTAGTGATTATCAAAGTGTTGATATTCAAGATAAAATAAAGTTTATCTACAGTAAGATATTATGAAAGCTGTCAATTCCGCACTTTTTGTTTCAAAAGTAATATAAGAATACATAGAATTAGCAAATAAGAAGAAATCATAGCCTTATAAGTTTCTTAGTAGGTGAACGAAGATGACAATGGATGGGACAAACGGGTTAGGTATTCCATCTAATACGAGTCAAACACTCAAACAATAAGACTAAATCGAGATGACACACTTCTTATTTTTATCATATAACGATCACTGGTTCATCTCCATCCCTAAGGAAAGATTAGAGGTGACAAATTGGGCTTGTTCGTCAGACTGAGTAATGAGTCAAAATAGGTTTGGGTTAGAACAGTGTTATAAAAAGATTGAGGTTTATCTCAGATTTTGGTGTTTGAGATTTACCAATATATCTTTTAAAATATATTGGTAAGCTAGATAATCCTGTTTAATATGCTAGGCTACTTGTACATCATGTTTAGAGGATAATTTTGATATTATAGAAAATTTACAAAGTAATTAAATATTAAAGTGTCTTAAATTGTATCTAAAATGTCATTTTTGTCCTTATTTCATCCTTATATATGTTTATAGATATGTTAATAAAACATAATTAGATCCTCTTTACATTTCATTAAATGGGTAATTATCTCAACCAACAAAGCTAATAATGAGAAAGAGACCAATATTATATATGTTAATGTTGTTATTTTTAGAGATTCTAGATTCACTTTTTCTTTGATCAAATTTATGTTGATAGTGATACCTCCATGTAACTACATGTAATACAACATAGAATTGGTCAGAATCTTTGAATGATCATTTAACTTGTTGGTGATTTAAATCTAACAGTACTAAGGTGCGTCAAATTGATTTTAGTGATTGAACTACTGGCACATCCCGAGCTCTAATTCCTAGCATCTTTTACAAAACTTTAGACAAATTCTACAACACATCTCCAACTCTAGATTTTCACACGTTACGCGATACTTATAACTTAGGACTGCCCTGATGTAACATTCATAGGACTCATTAAGAACTCATGGATAATATTTGACGTTTCTTGTGTGTTGGGTCAGTGCTATGGTCTTGTCACATATACAAGCTGCATTTAAACACCATTAACTATTACGACTAAAGGAAAATCAAATTAATGTTTACATTATTTAGATTGACTTTCAGTTACTATTGTATAATCAAATATCAACTATTTCATTGTATAATTAATAGTCAATAAGTTGTTAGTTTATATTCGAGGTTTGCTCGTAATATATTATAGCTCCTTTCCTATACACCGAATTCAAGAAAATATAGTATGCTCATTTACAAAAACCTAATACCATTACTAGTATCAGAGCTACAATTGGTCCAAGGAGTCGATCCATTTCTTGATGAGCTCCGAATGGCATGAAACCCTACAATTCAAGTCACAACTACAACTCACTTCCCTAACAAACTCAATGCCAATAGGTTCACTGTCAACTGGAATCAACCCTAATAGGGCTTGATCTTGATGAGTTCATAACTTGTAAGCAACAACCTCCAAAGGAAATTTGATGACGAAGAAAATACCAAAATACATCCATATTCAACGCCCTTCTTGGATCCTATTTTGACGAAGCCACAACTTCTTAGGATACCAAGGAATGACATAATGCAAGCTTTCCTAGTAGATCTCGGTTTCACATAATTTCTCTCAAGTCCAAACTAGTCAAGAGTCCAAAAGGCACACTTCCAGTAGCAAAATATTTTTAGGACATGAGAACCATCATAGACAACTTGGTTCTTGCATAAAGCCCGGTTGTTAAGGAAGATTTACTGGTTCATATCTTGTTATAGCTAGGTGACGAATATTCCACTATCATTGTTGCCATCAAGGTACGTGAGACACCATTATCTTACCTAGAATTATTTAACAAATTAACAAACTATGAGAGAGCCCTAAAGAAGCAAACTATAGTCCGTGGACTGTATCAACTGCCACTAAATCCCACAAGACAGCAAATCGCCCGCCTCGACATTTTGAAAGCTCCAATCGTTGTGTGGGACTAACAATCATTTTCTAATTAACAATGTAGCTCAGCCACCATAAAATAGTAGTCTTCTTCGAACTTAGGAGGTCATTGTTAAAATTGGTTCAACTATTTTTGCCAATTTTGTTTCGTCCCAGGTAACTCATGATTATCAAAGCTATATTGATTTTACGGGAAAACATCAGTAGCAATACCTCTTAGTCAAATGCACCAATGGCAAATGCAACTATGGCTGGACCATCGCCTATTTCACCATTTTGATTTTTTGCCAATGAGTTTCCAACCATATCACAGTTTACCAAACCACACTATAATATATCTTCAACTTTGGCCGACCCTAAGATATAATTTTTGGTGATGGTAACAATTTAAAGGTTGGTATTAACACATCAACACACCACTTAAAACCCTATCTTTACCTCAAGTATTATGTGTTCCAAAGTTAAAATGAAACTTTATTTATGTTAGTTTTCAAGCAACATTATGTTTATTTTTACCATTAACGATGGGAAGTAACTTGGTCTCTCCCATTTTTACAAGAACATGGCATTTCACACTACACCACTCCCCTTCACACGCTAGAGTAAAATTTGTATGTG
This sequence comes from Flaveria ramosissima, assembly GCA_025215565.1. Classification (NCBI taxonomy): domain Eukaryota; kingdom Viridiplantae; phylum Streptophyta; class Magnoliopsida; order Asterales; family Asteraceae; genus Flaveria; species Flaveria ramosissima. The sequence continues at coordinate 25,370,550 of CM046037.1, read as the reverse complement.
AATATGCCACAAACATATAGTAAAAACAAGTCTACCTCTCCTTCATTATGCTAAACTCCCATTAACCTTTTGGTCTCACGCCTTTTGGACGTCAATGTACTTTTTTAATTCCAAATATACGACCCTTATTCGGAGGACTAATGATATATAAATGGGCCCACCTATCCGTTTCCTAGTCAGGACCACACCCCCAAGCCTGTCACCTAGAGGATTTTTGCTCTAAGTGAGACTCGAACCCAAGACCTCTCCATTTTTAATTATCTTGTGTACATCATCTCAACTATATGGGTTGAGGATCATTGATAGATAGCAGTCTAATTAATTGATAGACTTCTACACATGTTCTTAAGAATTAAGTTTGTTATCACTATTTCTTCCGGCCAATCACTCAACTATAATAAAAATAAAGCTCGTTGGTTGTTTGTGCTATCCCTATCCATGTCCTTACACCACCTCAAAGCTTCAACCACGATCTATTCCTTTCATTTTCCTTTGTTATTCAACCTTTAAATCTACATACTCATGTTAAATTTGTTGCAAGGCATTTTCCCTTCCAAAACAACCTCATACCATCATTAAGAACAATGTATGACTTCCTCATGCCCTCCCCATAACGTCCACCTCTATTAACTCCAACTCCAACACCACCACCACCAACCACTCCTACTACTACAGCCTCCTCACCACTTATACAATAATCTTGCCCTCTATCTTATGATCCCCACTCTCCAAAACCAACCATTTCAGCCTTTTGTCTCAAATAATTCAGACATAAAACACAACCTGATGCACCTCAAACACAATAGCCTACTACCTAGCCTCCACCCATAACGACTAACCATATCACCTTTCCCATATCCACCTCTCGATCAGTACCATCACCAGACTATACAGCCTCCAACCCCTCTGTTTCACCAACTCCCATTCCTATCAAAGAAACAACAAATTCACACTTCCCAATAGACCATTCCCTATCCTCACCCAATCTCACTACTCCTACCATTTCATTTGGTCAACATCCTACTCTCCCTATCTCACCTTCACCACAACCACCATGAATAACAAAACGAAACTAAAATTAATTCAGTCATTCCTTCATATACATCATAACTCTCCCACCCAATTCCTACTTTTATTAAAATTCACACTAATAACGAATCCATAAATGGTATGAAGCAATTTACCTAGAGTTCAATGATCTAATACAAATGGGACAGGAACTAAACCTATAAGCCTCACACAATCCCATTAGTATGTTATCAAAAAGCTTTTTACAACAATATGACTAGTATTACTTTGATACCTTTAGTTTGGTCACAAAAACTATTCGTTCTGTTATATCCCTTGCTCTTTCTCATAATTAGGCTTATTGCCAACTTGTTGTTAACAATGCATTCTCATGACACTCTTTATAAAAATATATTCATGACTTAACTATAAGGATTCACTCATCCTCAATTTGCAAATCATGTATGCGAATTTCAAAAATTACGATATAGTATCAAACAAGCTCTAAGGGTGGTATATGGAATTCACCTCTTTCCTTTAAACTTTAGGTTTTCTCAAGTTTATTGTGGATGCTTCTCATTTAATCTATAATCACAAAAACAACTTTTCTTAATTTATGGTTTATGTAGATGATATTGTTCTTGCATGCAATAATGATGTGTTCATTCATCAATCATTCGCTCACTAGCCACTAGGTTCTCCATAAAAACCTACGCCTTTTGAATCATTTTTAGCATTAACGTGATTGCTAGCACTAATCTACTCCTATCTCAACATCATCACATTCAAGGCCTTATAACTCCATTTCATATGAATAGTTGAAAAGAAATGGCTAATCCATATCAGAAGTCGATGGGTTCACTACAATACTTAACATTCATAAGACCTGATGTATCCCTTACTGTAAATTTGCTAGCTCAGTTTGGGGTCACTCTATTAATTTAAAAGCATTTTTTTATTCTGATTGAGGTGGTTTCTTCAATGGAGGTCAATCAATATTCTCTGCTCGAGATCCAATAATATATCATGGGAATCTGTTTATAGAAAATTGATTTACCGAACCTCCATTGAAGCCAAATAAAAGGCTCTTGCGAATGCAATAGTAGAAGTTTCATGGGTCCACAACTTGCTCACTTATCTTGGTGTCTTATAGTTCATGCCACCTACACTTTTGCGTGACAGCACATGTGCCACATATTTAGGTACTAATTTGGTTTACCATTCACGGATGAAACACCTCGCTTTGGACTATCAGTTTGTATAAGGAAAAGTATCTTATGGATCCTTAAAGATTCTTCACATAAATTCAAGTGACCAGACCGCCCTTACCAAATTAAACCACTAAGTATTACGACTAAAGGAAAATGAAATAAATATTTACATTTAATTAGATTGATTTTTGATTACCGATGAATATCAAAGATTAGCCGTTTTATAGTATAGTCGAACAGTAGCTAATTTACTTCCTATATGTTCTAGTTTATTGTATATAGGGTTAGGCTAGAGATACTACCTTATTACTTAACACACCTCATGCCGTCAAAAAACAGTTCTAAAACTTGTCATATTATATGATTGGGAAAAACCATTTTCTTAAAAAAGCATGGCAATTTGAGCTCGAGATTGGTTCCAGCTCATTTAAATGATCGATTTATGCTTTTTGTTAGCTGAAGTTTAAACCCTAGCATTATATACATCTTTTTTATTGATTAATTTAATACATATTTAAATTTTATTTTTGTTTATGGGTTATTGGATTTTAATAATCTCAACTTTCATTTATTGGCCGGGATTAATCCCAACTCAAGAAATGTTTATAGTCACTCCTAAATTTGAACTTATTTTCCTCCAATGATCCATTACTAACTAAGAGTTAACCCGTTAGTTTTTTTTTATGAAATGGGACCAACTTTAAGCCATGTTCCAACTTCAGCACCGCCTAGTCTCAGTTAGGTCCGTTTTCTATTGTCTAGCTTTCATCATATCTACCTTCAACGAGTTAGGTGGTTCAAATAAGGAGGCGGAGACGGGTTTTTAGGTGTGAAAGTTTAAAATTGACGGACCTGATGATATATTTCAACTTTTTGATGATACATTTCAACTTTCAGTCTAGTGTTTTGGACACAAAAACAGTCCATCTCATCAAAAAAACTAACGGGGTTAACTCTTATTTAGTAAGGGATCATTGAAGGAAAGTAAACTCAAACTTGGGAGTATCAGTAAACATTTACTGAGTTGGGATTAATCTCGACCAATAAATGAAACTTGGCATTATTATAATCCAATAACCCTTTGTTTACAGTAACACTAATACTATTATAATAATATTAAAAAGAGGGAAAAGAAAACAATAAATTAAAATTTGAAGACAAAATATATAAGAAAAAACTTTTAAGGTTTTGATGTAACATACTAAAGGGGAAGTTATGAAATAGAAATAGTTAAAAGAAAATAGTAGTTTGTTTTATAGTTAAAGTGAGAGGCATAACAAGTAAAAGGTGTGAAGGGGTATCTATAGCATCACTTGATGTATATTAGCCCTTATCCTATACATAGAGTTCCAGCAAATACAGTATGCTCATTTAGATAAATCAAATACCATCATATTAACTGTATCCAGAAACACATACAAGAAAACTAACAGCTAAATCCAGTGTTTTGTACATCAATGAGCTCCTCCTGAAATTTACGAATCCGCCCTGGCAAACTAGTGGAGTTATAGCTAGCTGATGATGATGAAGAAGAATCTATTTATGTTGTCTTCTTTACAATTTGAATATTTTAAATTAACAAGAGGCAGTTTTCTGTTTTGATCTTAAGAGAACCATGTGCTCTTCTTGGAATCAGCTGTGGTGGGTCCCTCCATGGATGATAAACAAATTAAGCCTTGCAGGGATTATTGATTATGGATCAGTAGATGCTTTTCTTTTATTTCAGGTTATGGCTGAAACTCTTTTCTATGAGTTGTTCCCTAACATGGCATCTTCAATGCCACAAATCTCTCATCTTCATAGTTGTTGGAGAAATTAAAAAATTATCTTCCCACGTGTATCTGCCATTAGCTAGCTCTAGAAGAACCTTAAACGCCATTAGCCTTTCTTCGCATTGATTAGAGAGATCCTAGAAATTTGTACGCGCACATGGTCTATTTGCGTGCCCAAGGTACCAAGGTATGTGAAAAATGTGTCTTGATGATAGACGTAGATGTAGATGTATGTATAGGATTAGAGGGTGTGTGAGCTAGTTGTTTGAACAAAATATGGTATCTTTGTCACAATTGATACATAGTTTTTATATTAACTATGTAGATATGTTTTTCTTCAATACCCATCATTTTTATTTAGATTTCAAGGCTGGGCCATCACAATGATTTCACAGCTAATATATGCTGCCTTTGATTTTGCAAATCCTTCCTAACTAATAATTTAACAAGAGATATTGCATAGAAAACAGACTTTGTAATGCAGAAATGAGACAATGCAATGAGAGAAGGGCATCTGTTTAATCAGTAACATATAAGACAAAATTTGGAGCCATTGTTGCATAGTTGGCAAGAAGGGTCAACTCTTATAATGAAAGGCACATGTTGGCTTCACATTGTGTGATTGATCACCCACTCTCCTCCTTATATATATATGATCCATTTGATCCACATCTACCATCAAAAACCTTTCGAGTCATTTGACAGAAGCGAAAGAAAAAAATGGCTTCTACATCTTCTTCATCAGATGATACTCATCATATCCGATCCACTAGTTTACCAACCAGACCACATCCAGTCATCTGCCAGGCTCAAGAGGAGGTCCGCAAATTTAGAACATGGGAGGCGTCCGTCTCATCTGTTCCTACTGCAGATACCATCTGCAGCGCGCTAACGAAGCTGCAAGTATTGTATGAATGTGTTGACAGTGTTCTAAGTTTGCCACTGACCCAACAAGCTCTAAAACATAACCAATACACCGAATTGGTCAATGAGTTGTTGGATAAATCCATAAGTCTTATGGATATATGTGGCTCTACAAGAGACTTGGTCTCACAAGTCAAAGAAAATGCTAAAGTTGTTCAGTCAGCAATGAGAAGGAGAAAAGGAGAGGTATGCTTGACCACTTCATTCATCAAGAACCTGAAGAAAGATGCCAATAAAGCTATGACATCTTTAAAGCAAATCGACGAGAAGATTGGGGGCATAAAACCCATAGATCTTGATCTACATCTCTTATCAGCTATTAAAGTAGTAAGAGATGTTGGTGTCGTTAGATCATCTGTATACAAGTCATTGTTGTTGTTCTTGTCTGGCTCTGTCGCGAAGCCGAAGCCATCAAGGTGGTCACTTGTACACAAATTCTTTCGAAAAGGAACAACCGATAGAAACAATCAGCTTGAAATTTCCAATGAGGATATGGTGTGCCTTTTTCAAGAAATGGAGAATGGTTTGGAGTGCATGTTTAGGAGTTTGATCAAAACAAGAACCTCTTTACTAAATGTTCTTTATCGCTGATGTTATATTTTAGAGTATCACTATTCTAAATGTGAGCTTTCAAATTTTCTTTTATCTTTTTTAATAGCATTCATGCTTGAGATTCTAGTGATGAAAGTGTGCAATTGCAACCTTGTATATTTGAGCATAATCAAACTTTTGAAATAGATAAATCGATTCCTCTGTTTGTTACAATGATTTTACGCACTGATGTGTCTTGTTCATGTATTGTATAATGAAGTTTTTGTCATTAGTTCTCAAGTTCAGCTTACAAGTGTCTATCAATTGCTGGTGGTTTGTAGCGATATACTCATATGCCTTGTTACAACATATTATATAATTCTAAAGTGTAGAGTAAGGCTACGGTATTAAAGCAATTGATAAAGTTAATGCTTTATAATCTTGAGTGCCCCTAGCACTACATCATATTTTTGTAATGAAAGTGTGAACTATGTATATTTCAGCGTAAAATATTAATGAATCAACTTATTGATGTGTGTTACATACTTCACAATGAACTTTTGTTTTGACTTCTCAAGTTCAACTTAAACAAGTTAGTGAGGTTTGCACAAGGATTTTAAAATTCATTTGCAACTTAAAAGTTCTTCACTTAGATTCAAATACATGATAGTTAGTTTTAGAATAACAGTTAAGTTAATCAACTTTTCAAGTGGAGGCCGGATCAAGAAGAATCTGGATAATTTTGATGATGAGAAGCCAACGTAGCACCCCACAATAGGTACCAAAACCCAAGCAAGTACTTGATAATGACTCACCAAAATATATAAATTAAAGCCCCTTTTACGTATATGTCAGAATCAATTGAATTAAAACAGACGATAAACACAATTATTTTGTGAAAATCCCACTACTCTTTAAATATTTTAACTTAAATGAAAAGTTGAACGAAAAATTTACGATAACTACTCATCTATTTATACTAAAAGTATAACTTGCTCCCTAACCGCCTAAGGCTCTCAGACTAGAAAACTAAACTAAACAAATATTACAATACCTAAACATCATTTTTACCAAAACAAACTCTGAACTAATAAACTAAGATTTATCAAGATTAATTTATCAGTAATACTATTTTTTAAAATTTGTTCTCTCTGCAAAAAGCTTGCATGTACATATACGAATTTAGGTATTTTGTATAAACTAAAGGGTAAATGATTTATGTGTATTTTCACCTTTGTATGGAACTAATATAAGGGAATAATGATGAGCTGAGTAATTTGCATGCATTGTTTAATTTAAGAACATGTTTTATGTTCTGACTTAGCTCTAATCGATTCATATTTAGAGTTTGAAGGTTTTACGAGACTAAAAACTTCTGAGTGATTATAATTACTTACCTAAACTTAATTAAAAAATTGAAAGATAGAATACAAAAGCAAAATAAATTAAGTTGATGACTATTGGATTGGGTTATGAACAAACAAAACTTTTCTAGTTATCGGCAGATTAAAAATGCGGAATGTAAGTCAATTGTCATACTTAACAAACATAGTTACTTTGGATAATAATAAAAACATAAGATGTTTTTTTAAAGTATTCACTTAATCAATTTTTTCCGAATACAAACAGTAACAATCAACAAATAACAAGTGGGCTAACAAGCTAATCTCAAAACTATACAAGTGAGAAGTACTTATAATAAAAAAGCTAGACATAAAGATAAATCACTTTACATCTATTTGTGGTTTAGGAAAACATATGTACATTGTAGACAGGCAATCGGCACATTAGAAATTAACAGCATCAGTACAATATTGTCTTCAAAAGATAGAACACTGCAACCACAAATATACTTTGGTACAAACAGTCTTGTACAGTGTAACAGTTGATCAGCAGCTCATCTAGTTAAGTGCTTATAATCAGTCAATCAGCAGTTCATCACTTTGAGAGTGCTGATCGGTAGTGATTCAACATTTGGTAAAATTCGGTTGTTGACAACCAGTGCTGAATCTTTGATTTTTGGTTAGCTTCATCCTCTTCATAGATAACAATTACTGTTATGAATCAAAATAAAATTTTAATTTGATTGAAAGTATATTTCAATTTATAAAAAAGTTCTGTTTCTTTTTGTTGATTAAAATTATAGATCACGTGGGTGGAACCATGGAGACTTGAAAATAAACTAGAAATTGAGACCCGCGCGTTACCGCGGGTCTCTTTTGGATTTAATTTTTTAATGAATTTTGATTTGCGTGTTATTATGGGTAAAAAAACTATTAAGAAAATTACCTTATATATTCTGGAACATTCCTAAAATATTTGTTGTTAGTTGAAATAATACTAAAAGCATCCAAAAAATAAAAATGAATTTTAAATCGATTATAGAATTCAAACGAAAGATCTTAGAGAGCCTATCATATAAAATAAAAAAACATGTAACACGATAATAATCTAAATCCTAAACCTTAAATGCAAACCCATGTATTGTGCGCAACTTGTGGAACCGTAAAAAAGATAAACGTCTAAATGTTAATAAAACATAACGGAAAGTTTGTAAAAATAAAAGAAAAAAATTATTCAATATATTTTAAGAAACCTGATTAAAGTTTATTAGAATAGTAAAAAGTTACATGTTGGTTTGTGTAAGTTAATATGTTGAAGGGCCAGCTTTGTACAAAAAGAAGAGATGGACGCTTTTACTGCAAATCTGAAGTATTCATAAGGACTAAACTTTAAGATGGGTCATGGGTAGTCATCACTTCATCATTTCTTCTCAAATTTCAGATTAGGGGTGAGAACTTAACCGATTTAACCGAACCATAACCGAATTAACCGTATTAACCGAATCGAATTAACTAAACCGAACAATTAACCGATGGTTTGGTTAAGGCATAACCAATTAACCGCACATTGCGGTTCGGTTTCGGTTTTGATGTACAAATTAACCGAATTAACCACACCGAACCGAATGACACTAATGTGCAAAAAATTTAGAATACTCATCATGATTTTACTAGAATTTCATATGTTAACCTTATTATTTTACATTTTTAAAAGATATATTTACATAATGGGATTCCATTATGTATAGAATGAACCCCTAAATAAGTAGAAGTAATGCAAGATGCGTACACGCATTGTTATATGCACACTCTGACTTCGATTCAAGTTTTGATGGGACCTTAAAAACAAACCTTGTCGTGAACATCCTTATAAAGTTGGTACAAACATAGTCTGATAATAATTTTTAGTTTAAAAGCATACATTAAATAGATTGGTTAATTAACCGAAATTAACCAAAGTTAACCACAACCGGCGGTTAACCGAAGTGTGGTTAACCGAAGTATCGGTTGCGGTTTCGGTTTTGAAAATGGTATTAACCGCAGTTGCGGTTTCGGTTTCGGAAATGCTCTTAACCGCACCGAACCGCACCGCGCACACCCCTATTTCAGATACACTCTCCACCTCCAAAGTTTCATATTCTTCATTTTTAGGTATTCTTCCTTCCCCCCCCCCTCCCTCTCTCTCTCTCTCTCCACCTTCTTCCATTTCCGGTGGCTTAAACTTCTCCGACCACCACTTGAAACTGCCTTCGTTTTCATCGTCTTTTTTTCTTTTTGTAGATCTACAACCGGTTCTCTTCTTTCTTTAGTAATTAGATATGATATCCTCTTTGTTGATATGAAGGCGTGCGCCGCCTTTGTTCGTCATTTTGCCTTCGTTATTGTCTTCAAAACCTAGATCTAGATCTAGGATTCACATAGTGATGACGGTGATCGTGGCGCGGTGGTGCTGGTGCAGTAGCAGTGGCCGACGGTGGTGCTGGTGCAGTAGCGGTGGTGGTGGTGGTAAAGCCGCTCAAAGGGTTATGTTTGAAAACATTGGAGGCTGTTTTGTAAACATTACAACTTTAGTGGCAAAATGTTGAAACTTTAAAATTACACTATAGGCACCGACATGTCCAATTAATAATATATAATATGAATTCGTTTTGTTAAGGAATTGTTGAATTTAGAAACCAAGCTCAGGTGTGAAGATATTTGAAGGCCCAAAGCTTGGATTAATTGTTGAAATACAATGAAGCTGATGCAGTCGGAAACAGAGAGATAGATAATTGAACCTGTTGATTCAACAAGAATACCAGGAACAATCCTTCTAACTATCGTTGATTCACAAAGAATACCGATAATCAGGGTTAATCACTAACACACACAGTGATAGAGAGAAAAAAAACAGATTTTTATAAAACTTGAATAATCTTTCTCCCATCTCTTACAATCATATAAATAAACAAAACCAAATTCGAATGGGCCACAAAACATAAGCGGGCCGAAAACTGGGCCAAAAGCAAAGTCCAACAAAATGTAAAAATAAGACAAAAATTAAAATACTTCTAAAATAAGCCGTTTTTGGGCCGAAACGATGACCCAAACCGCCTACGGCCCAAAACGGTCGTTTTGACTGGTCGTGGGCCCAAAACGGAGACTTCTAGCCCAACTTATGGTCATTTTAGTGAAGCCCCCTTGGATAAGCGATCTTGGGCCTCCAAAAAGGCTAAAACTTGCTCATCCACACTTGGGCCCGCATCAGAAGCTCAAACGTGAATCAACATAAGGTCAATAGAAATAAATAATCATGAATTAAAATCCTTATTTGTGGTAGAAAAATGGGTCCACGTGAATGTGACATTGCTCGAAATCATATGGAGCAACAATTTGATCATCTCTTATTGTTTATGTGTTATTGTTTATGTGTTTGTTATGTTTGCCCTTTTGGCTGCCTTGAGGTTGGTTCACACAACAATTTCAGAGAGTTCAAGTACGATTTTCAAACGGCTACATAATAGTTGGCAAAGATAATTAGAGATGTTTTTCTAGTTAATTTTATCAAAGTTTATATAGTTAAATATTTTGTGATTATCTCTTAGTGTAGGGTTAGTTATATAGTAGTCTTTAATTTTGTTGAGATCTATTGTACACCTAAACTTTTATTTTATCATCTCTTATTGTTTATGTGTTTGTTATGTTCATTGATTAAAATAGTTTTGTCGATTAGTCTAATTAACTATTCATCAAAGTATTAGTCTTTGCATTATTAGTTGTTGATGATTAATTATATATAGTGTTGAAAGTAATCACCAACTTGGTGGCTACTGATGTTGCACGTGTGCATGAGTTTGAGTTTGTCTCTCATGCAATATTATCCATTAAGTTTTTATTAGTATTTCTATTTATTAATAGTTTAGTGGTAATGGGCAGTTTAGATAGGTAGTGGAACACTATTGTGGAGTAGTGGGAGTAGTCATTAGTTAACTGCTTTTGAACGTTTTGTTTATGTATTTTTTGTTCTATGCCAAAAAAAAATCTTTTCCAGAAAAGTATGTGTGTGTACACTACAATAGATTGAATTTGAGGTTGCCTTACCAACTTGATTTATCAAGTGGTATCAGAGCATAGGTTATCAATCCGATTTGCAGTTGATTGGTGGTGTGAAGAAACTGAACAACAACAACTACAACATCTGGTCTACATGTCTTATTTCGTTTTTACAGAGACAAGATCTCTGGGAGATTGTACATGGGTCCAAAATAGTACAGCCTCCAAGAGAAAATGCGGATGGGATCAGAAAGCAATGGAAGGTCAAGGCAAGCAAGGCGTTGTTTTTCCTCAAAACCACGGTTGAAGAAGAATTGTTAGATCACATATGAGATGCCGGAACACCTAAAGAAGCTTGGGATACTCTTGCCACGTTGTTTTCCAAGAAGAACGACACTAAGTTGCAGTTAGTAGATGCGGAACCGTTTAAGGGCTTTAACACAATTACAACACAACAACACAATGAGGAGATTAACTAAACTTTAATCAAACAGTGAACTGGGTTAACCAAAGTGATACAAAGAACACAAGTAAAGCAAGAGACAGAACAAGAGAGTATGGGTTTCAAGGAGGCAGTATATTGCTTTCTCAAGTTCTTTTACAAGTGTTACAAAGCATAAAGAAAGATACAAGAACTTGGAATACTTATACTACAACCTACAGCCGGCTATACTTTGAAAGCCAGCTGGATACAATTGACTAGACACTAACAAAATCAATTGTAGGATCAAAAGGCATATCTGCCTTTTGACCTTGTGACTATGACATGCCATAGCTCACATCCTTATACATTACAAAAAGGATAAAGTACATAAAGTGGAAAGTTACAGACTCAAGACCTCAATGTACAGTTACCAAAAGAATGGACCTTTTCACCAACTCATGTAAGTTGGTGACTTTACAAGATGCAGCGGAAAAGGTGCTTTATGGAACAGTACATCAGATAAAGCATGTGTACTAAAAGTCTTCGGAAGAAATCTGTCTTCATAGGTTGAAGCTTCGGAAGACTTTGTCTCTGAAGCTTCGGAAGACTTCATGTTTGGCTTCGGAAGATATTGGTCTTGGCTTCGGAAGATTTTACACTTAGAGTATTTTCTAATGCATTGTGTAAAACTTCCGAAGCATTCTTCACTTCAGTACTTAGTGCATGTTGCTGAGACACTTTGGATGTTTTGGGTTGCATCAGACTTAAGGAATCCTTACAAACTCCCCCTAGGCTGATGCTACCAAAACACTTAGAAGATCTTCAAATGTTGGTAGTCTTCAGTACAATCAAGACCATTCCTTTCTTCATTAGATGGTCAGGATCATCAAGACTCTCATAGTATCTTCTCATCTCAAAGAGATCATGCAGAGGTAAGTTGATTATGTCTTGCCATGAGTAGACATTCTCAACACCTTGATCTCTGATAACATTCCATCTTTCTGGATTGGTAGAGTAAGTCCAGGACAAGATGGGTGTCTCAGTTGTAGAGGAGCCACTTGCATAGGAGTTGATTGGGCTGCCTCATCATGCACTTCCTCAGGTTGATCTGATTCAGCCTGAGGTGCAGAGGTAGATGACTTTGGCTTCTTCTCTTATTGTCTTTGGTTTAGAAGCCATCTCTTCTTCCTCTTAGATGACTTTAACTGAGAAGACTGGTCTGCAGCACCATGTTGATCATCAGTGTCTTTCTCAGTTGGGTGTTCCTCCCTCACAGGTTCAGAAGGAAGGGAGTTTGACCCTGCCTAGGATCAGAAGATGAAGCTTGCTGAGGCTCAGCTGGAGGTTCTGGTTGAGGTGTCTCTGGTTGTTCAAACTTGACCTCCACTTCAGGTGGGACTTGACTTGGAAGAGAGTGCAAGTCAATCAGTTCTCCACTTTTAATCTTCTGCTTGATCACCCTATATGCTCATCCATAGTGGATAGAGACATGGGGCCAAGTCTCCTTCCAGAGAATCCATATAGCTTCAAGAAGCTCACCATTCTTTGTCTGTCAGCAGACTTCTTTGCATTCTTTTGAATGATGGCTCTTGACTTTGCAGCTTCTTCCCTTAGCTTCCTTTTGGTTGTTTTTCTTTCTTTGACTAGCTCAAGCTCAAGTTGCTTTAGGTACTCGAACTCAATGAAGTCATAGGACAAGGGAAGAAGTGCATCTGCCTGATAGAAGCCTGTGGCACTCAGGTAGTTGATCATCTGATCCTATCTTCTTCTTTATCTACCTGAGGTTCTTGTGGAGCCACATCTTCTGTGCAGGACTTTCTTGAACTGGTGAGAGAGTGGGAGCATGCTTGTAAAGTCTTTTCTGTCTCTTCTCCTCTTTGAATTGGAGAAGTAACCTTGCATCCTCTTTCTCCTTCATCTCTCTTGACACTTCCATGTCAGCCAGTTCATTTAACTCTTCTAAGGGGAGGGAGATGATTTCATCAATATCATAGTTCCTGGTCTGTAAGTAGGTAATCCTGACTGCCCTTAACTCATCATCTTGAGTATTTGGTCTGGGGGCAGCCCTGATTGCAGCTTGCATGAAGCTAGATGACCCAGTAGAACTTTCTCCCCTTAGTCTCCTTTTCCTCTCTCTCTCTCTTCCTCCTCAATTTCCTCAGGAGTCATTATCCTTTTCCCTTTGTCACCAACAGACCTTTGTGACTCAGGGTGGATTGAGGCTTGGCCTTCATTGCTTGGTGTAGCTTCCATGCTCTGGCCAGAGAGAGGCTGAGAAACACCTTCACCAGCAGGTGTCTCAGATGGAGTTTGGACCTCTGCAGCAGTTGTTGATGATGAGACAGGGGTCTCAGGTTCTGTCACTGGGCCTTCAGTCAAGGTTTCCCCTATGAAACTAATCTTAGGGTCCACCTCAACATCCAGTTGACCGATGACATTGCCTGATTGCCTAAGTCTCCTTCTTAGAGAGAACTCTGCAAGGATCCTGTCTTGGATTCTTTGAGCCAGCCTGTCAGCTTGTCTTGAATTGCTTGGATTGACAAGTGGCAAGTTGACTAAATCCAGTCTTTCATAGAAGCTCAGGCTTTGGAATTGAAAAACTTCTTGTTGGCCTTGAACTCTGTGAAGTATAAGGGCTCTTCTGTCATCATCATACCTCCACCTTATGATGTAGTTGCCAGTTCCTTGTGGTGGAGATGAGACAGCCCTTGGTATACCTTCCTCAAAGAGACTCCTGATGAGTGAGTCTATAGAGTCCACATTAATGTGAACTTGAGGAAGTTGCTGAGAATGCACAACAGCAAGTGAGGATGGTGAGTCCTCTATGTCCATTCTCTCTGAAGAACTCCCAGGTTCTGTGGTTGTAATAACTTTCTCCCCCTTTTTGGTAGCATCACCCACTTGCATAGGTGAGCTGGAGGATAAGTCAATCACTTCCACAGGTTCTTGTGTTCCTGGTTGAGCTCTCCTTAAAGGTCTCCCAGCTAGTTTTTCCTGCAGATATGAAATCTGGAGTTGCTGATCATTGACCCTGTTTTGTAAGGTAGTCACCTGAGATTCCAAGTGACTAACCTTAGAGACTAAATAGGTGCATGTTTTTGACAATTTCTGCACCTTTAGTCTCAAATTCCCCTCATCTTCATCAGAAGAATCATTGGGGGATGAGATGATTGGACCAAAGTCCTCTCTCTCACCACCAGCTTGAGTTTCTTGGCTGCTGGTTTTCCTCTGCTCACTGGCAGCCTCAGTTGAGATGCCAGTGGGCTGAGTTGCCATGGTTGAGGTCTTAATGATGTAATCACTTTCAAAAGTGAGAGCCTCTTCCATATGGACATCCTGAACAGGTTCAGAAGTGTCCACCTCAGTAATAGGTGACTGATGTGGGATAGACTGAGGAGAGTCAGAGGTACTCATCTCTCTTTGAGTAGGGGAGGAGAAGAGAGACTCATGGTACTCACTGAATCCTAAGTCTTCATCAGTATAAAAGGATAGGTTGGGAATTGGTTGGTTGAGATCCAAAGGCTGGGGATGGTAGCTGTCCCCTGAAGGTTGTTCACTTGAGTGTTGAGACTCAGAGTGAAGGCTTAAGGCTGTTGGGCTAGTGAGCTCATCAGGGTGAGCTTGAGGAACCTCAGCCCTGATAGGTGAAGTAATGGGAGTGGTTTGCTCCTCAGGAGAAGTGGGAGCTCTAGTGTCCACTTCTTCCTGTAAGGTTGAGTATATGGGGGCCTGCACAGACTCAATAGCCTGAGCAGGGGTTCGTTTGGATTTTCTTTGGTAGGTGAGGGTGATTTCTGGTCTTTTTAGTGGTAAGGACAAAAGAGGTGTGGGTTCAACACTAGCTTGTGTTGCTAGGTTGTCACCTTGAGCAATGAGCTCTAACATTTTTGGGACTAGGGCTGTTTCTACCCCTGAGAAGCCTACAGTTGGCTTCTTCATTATTTTAAAGATGCCGGGCTTCATCTGTCCCAATTTAAGAATATTACTTGTTTCCCTCAACTGTGAGCCCAGTTCACAGTTGAGAATGTGTTGAACATATCTAGGAAACATGTAATACTCTAAGGAGTCTAAGTTTGCAAGTAAATTAGTATAAACAAATTGTGAATACCTGAACTTGACCCCCTGAACCATTCCATGAACTATAAAGGAGAGATCCTCAGGAATCTGGTCCCATCCACCATGCTTGTTTGATAAGCTGTGGATAACCACATGGAGCAGGAATTTCCATTGGGATGAGACCTTCCTTTCCTGAAGGTCTTTACAGAGAAATCTCTCTCATAGCCCATCTGCTCAAAGGAATGATTAACAGCTTCCTTTGGGAAGGACACCTCACCTTCTTCATCATCCAGCTGCAAATGTTGGTTAATGATGGCCGGAGTGATGAAGATTGTCCTCCCTTGCACTGTGGCAGACAGTGCCTTCTCCCCATCCATAATGACCTCTTGGCAGGTCTTCCAGAATTCAAGCAAGTGATCCTCATATAGAGTAGGATCAATGGTCAGGGAGGTGAAATAGTTTGATAGAGTCAAGAATTGGCAAATCTCTGAGAAACTTGCATCTTTCTCAGAGCTTAACAGAGCAACTTGATTATGTTGCCTGTGAAGTTGCATGGAGAAATCAGGGTTGTTTCTGCGGTTAAGGTTGGCCATTTCAGAAGCTTAAGGGTGAAGAAAGGTAGAAAGCAAAGGCGGTTTAGAGAATTAGGTTAGAGAAATAGTAGAATTGAGGAAGATAGTGGGAAAGAGGGGGAACCGTTGGGTATTTATGTGAAAAGGGATTTGAACCAAAGTTAATGAAAGAGGATAAACTTTGAAATCCGAAGTCGGTCCCACCTCTGAAAAGGTAGTTTACTTTTGCTCAAAAGTAGTTTTCTTGGAATTCGAAAAGCTTCCGAAGGATTTGTCTTCGGAAGTTTTGATTGAAAAAGCTTCCGAAGCTAAAATGGCTTCGGAAGATTTTCCTGAGAGTCTTGAAAATTTATGCTTCGGAAGAGAAATAAACCCTTGGATGCTTTGTATAAGAATAAACAAAGCTTCCGAAGGTTAATTTTGCTTCGGAAGGAAAAGGTCCTTAAAAATAAATAAGTGTCTGAGATAAGAATTTTAAGCTTCGGAAGATGAATTTGACTTCTTCCGAAGGTAAAATCTCTTAGACAGTTATTTATTTTGAAGACATGTTTTTCTTCCGAAGATAAAATTTTATCTTCCGAAGTATCAGAAAATTTTCAAGAATCTAAGGAAAGTCTTCAAAAAGAATTTTACATCCAAAGAAAACATGAGCTTATGAAAGTGATGAACTAGACAACTTAGGACACACATATTTTAAGAAGAAATAATTAGAATTAGTTTTAAGAAAAAGTCTACTCAAAGTTAATCATCCCAATAGCTGATATCAGATACTTAAATCTCTGTTCATCAAAAGCTTTTGTGAACAGATCAGCATATTGTTCATCTGTATGAACTTTGACTAGTTTAATTAATCCCTTTTCATAGTTATCTCTTATTAAATGATACCTGATGATGTGTGTTTGGTCCTTGAGTGCTGCACAGGGTTCTCAGTGATAGAGATAGCACTATTGTTGTCTATGTGGATAGGAGTCTCTTTGAAGTTAAATCCATAGTCCAGCATCTGATTTTGAATCCAAAGCACTTGAGCACAGCAGCTTGCAGCAGCAATGTATTCAGCCTCAGCAGTTGATGCAGACACACAGGATTGTTTCTTGCATTGCCATGAGACAACCCTTCCACCAAGGAATTGACATCCCCCAGATGTAGACTTTGCAGTCATGTTGCAACCACCATAATCACTATCTGTATAGGCATACAGATTGAAATTAGGATTCTTTGGATACCATAGACCAAGTGTTGAAGCACCTTTGAGGTATCTTAAAATCCTTTTCACAGTGATTAAGTGAGACATCTTAGGGTTGGCTTGATATCTTGCACAAATACATGTAGCAAACATGATATCAGGCCTGCTAGCTGTAAGATACATAAGAGACCCAATCATAGCCCTGTATAAGTGTTCATCTACACACTCCCCCTCAAGATCTGGACCAAGGGAGTGGTTTCTGGCTATGGGTGTCTTAGCAATCTTACAATCAGTCATGTTGAACCTCTTGAGTATGTCTTGAACATACTTTGACTGACTTATGAAGATGCCATCTTCAACCTGCTTCACTTGAATTCCCAGAAAGAAGTTGAGTTCTCCCATTGAACTCATTTCAAATCTGTCTTTCATCAGCTTCTCAAAGTCTTTGCAGAGCTTTGGATTAGTTGAACCAAAGATGATGTCATCTACATATACTTGAACCAGCAATAAGTCATTTCCCTGTCCTTTGATGAAGAGAGTTCCATCTATAGTACCTCTCCTGTATCCATGTTTACAAAGATACTCAGATAGTGTCTCATACCACTTCCTGGGTGCCTGATGCAGCCCATAAAGAGCTTTGTCAAGCTTGCAGACATAATCAGGATGATCAGGGTCTACAAAACCAGGTGGCTGTTTGACATAAACCTCCTCATCAATCACTCCATATAAGAAAGCACACTTTACATCAAGTTGGTAGACCTTGAAGTTCTTGGATGCAGCAAATGCCAGGAATATCCTAACAGCTTCTAGTCTTGCTACAGGAGCAAAGACATCAGTGTAGTCAATCCCTTCTTCTTGTGTGTATCCTTGAACAACTAGTCTTGCCTTGTTCTTGATGATGATTCCTCTATCATCCTTCTTATTCTAAAAACCCATTTGGTTCCAATGGTAGTCTTCCCATGAGGAAGAGGACAAAGGTTCCAAACTTTCTGCCTTTTGAATTGAAGCAGCTCTTGTTGCATAGCTTCAACCCAACTTCCATCCTTTAGAGCTTCATCAACTTTCTTGGCTCTATCTGAGATAAGAAACAAGAGTGAAGACAAACATTTGCTTCATGGGTTTGTCCTCTTGTTCTTACCCCTGTGACAACATCTCCAATGATGTTTGTGGTGGGGTGAGACTTGTGGATCCTTAGCTGAGGGATCACAGCAAGTTGTTGAGAAAGATCCAAATTTGAGAAATTTAGATCTGGTCTGGAAGATTCACCCTCCACATTATCACACTTATCAAGATTAACTTGATCCAATGAGTGTGTGACATCATTGATGTTGTCATCTATGGTATGGTTATTAGCATCAAGAAATTCCTGATCACTATCACCATCACCATTGTTGTCTTCTACAAGTGAGGTCTTTATCTGGTTGAGAGGCCTCTGAGCTGGAATTTGAAGGCATGCCAGATGTATCAGCTGAATTTGTCATTGTTGTGCTGATAGAAACCTCATTTGCTGAAGTAGTTCCAACTGGAGCTGAAGATGTATGAGTTGAAGGTCTTCCTAGCTCAAATCTTGGATCAGGATCACCTGTATTTAGATTTTCTGCAGATCCTGAAACATGCTCACAAGATTTGTTAAAACAGTTGGTAACTAAATCAAGATCAAACAGCCAATCCGGACCAGAACCAGCCACACAGGGGTGTGCTCATTGAAAGTCACATTGGCTGACTCCTCAACAATTCTAGTTCTGAGATTGTATACTCTATAAGCTTTAGCTTGGAAGAGTATCCAATGAAATGTCCATCATCTGATTTCTCAGCAAACTTGGCAATTTGATCTTTGGTATTCAAGATGGTGCAGGGACATCCAAATGACCTGAGAAAACCAATGAAAGGTTTCCTCTTGTGCCAAAGTTCATAAGGAGTCTTACCATGTGTCTTAACTACTAAAACTCTGTTTTGCACATAGCAAGCAGTATTAACTGCCTCTGCCCAGAAGGTGATAGGCAGTTTAGAGTCAGACAACATAGTTCTTGCAGCTTCAATAAGTGTCCTGTTTCTCCTCTCAGCAACTCCGTTTTGCTGAGGAGTCCTGGGAGCACTATATTGTCTTGTAATACCTTTTTCATCACAAAATGTATCAAGGATTTGGTTCTTGAATTCAGTTCCTTGATCACATCTTATGGTTTTGACCTTGTGATCACATTGATTCTCAACTTTTAAGATGAAATTCTTCAGAATCTCAGGGGTTTCATCCTTAGTTCTAAGGAAGAAGACCCAAGTGAATCTTGTAAAATCATCTGTGATCACCAAACAGTAAGAGGTCCTTCCTAAACTCATTACACTGGTGGGGCCAAAGAGATCCATATGTAACAAGTGTAGGGGAGTAGTGATGGAGTTCTTTTCCTTAGGCTTGTGAGATACCTTGTGTTGCTTCCCTTTCAGGCATGCAACACAATGATCATCACTTGTAAACTCTTTCTTTGGCATTCCAGTTACCAGATCATGTTTAATTAATTTATTCATGTTCTTAAAGTTTACATGGCACATTCTTTTATGCCATAGGAAAGACTCATCACTATTTGCTTTAGATAGAAAGCATGAAACTTCTCCAGAGGGAGATGTTTCTTGCAAATCCATCTTGTACATGTTCCCTTTCCTGGGGGCTCTGAGCAGGATATGCTCATGAGGAATGACCACCAGGCTTGAGAACAATGCACTCATGCTCAGTAAAGAGCATGTTATGACTCTGATCACAAAATTGGGATACACTCAGAAGATTGTACCCAAGCTCCTTAACAAAGTTTACCTTCTCAATGCTGAGCTTACCATTTGTGACCTTGCCCCTTCCAGAAATGTAACCACCTTCATCTCCTCCAAAAGCAACTGGTCCTCCATCAATTCTCTCAAAATTATGGAGTAGAGACCTATTGCCTGTCATGTGCCTGGAACAGCCACTGTCAATTATCCAGACATTCCTGTTTGTCTTGAGCTGTTCCTGCACAAAGAAAATGATTAGTTACATTTGGAAACCCAAGCCTTACTTGTCTTGGGCTCATTAAGTGTAATAGAAGGTAATGCAACAGTAATAGATCCTATGGTTGTACTATGGGGATCTTCAGCTGTTGTTGATGGAGAAACCTCAGTCATTTGGTCTTTCTTAGACTTCCACACCACCTTTGGAGTCTTGGACTTGACCTTCAAAACCTTAGAAGCTTTTGGAACTTCACAAGTTTTGATGACTGATCCTTCGGAAGAGTCTACAGTCACTGCAGCAGACTTCAGTGCTTCGGAAGAACTCCTTTCTTCCGAGACCAACTTTGCTTCCGAAGGTAATTTTCCATTTACCTTCTTCTTTGATTTGGAGCTTCCGAAGGAAACAGACTTTCCTTCCGAAGCTTGAGACTTCTTGAGACTCTTTGAAGTCTTTGTATTGGTCATGTGGACAGTACTTTTAGGATTGTATGGGCAATCCTTAGCAATGTGAGAAGTACTTTCACACATGACACATAACATTTTCTTCTTCAAAGAAGTCTCCTTTTGAGAGCAAGACTGGCTTTGGTCACATCCCTTCTCCACCTTCATCTTGGTAGATGCTGAGACAGTTCTTTTGGGCTGTGAACTGTTCTTGGAGTTTGATGGTCCAGGCTGTGCAGCAGTGGTACACAGCAGCTCAGTCTTCTTCTTTGCACTGAGATGATTTGAACAAGAACCAGGACTCTTAGCTGAGGAGTCTTGGTTGATGTCTTCAGTCCTTACTACTTTGAAACCTGCAGAGATAAAAACTTGTTTCTGCTTAGCATCAAAAGTAGCCTTGATTTCTTGAGCCTTCTTTGCTTTTCTTTTGCTCTTCCTGATCAAGTTCTTTCTCTGGACTTGGTCATCACAGTTGATTTCTTCTCCTCAGAAGGATAGTGGCCCTTGGAAGAATCCTCTTCTTCACTCTTCTCAGAGGAATTCTTCACTATCACTTCTTCATCATCCTCACTTATAGGATCTATGAGAGGAAGCTCATCTTCACAAGTTCCACACCTAGGAGATCTTACAGACAAGATTGTGTGTGGAGGAGCTATCTCATTTGATCCCAGTCCCTGTCTATTTTGATAACACACTTTGTTGTGCAGGGATGAGGATATCATGTTCTTGAAGGTCTCTTCTTCAAGAACACTCTTCTCTGCCTTGGCTTTGCTGATCACAAGCTCAGCCTGGCACTCAGTCAACTTAGTTATGAGATCTTGGATCTGAGTTCTAAAATCTGTATGTTCATGTTTTAGTACTGAAATGGTTTTCTCCAAGTCCTCTATCTTTAACTTGTAATCATTTTCAGACTTTCTAAAATCAGATTTTAATATGTTTAATGACTCAAGATCAGATCTCATCTCTAAGTTGTAGGACCTGTATCTATTTACTTTAGCAATGCATTCAGGAGAGCAGAGATGTTCCAATACCTTGGCTTCATCATGGTCAGCCATCAGTGCTTGGTTTGGAGAAGCATCTTCCACCTGAAAGCTCCAGTCAAAGCCTCCCTCTTCAACAGCAACAGCAGCATGTTGCTTTGTCTTCTCAGCCTGAGGGGCTTTGTCAGTGTAGTTTGGTCTGGGTTGTGTTTGGCCCCCATTTGCTTTAGGTGCCTTACACTCCCTAGCAAAGACCCATAAGGTTACAGTTGTAACACTTAACTTTGCTTTTATCCAGCCCAAACTTCCACTGGTAGCATTGCTTGGAAATCTTCTTCCTGTCCTCTTGTAGAACTTCTTGGCTCTGTGAGTGAGGAGAGCCATCTGCTGAACTATCTCCATGTATTCCAGGTCATCTGGATGGATACAGTCCAGGTCTTCAAGAGTGAAGAGATAATTCCCACAGCTTTCATCAGTAGACACAAAGGCTTGAGAAGAACTTGTCTCTTGGAATGGGCTTCCTTGAGTAAAGTTCTCCCTTGGTGTCTCCGGGAAGGTGATGAAAGGACCCTTTTGTGAGTTGTCAGGGTAGCATATGAGATGATGTTGGGGTTCTATGCTGTCCCTTTCAACCACATGAAGGGCTGAACCCATTTGATTGTTGGAGTTGCCAGATGAACCTTGCATGTTCATCTCCATCTGGTATCCACTGAGAATCCCATACAACTCTGTCAGAGTAAGAGTTTTAAGGTTCTCAGTCCTCTTGATCACCACACAAATAGTGTGTCCATTGCCTAGGAAGTGAGGACATGAACTTCCTTACAATGTCCCTGTTCTCAAGAGGAACTCCTCCATCCACTAGGGTATCCACAATCTCAACATACCTGAAGTATTGTTGGGTCATGGTTTCACCTGCTTTGAAGGTGAAATTTTCAAACTGCTGCTTCAGAAGATCTTTCTTGTTCTCCTTGGCTTCAGAGGAGCCTTCATACATCAGCTTCAGTGCATCCCACAGCTGTTTGGCTGTCTTGCACTTCTTAAAACCTCTGTATACAGAGTTTGGGAGAGCAGTCTGAAGAGCAGTCATGGCCTTCCTGTCAATCTCTACTCTTTTTCTATCTTCATCTGAGTAGTTGGCCACATCTTTAGGAATCATACCAGCACCAGTAGCAGAGGGTGGAGTGAGGAAGTGCTGGTGATGAAGGTCCATTAACAGATTCCATCTTGAATCAAGAGACCTGATGAAGCCTCCATCATCCTGCACCAGGTGTCAAAATCATCAAGAGTGATCAGTGGGGATTTGTTCATGGTTCCAGTCTCCATATCAGTCTTTGAGATGGAAGCCATTTGAAGAGTTTAGTTTTGTGTGTGTGAGGGATCTTAAGATGGTTAGATCTTATATCAAGAGCCTGGAATGCTCTGATACCAATTGCAGGACCGTTTAAGGGCTTTAACACAATTACAACACAACAACACAATGAGGAGATTAACTAACTTTAATCAAACAGTGAACTGGGTTAACCAAAGTGATACAAAGAACACAAGTAAAGCAAGAGACAGAACAAGAGAGTATGGGTTTCAAGGAGGCAGTATATTGCTTTCTCAAGTTCTTTTACAAGTGTTACAAAGCATAAAGAAAGATACAAGAACTTGGAATACTTATACTACAACCTACAGCCGGCTATACTTTGAAAGCCAGCTGGATACAATTGACTAGACACTAACAAAATCAATTGTAGGATCAAAAGGCATATCTGCCTTTTGACCTTGTGACTATGACATGCCATAGCTCACATCCTTATACATTACAAAAAGGATAAAGTACATAAAGTGGAAAGTTACAGACTCAAGACCTCAATGTACAGTTACCAAAAGAATGGACCTTTTCACCAACTCATGTAAGTTGGTGACTTTACAGAGATGCAGCGGAAAAGGTGCTTTATGGAACAGTACATCAGATAAAGCATGTGTACTAAAAGTCTTCAGAAGAAATCTCTCTTCATAGGTTGAAGCTTCGGAAGACTTTGTCTCTGAAGCTTCGGAAGACTTCATGTTTGGCTTCGGAAGATATTGGTCTTGGCTTCGGAAGATTTTACACTTAGAGTATTTTCTAATGCATTGTGTAAAACTTCCGAAGCATTCTTCACTTCAGTACTTAGTGCATGTTGCTGAGACACTTTAGATGTTTTGGGTTGCATCAGACTTAAGGAATCCTTACAGTAGAGAATGAGTTGACGGCGTTTAACTCAAACCGACTTGTCGATTCCTCAATACTTTCACAAGGTCAAGTCTTTATGTCGGGAAATTGGGGATCTGGATCAGCAGGCAAAGATTGGTGAACCACGAATGAAACGTATTATCATTCATGGATTAAAGCCTGAGTTTCAAAGCTTCGTAGCCGTTGTGCAGGGGTGGCCGACTCAGCCTTCACTTGGCGAGTTTGAGAATCTTCTGGCAGGGCAGGAGGCCCTTATCAAACAGATGAGGTCTATTAATGTCAATGCCCAGACCAAGATGGAAACCGAAGCACTGTTTGCAGGAAAAGGAAAAGGAAGGAGGTACCAGGAATAATCATCGTCATCAATTGGTGATAAGGAAAGGAAGACTGATCATGCAGATAAGAAAGGATCCGGTGTAGAAAGAGGTGAGAGCTCAGGTACGGTTGAGAAAAAATCTTATTAATCTGGAAAACGACCTCCCTTCAAATGTTATAATTGTGGTCGAAGAGGACATATTGTAAGAAATTTCAGGTCTAAGCCCACTAAAAAGGGTAATGCTGCCACAGCCCAAAGTGAAGAGAGTTGGGACGCTGAAGCATTTGTTGCACAGATTGAAGAGGAGGTAGCCTATACAGCAATCGTTGAGACTCGGAACAACAAATTTGATGACTGGATCAGGATTTCGGTTGTTCGAATCACATGACCGGAGACAAAAGTCGACTAGTGAATCCAAGTAGATATGGTGGGAGTCGAGTATTGGTGATTGCAGACAATACCAAACATAACATAGCTTAGGGATGAGCATTTGGTGCCCAGTACCCGTACCGTACCGGTACTGATACCCAGCTAGTACCGAAAATATGTATAAGGTACCGGTACCGGTACTTGATTTTCTTATAATTCGGGATCGGTACTCGTCGGTACCGGTACCGGTACTTTACCCAAAAGTCTCGTATGGTACCCTATAGTACCTAAATACGAATAGCCTATTTTGAAAAGAGGAACAACATAGTGATCAAATCGAAGATTAACTTTTATTGGTATTTTTAAACTTTTGGTATTGGTATTGATTGTATTGGTGTTTATTATTTTGGGGTGAAACTCATCACCATGAAACAAAAACAATTTACTATTTTTTGTCAATATTGTTTCACAATTGATAAGTAGTAAGCATGTGTGGAATTTTTTATATTCAGAATGCATGGTCAAATCTATGTACTATTTTTGTTGGACATGTGGATATTTTTTGATATTTTATTTTTGTTTAGTTATTATAAACTTTTAGAGGTATTGGGTACAAAACATGTACTGGGTAACGGACACAAAAACAGGTACTGTGTACCGTAACTAAACATGATTCATGCAACAAGCCTAAAAAATAATGTTGTAGATGAGGTACCAAAGAGGTATTAGGTACCGAAATACCGGTACCGATACGTGTACCCATATACCAAAATCGGTACCGGTACCGGTACTCGTTTTTTATAAAATTCGGGACCAGGTATTTTTGGTACCGGTACCGGTTCGGTACAGGTACGTTACCGAGCTCATCCCTAACATAGCTCACACCGGTGACGTCGTCTTTCCATCCGGTAAACATAAACACGAGCTAATCTTACGTGATGTATATCACGTTCCTGGCATGAAGAAAAAATTGATTTCGATGCCGCAGATGACAAATTATGGACTTTATGTGTTGTTCGGTCCAAAAGACGTCAAGATCTTCAAGCATTTAGAGACAACATCCACTCCGATCATACAAGGGCACAAAAATGTGAATGATTATGTCTTGGCGGCTGAGTCTGAGTACGTGAACAAAGCAAAAGGAAATAACAATGCAGACCTTTGGCACCAAAGAATGGGCCATGTGGGCTATGATAAGCTGGGCCTTATGGTTGAAAAAGGGCTTGGTTACTGGGCTGCCAAAGCTACACGTGAATAAGGAGATTATATGTGCTGGATGCCAATTTGGCAAAGCAAAACAACTGCCTTTTTCATCCTCAGATTACCAGGCGAATGGACCATTAGGCTTGGTTCATTCTGACGTCTTTGGTCATGTTAAGCAATCATCAATACGAGGGTTGAAGTATATGGTGACATTCATTGACGACTACTCTGGATTTATGTGGGTCTTCTTTATGAAAGAAAAGTCGGAGGTTTTCTCAAAGTTCAAAGAATTCGAGATAGAAGCAGAGTTAACTACATGGTGTAAGGTTCAATGAGTGAGATCTGACAATGGTGGTGAGTACCTGGCCTTAGATTCAGCGAATATTTGAAAAAGAACCGGATCAAACGACAACTAACGTGCCCCAACACGCCACAACAAAATGGCGTGTCGGAGCGAAAAAACAAACACTTGGGGGAAATCACGAGGAGCCTACTCCATGACAAGAATATGCCTGGTCGCTTCTGGGCAGAAGCGATGCAAACCGCGTGTTATTTGATCAACCGATTGCCATCTCAATCCTTTAAGTTTGTATCTCAGTATGAGAAGTTAACTGGAATCAAACCAAATGTAAGTTACCTTCGCGTTTTTGGTTGTGTCTGTTATGTTTTCGTGCCTAATCACCTTCGTCATAAAATGGACAAGAAGGCGATTTGATGTATTTTTGTAGGGTATGATCCAGAGAGAAAGGGTTGGCGTTGTTGTGAACCAAACACCAGAAAGGTACACGTGTCCAGAAATGTAATTTTTGATGAAAACTCGTCATGGTGGTCTGCTGATAACCATGTCCTTCCTGATTCTAAACAACTAAAAGAGGAACTTGAAGTGTCCAAGGTGAATATGAGTTTTCAGTTAGATGAACCAGTGGCTGAAGAAGTAGCTGAAATGAATCAGCCTAATGATGTACCAGAAACAAGTTTGAGAAGGTCAGAAAGGGTGAGTAAGCCGAATCCTCGTTATGCTAATGTAGCCATTGTCGTTGATAAACTTAAAGAACCAGAAACTTATCAAGAAGCTAGTTTAAAAGATGATGGGTTACAACTATAAGAGAAGAGATGGCAGCACTTTTAAACAACCAAACCTGGGAATTTACTCCTAAACCAGAGGGTGTAGTTCCGGTTTCTTGCAAATGTGTCTACAAGCTGAAACAACGATAAGACGGGTCTGTGGAAAAATATAAAGCACGTCTGGTGGCTCGTGGTTTTTCACAGCAACATGGGCTAGACTATGAGGACACTTTTAGTTCTGTTGCTAAGATAACTACTATCCGAACGTTGCTAGCCATTGCAGTAAATAGGAAGTGGAATTTGTGGCAGATGGATGTTAGTAATGCATTCTTATACGGGTATCTTGACCATGTAATCTACATGAACCAGCCGTTGGGATTTGAAGATCAAGAAAAGCCGGGTTATGTATGTAAACTGAAGAAAGCTATCTACGGTTTAAAGCAATCTGCGCGGGCATGGTTTGGGAAAATCGGTGAGTTTCTTGAGCAAAATGGATTTGCACTTACAACAGCCGACACGAGTTTGTTTGTTATAAAGCTTGAAAGTGGTGTTGTAGTTGTACTTGTTTATGTAGATGATTTGATCCTTACTGGAGATGATGAAGATGAAATCAAACAACTCAAAGACCACTTGTGTGTTAGATTTAAAATGAAGGATCTCGGAAGATTGGTTCACTTTCTTGGGTTGGAATTGGCCTATGAAAGGAAAGGTTTCATTCTAGATCAGACTAAGTATACCAAGGATCTATTATACAGGTTCAACATGGTCACATGCAAAGGAGCTGCTACCCCTATAGAAATAGATACAAAGCTTCAAGTCGAACAAGGAGTGGAACTTGAAGATCCAACCGAGTACTAACAAATGGTAGAGAGTTTGATATACCTCACACTAACTAGACCCGACATCTCGTATGCAGGTGGGGTTTTAAGTCAGTATATGCAGTCTCCAAGAAGGCCTCATCTCATTGCAATCCGAAGGATTCTCAGATATGTAAAAGCCACTGTAGGTCGTGGGGTTCTGTTTGAGAGGGAGAATGAAGCAAGTCTGATCGGGTTTTGCGATGCAGATTACGGTGGGGATCTGAACACTAGAAGGTGTACTACTGGTTACATTTTTATGTTCGGGCAGTGTCCAATCTCATGGTGTAGCAAACGTCAACCAACCGTCTCACTATCTACCACCGAAGCGGAGTACCGAGCAGTGGCGATGGCTGCACAAGAATGTGCTTAGCTGATTCAATTGTTGGGCGATCTGAACCAAATGATTGACTACCCGATCCAACTGTTCTTTGATAATTCTTCAACTATTAAACTTGCTCAAAACCCGGTGTTTCACGCACGAACCAAACACATAGAAATCCATTACCACTTTATCCGCGAGAAGGTGTTAAAAGGTGAGATAGATTTGCAGCATATTGGTACTCATGATCAGGTAGCAGACATCTTAACTAAAAGTCCGCCCAACACTAAAGTTCTCAAGTTCTGCAAGTGTATGAAGATGGTCCAAGTTGGCAATGAGAGGGAGTGTTGAAAGTCATCACCAACTTGGTGGCTACTGAAGTTGCACGTGTGCATGAGTTTGAGTTTGTCTCTCATGCAATATTATCCATTAAGTTTTTATTAGTATTTCTATTTATTAATAGTTTAGTGGTAATGGGCAGTTTAGATAGGTAGTGGAACACTATTGTGGAGTAGTGGGAGTAGTCATTAGTTAACTGCTTTTGAACGTTTTGTTTATGTATTTTCTATTCTATGCAAAAAAAATCCTTTCTCCAGAAAAGTGTGTCTGTACAGTGCAATAGATTGAATTTGAGGTTGCCTTACCACCTTGATTTATCATATAGTATCGTCATAATTGGTTTTTATTGATGATATAACCAAGTTTTGAATTTAGTTAGTGTCACTATCTAATTTACATAACACGTTATCTAAATGGTAATAACATTTTAACAAGAATAACAAATTAATCATGTCTACGCACTTTTTAGTTTGGTATAACCTAGGTGACACAATTCCATCGCATACTTGAAACTCGGGTGTGATAATCTTTTAGTTTAGTTTTTTTATAACAACTGTTTAGTTTAATTAATCTCATCCTCACCCGTTTACGGTCAAGAGAAAATAGTTTACTTTTCGTTAAGAAGCTTAGTTAAATAATGAGATGAAACGTGTAACACTAATCACATGCTCCTTGGGTATGATACTTTACTTACCATAACTACATAGGTTAATTAGGTTTTGCATGACCCTAACAAAAGAACATCAAATAACTAATATGAAGTGGTGTACACTCTTTGATTTCCATTCCAATTATAAACCGATATAAATATAATTAACAATTAAGAGACAAATAAGAAAGAGATTACTATACATAAATACACAATCTAAACATCTAACATACACTATGTTAATAGGCCCTGTAGTTGGAGTGATAGATACTTGAATACTCAAACTAGATTTGAAATATCTAGGCGGGAAAACTCTTAATGAAGATTTCTAAGTAGTTTTGTAATCCATAAGAATGTGGAAAACACGAACAAAACCAACACAAACCTTTTCATGCACGAATAGAATGTCGTTCTTATCAAGTTTGGTTTGTTGGTGATGAACGGGGTTTTTGTGAGGCACATTGTTGAAATGTTATCAGAATAGACTATGGTTGCATTTTGGGTAGGGAGATTTATTTCTAGAAGTAAAAAGTGTATCAGACTGTCTTAATAACCGTGTTGGTCGTGCATAGTATATATAGCCTCAGGGCTAAAACGAGAGATGGTGACATGTTGTTTAGATGACTACGAGACGAGGTTATCCCCAAGAAATACACAATAGTAGGATGTGGACTGGCTAGTGTGAAGACACCCCTCCTCAACATCAGAGTAAGGGGCTGTTTGTTTTTGGGCTGACCCGGCTAACCGTCTGACTCGGTCAGCGGGTCAGCCCGTTTGATTTCGCCTTCGGGCCCGGCTGAACGGGTCTCCATTGCTGACACAACCTTGAAAAAAAGGTTGCTAAACGGCTGACTCGCGCCCCCTCACGACCCGCAGCCCGCCGCCCCCTCGCGACCCGCAGCCCGCCCATCGCAACCCGCAGGCACCACCTTCGGCTTCGGCTTCGGCTTCGCTCTCGCGATCCGCATGCACTTCCTTCGGCACCGCCTTTGTGTACGGTGGATTGCGGTGGTGGTCGGAATGTGTACGGTGATAGTGGTGGTTGTGGTGGTGGTGTGGTGGTTCCGATCGGTGGTGTGACTCCGATGGGTTTTGTTACTTAAATACTAAATCGATTTTGTTCTAGTTAGATAATGAATCAAACAACTAAGTTTCAGTCAGATGCATACCCAGTCAGAACTTCTAACTGGGTCAGCTTCTGACTAAGTCAGATCTTACTGAGTCAGTGTAATCAAACAAACCCTAAGTAGTTAACTAAGCAGATTTGGAAGGAATGAAGTGTGAACCATGATTCAGGGCTCCTTTAGGTACAGTAATGAATGTTTCAAAAATTGAAATATGATTAATACAAGTGATGAACGAATATGAGAAACTTGTTAGAACACTTATGCAATATCAGGTCATGTAAAAGTCAAGTAATGTAATGTACCCAACCTATTTGCTTTATGACGAGCCATCGCGTAAAGGATCACACATTGAGCCACTCAGTTTAATGTTAGTATCAGTTAAATTTGGGCTAGGGTTGCATGATGACATGTTGAGATGGGCTAGGAAGGCTACATCATAAGATTTAGGAAAAAAAGTCATTCATTTTGACATTCAACATTTGTGTGAAGAAAGTGATGGAACTCGCTTAGGTCGGTCATTGCAAATTTTTGAGATAAATTAAGATGAATAATCTGATTCAAGAGTTTATCATCAGGTTAACATAATATAATCTAAATATAATAAAAGTATGCTAGTGCTTCGTTTGTAAAAAAATAGTGATGAATCGCTCTTGGTGCTTTAAAAGCCACACCTTGTAATCGTCAAATTTGTTTTCGGTTAGTGAGGTTGTCGGTAAATGTGGTAGTTTCAACTTGTATATAGTTTCCCATAGATCCTCATGCAAAATGCAGTTAACATCCAATTGGTGGATGAAGCAAGTACGAGACATGAAAATATTAGACAATATTATTAGGGTTATTAGTATGAGTCCATGGGGCCAGTTAGATTTTAAGGTTTGTATTATATTCTCAATATATTGTAACCAAACCTATCAATAATATTCAATTCAGTCTTTTACCATCTTACATGGTATCAGAGCCTTAGGGTTCTGGTTGCCTTCTTATCCGCTGCACCACTATACCCAAAACATACAAACCCTAGCCGTCGCCATCGGGTTCAAACCCTAGACAAGGCGGTGTACAATCACAAGACTAAATGTTTCATTGAAAGACACACCAACTTGTTAGCATTTCTTGTAACCACCACATACACGTGATTGAGAGATAGGTGGGCTGGTAGTTATGTGAAGGTTAAGTGGATTATGAAATTTGACTATCCAATTTCTTCAGTGGTTTATCATAGGATGTGGTGCTGAGCAGTAGTGGTGGAGGAGGTAACATAGAGGTGTTTAAAGTGGGCTGCTATTGGGGTTTGACAATGTTATTGGTGATAGAAGTGAGGAAAAGATGGTGGCTTGGTATTAGGTTGGAAGTGGTAGTTAAGTTCAAATGGTAGGGGTGGGAGTGGTTGTTAATGGAGTAGCGAAAGTAGGTGGTTGTTGAAATAATAAAGGTGGAGCAGTCATGTGATGGTTTGGGAGAGTGAATAGCAAAAGGAAAATTGGTCTCATCAAAGGTTACACGAGTGATCGAAAAGAATAATTTTTCGTTTTAAAAGTTAGATGTAGTGGTAGTCTTAGAAATTAGATGGATTGCCGAGGAAAACCCAAGATGTTGATCCTAGGGAGAGTTTGTGAGGTCGGCTAGATGAGTGGTTAGGGTAGAAAGCACACCTAAAAACACATAGGTGCGAGTAAAAGATTTGCCTGAGAAATATGACGACTGTGGGGGTGTTGTAATCTACGATTTGAGTAGAAAGAATATTTGGAGTTGAATGGCGGCATGTAATACACCATACAAAAGTTTGGTAGTAAGTACGCTTCTGTAAGTAAAGAGAGCATGGATTTGTTAATACAATGAATTATACATTCCGCTATCCCATTTTGTTGGGAGGTATGCAGACATGGAAAAAGGAATGCAAACCGTTAGCAGTAGCAAGGATTTTAAATTATGATTATCAAACTCACCACCTATGTCAAACCAAATGGTTTAATGATGAGATTCATAAGTTTTGATAAGAGGTGTGAAATTATGTGAATTTATCTAAATGTTTCCGATTTAAGCTTAAGCGGGCATATCCTTGTGGAGTGAGTATATAATCGATGATTAGGATCATACAGTATATGTATCCGCTTTTGCTTGAGAAAGGTGAGGTCCATAAGTCGCATTGGACTATATCATATGGTAACAATGTGGTGGAATTAGACAAAGAAATCAACAATATTTTGTTTTTAGCAATTTAACAAGAATTACAAAAATTCCAAATATTATGTTTAATACAAGAAATAATATTACAAAATGATAAAAAAATTCATGATTGGAAGGCCGGGGGTGCCATACCCAATCATGCTAAAAGTTTGACATGGAACGGCCAAACTGAAGTGGTTAATCGATGTTTGGAATCGTACCTGCGGGCTTTTGTTTTGGATGCACCAACAACATGCAACTATTTGTACATTGCCAAATCTTATACAACACCTATTTCCATTTGCCTATCAACATGTCACCCTTCAAAGCCGTTTATGGCACCACTTCCATTCATTATTACTTACCAGGTACTCATAAAATTGCTTCAATTGATTCTTCACTAACTGAACACCAAGATTTGATTACAAAGTTAAAGGAATCAATTTCTCGGGCAAAAGCAAGATGGCCAAACAAGCCAACAAGAAGTGGTTGGAGAAGGAATTCAAAGTGCATGACTAGGTTTACTTACGTTTGCAAGATCACCGTCAAAAATCAGTTCAAAATAGGCAACATCGAAAACTTTCACGACAATATTTTTTGGCCCTAAGAGATCATCGAACAAATCGGGAAGGTCTCCAACAAATTGGAATTCCGTCAGGGTCTAAATCGCATCTAGTTTTTCACGTCGCATTGTTAAAAGACAATCATGGCCTTGCCCCGACTTCCGATAGTATCATCACTGACGCGGGCCATCCTAAACAGCTTTTGTTCCTACCAGAATCAATTCTAGACACACGAATGACCGACTCAGGTACTCAGCAGGTTCTAATCAAATGGGAAAATCATCCGTTTGAGGAGGCTACGTGGGAAGACCTGAATGAGATGCGACAACTGTATCCATTTTTTACAAATATTGAGGACAATGTTTTTTACAAATATTGAGGACAATGTTTTATTTCAGGAAGGGGGTATTTTTACGGGCCAGCCTAATGAGATCACTAGGCCTTGTCAATCAGCCCAGCTGGAGGAGTCTTTGGCAAGTAGCAGGCCCTATAGGAAGATGCAACCATGCAGACATTGAGTTGAGGCCTACTTTCCATGTTTTCATTAATTGTTATGTTTTCCTTATTTCTCTCCTTTTTTAGTCCATTAGCTTTGTAGTGGTTAGTTTTAACTCATGTATTTAATGTACGTTTATTGAAATAAAGATGATTAGAAAAATTGCCCCAAATTGTTCTCTTCTCTCTTGAATTTTCTTGGAGCTTGACCCCCTCTAAGGGTTATTGACCCAAATTGCAGATCCCATGAACATTAAATATTACCTTGATCTTTACCGCCCAAATAGTATAAATCGTAGAATTTAAGATCGGACATTGAAAAATATTCATTGAAGTCCCTTCTTTTATTAGTACAGTTTCAAATCATTCTTGAATATTTTTTCAGTCATTTCTTATTTGTTCCTTATACCAATAATTAATTTGATCTCAAATTTTGTAGTTTCGGATCAAATTTAATTTCAAATTATGTAGTTTGGATCAAATTTGATTTCAGTTTTACTAGTTTCGGATCGAATTCGATTTCAACTTCTTTAGTTTTGGATCAAATAAGATTTCAACTTTACTAATTTGGTTTCAAATTATAATTAGTTTTATTTCAACTTGAATAGTTTTGGATCCAATTAACGTTCTTGTTTGAGAATAGCTCACTGGTTTTTCGGTAGACTTTGGATTTGATCAAGGCTACTAAACTACTGTTAAACAATCTTTTCCTAATAGAACTATCATTTTGTTTAATTCATTTTAACTTGCTTGGAATATTTTGGATAACCACAAAGATTGATTTCTCTCCATCCTGTTCTTTTTTGTCAAGTTATCTATTGTGTATATCGCTATCAAGTCCTATATGTCAAGTCTTGAGATAGAACTAAAATTGATAGTAAATTTATTTCAAATTATGACTAAAACCGGCAAGTTTCTTGGACGCTCATTTGGGGCTGCCATCAGGTTTATTTCTTGCAGGAGCTTCATGGGCCAAGCCTCATATTTGATGATCAAGGAGAAAAGGATGAAAACTCAGACTCTATAAAATAAACTTGGATGGCTTAACACTGTTTTGGTAATGGTAATATACACAATGATTTCATTCTGTGACTGTAGAGAGGGCTCTCTGCAGTGGTGGATCTATAAGATAAGTTTAAGGGTAATATAAAGTTTTTCTACCATCCATTTATATAAATAAAAAAAGAAAAACACGATAATAAAAGAATTTAAATAAATACTTAATAGATCTCAGAACTCTCATCTTTGGCTTTTCATAGCTTAAAACGAAGCATTACATCCTCATACGTTACTCCGTCAAATGTTTCCCTTTCAACCGCACATACTAGAACATTGTTCAAATATTCCACCATCATTCAAGGGAATTGAAGCCGAATGAGTAGTTGAACCAATATCATCATCAAATTGATTGTATATCATTATCATTATTAGAACTAATATTCTCATCTTGAAATTTCCTTTTATAAAAATTGCTAATAAGAACTTGTTTTTTCATATTTCAAATCCCTAATTTTATAACAAATAACACAAAAAAATTACAAATTACACTTAAAAATAACACAATTCAAATCCCTAATAACAAAATCACATCCTTAATTTATCTTTTAACTCTAATTCATATCCCTAATTTCAAGTCCCTAATTTATTATAGCAAATAACACAAAATATTAGAAATTAAGCATAATAAACCCTAAATCACCAATTTATAGTCTAACAGAGTAATTGGTAAAGATTAAAATTGTTACTTTGAGTGGCATAGGTGGATGGTCCGGTGGGTGGTGGCGTAGGAGGGTGGCGCGGTGGTGCAAGTGCTGCTTGCTGCTCAACTACCTTTGGTATTTGTTTTCTATATTTTATTTTCCTTTATTTTGGGCTGATTAATTTATTGGATAATGGTTATTTCGAGTTTTTATGATACTGGGTGGTGGACTAATGAATCAATGGCATAATGAGTATTTAATATTTGGTTTAAGCTCAAATTTATAAAAATCTATTTAGTTTTTTTATAAATTATTAGACTTTTTTTATATAAGATTTAATACTTTCTAAAAAGTGACGAGTTTAAATTTCTTTTAAGGTAGCATAATTTTTTCTCGAGGGTAACATAAATGTAACTTTTTTTACATAAAACCGTAGTTTTTTTACACTGTTGATAAAAAAGTTGAGAGGTAGCCTCCGTCACCCCTCGGGTAGAGGTAAGTCCACCCCTGGCTCTGTGTGTGTGTGTGTGTATATATATACACACACACACCACACACAAAAGACTTACCGAATTAATACTAAGAATATAGATGATCCTTAACCCAACAGGTTAATGTGAGGTGCCAATAACATGTAAACATTGAGAGCTCACGGGTTCAAGTTTCAATATGAGCAAAATGTTTAGAGTTGAGCCAGAGATTTTCTCAGCAATGAGTTTCCTCCAAAGGGGGTTGGGGGTGTGGTTCCGGCTGGGAAACAAATAAGTGGGTCCGTTTAAGATAACACATTCTCGGAAACAAAGTTGCATATTTAACGTTAAAAAAATTTAATAATAAGAATATTTCCATGAAGGAATGCCTATATCGGTCTCAAGTATTATTCAAGAAATAAAAGTCATCTCTGGATTGTGAATGAAAAACCGAGCAAAATTGGAGGGCTATTCTTGGAAGGCTTGAAGTAGTTTTAACTTTTCACATCCAAAGTTAAATATAAATTTATGTTTTACCTGATTTGATTTTTTTTGTATTTTCTTTTCTAGCTCCTTGCTAGTTTTTAATAAAATCTCGCCGTTCAAAAAGAAGAATATTTCCAAATACAGAAGAAGCGTGTGCGAAACTGCAGATTCTGCTGACATTGTTTCCTAATTAGCAAACAAAGCTCTGAAGTTATTTAATTGCATAATTTATAAATATGTGCTATTAGTGAGATTCTTTAATTTTTCATGGTTCTTGGAGTTGTTTACCAGAGACCCTTCTTTAATATCTAAGGTCACACATGTTGTATTCATGTTCAAAAGATACCATAGATTAATGTGGCCCACCTGTCAAGACTGTTTTCTTAGAAACTCTTACTTACTACTAATTAGTTCAATATATACTAAAAATTCAATCTCGAGCACATAATACAAAAGACAAATACAAAAAATTACCTCAAAATGAAACTATACAACATGTTGAACATGTAGAGTATATATAATTGCAGATGGATAATATCATAAACTTTGTTTGTGTTGATTTACGGTGGTTCATTCTTTCACTAGGCAACTTCATAATTCATTAACCTGATTTTTTAGTTTTCTTAACTCATCGCTTCTGTATTTACTCAAATGCAAGTCATTTTTTTGCCTTGTTCTATAGCAGCAAAAAGGGGAAAAAAAGAGAAACAAAGAAAAATTATTGCTCAATGCTTTAAATACTAAATAGTTAGGGATCCATAAAATTTATATAAAGTGTAGAGGGTTAAGGGTAAATTAAATCGGTTTTTAACTAGATTTATATATTGACTCGTTCTATATAGCTATTGATTGATTATTTTAATACAATTGAATTGAATTGAATTGTTGATCAAAATAATCATACAAAATACATCAAATAAATTAGAAGAGTGCGGAGCAGACACTTAATTTGAGTTTAGTAAGATAATTGGTATATAGAAACCTCATTAGTTCCTAGACTAAATAATAGGGGTTTCAAGAGTGTAGCGCCCCCTTAGCAGTGTCCGGGGCAACGCGCCTGGGAGGGGAGGTCCAATTGGTGTTAAGTTGTTTTACTAAATCAGACTGCTTGAAAGCAATTTCCAACCCACTTCTTTTTCAAAAATTCTAAGTTTTATCCTGTTAAAAATATTTGAAGTGAACAATGAATTATATATTATATATTATATTACCAGCGGTGAGTGTAACCTCTGGTAAGATTAATTATGACCGTCCGATCAGCCTCATATTAAATCACAGCCGTAATAATTCGACGGTTGTGTCAGTTCCGGAGAGGTTACAAGCAGTTTGCATTCTCAGTCGACGGTTCCTTCTTCTCCGGTTTTGTCTCCCGCTTTTCCTCCCACGTTCACAAGATAACCTCCACCTACAACTTATATATATATATATATATATATATATATATATATATATATATATATATATATATAGACAAACCTCATCCTTTAGGTTCTAAAATCAAACGTTCAACCGAAAGCCTGCTAAAGATCGATGGTGCCCTAACCCTCCTTCCGCTATGTTTACCCTGCTATTCATCGGTAACCCTCACATTCTTGCATTGTTGTTGTTCGGAATAAACTCCACGGCTTCAGATTTTCCAGAACTCCATTCACATCAACGCTTGATGTCAGGTTACCTTCTTTATTAAGTAGCTTTAATTATTCAATTTCGGTTAAGAAATAGAGTATTTCTTGATCAAATACGTAATTTACTATGAAATTTGGGTTTTTGCTCACCTGTTGATGCATCAAAGACTCGTCGGAAAACCAATCGTCGTTGCATCTTATCATGTCAATCCTTCTCCGCTCTGTTTTTATAGTCTATATCGATCTCGCTATCAGGTTATCCTTCTTTATGTTTCATCATTCATGATATTTCTCTACCATTCTTCATCTCAGTCGTTGCTTTTAGGTCTCCATCAAAGCCTTCCCTAATTTTTGAATTGCTTTGAACTTCTGAAGTAGATATTGATGCTGAATCAACTAATATGGAATCATCGATGCTGGTTATTGTTTACATACCTAAACATCAGGTGTGAACTTATGATTTTTTGGTCCGTCCATATTTCATATTTTTTTTTCTCTTTATTAAATGTTTGGAGGCTCTATCATGCTGTGCCAAATATCTCCTCTAAAAAGTACTTGTGCTTTTTTGTTTCAAACTATATATATGTTCCTTACTGTTGTTTGTGAGGTTTTTCTTGGTTCTTTCAGATTAGTGATGAGCATATTAGTACTCAAGTTTAGGCTGGATTGCATGTTGCTGATAAGTGTTAACTTCAGTATCAAACAGTAAGTTTATAATTCAACTAAGAGGATGGTTGGCAATTGGCATAATGTGAAAAGAAAATATTTTGTTGACTAAACAGTTTTAGAAGTTGTAACAAAATTAATTCTCACATCTTGATTAGTTGAAGGCCATTTCACATTTAAATCCTCAAAAAATCATAACTTGTCAAACACTCATAACATATCTAATAATCACAACTTCAAACACTCTTAAAGTCCGTTTTGTTACAATTCAACCTCTAATATTTGTAAAATAGTGTTTACACTTTAGGATGTGATAAGTATGCTTTTTAACAATTTAACTTGGTTGCAAATAAATTTCTTATTATTAGATAATGTTTTCATGCAGCAATGTGTTGTTGGATATTAACAAATTGTGTGATGTTCTTATGCTTCCCCGGTGCCTTGGATGTTACATCCTTTTCATAATTTTACCATCTAATATTGAAGAATGGTAAAAATCCTTGAATGTTACAGAATATTAGATTGACAAGTGATGGGCTGTGGAAAAGGTTTTCAATCTGTTCGATTCTAACAATGTATGTTTTTTTACATTATAATAAGCAGCCATTAATTAGTCTTTTTATTTTGCTAGGTACATTCGTCTTATGTAGAGTTGTAGTCAACTGTTGGTTCTG
The DNA here is from genome assembly GCA_025215565.1 of Flaveria ramosissima. Lineage (NCBI taxonomy): Eukaryota > Viridiplantae > Streptophyta > Magnoliopsida > Asterales > Asteraceae > Flaveria > Flaveria ramosissima. The sequence goes on along the minus strand of CM046037.1, from coordinate 25,331,793 downwards.
GACTCAACCTTGATAACATCTACTGTTTATCTTTTCTCCTGATTCCCATGGCATACATAATCTTTTTTTTGCACAGTTTTAAATATACAAACTTAGTATCAATCAAAAGCTCATATTAGATATTCTTTTATTCGCTTGGCAAATGCTTGAAGTCAATTAAAGAACATTCTTTTGGGAATTTTTCTTATCCGGTAATCATCACTTTAGAAGATGATCTTACACCAAAACTTTAAAACTTTAAGCTTTAAGCTAAAGTTGCAGAGGTGAACTTTCAAACTACTTATTTGTTTGAATTTCTAAATACATTAATATTTACAAAAATGTTATGGCTTTCTTAGATAGCCACAAAATTATTTGGGGATATGCTTTACTGCCCCAAAACAATAGATAACAATGATTTCCATTCACCCCAAGAATTAAAGTATCATATTATATCAATACTTGGGGTGAATGGAAATCATTGTTATAACAATGATGAGATTTATAAACTTATATTGAATTGGTCATTATCACATAATTCAAAAAGAGGTTGCACAATTATTTGTCTAACTGTTTGCTAATTTGCACAACTAAAGATGTTTGTGGTAATGTTCAACCTTTTCATGTTAAATCTATGTTGGAAACAAGATTAGGCATTTCAAAGAAGAAGAAACTTCCATTTATTGATTGTAAGTGAATATCTTTATTACACAGTCTTTGTTCTCTCTCTTTCTCTTCATAATTTGCATATTTTGGCTTAAAGTTTTCAGTTTTATTCTTCTTGGCAGCACATTCAAGAAGAAGTTAAGGCCGTTAAGGAGATGTAAAAGTTTGCACACATGGCCATGGGAACAATGAATGTGAGTTGATATGAAGCTAAACAAGTACGTTTGGAGCCGAGGAAGGCGTAAAAAAGAGTCCAAGAACAACAATGTCCTCTAGACCTAAGTTGCACTAACATAATCAGTTCTTCTTTGTAACTGTATTACGCTCTCAAGCTATAATTATGGTACATTTTACTGATTTGCAATTCTCATTTTCTTTTGTTTAAGTTCTTGAGGGCTAATCAATTTTAGGGTGGCATACCTTCATATATAGAAAGTACTTGCTCCGTATTATATTTTAATTTTGTTGAAGCTTTTTAATCTCATAAATGTATATAAGCAAATTTTAGAAATCCTTGAATATACATGTATTAAGGAAACGGGTAAGTATGTCTTAAAATTTATGTATAGTTGCGGTACCCGGCCACCGGACGGGTATAAAACTAGTTGTTTAGATTTGAAAGTGTTTTAGGACTCTTAGATTATTAAGTATTAATCTTACAATAGCTAGGTTCCCACTGATGAATGTGCCATATATGGAGTTGATTTCCTTAATTTCACTATACATCCAGCTGCGTATTTAGGCATTGCTCTTGACAATGTTTTGGGAACAAACAGTCTTTCCTTTTTCATTTCAAAAACGAAAAAATGTAACGCCTAATTGGATGAAGCCATGTTGTTGATGTAGGATTAATAGTGATGATGAAATTTTTTTGACCTGAATGGGTTGGGCCTATGTTTCATGTATCAAAATATTTCATAAATATGCACCTTGAGCTCACAATTCAATCGAGATGCACAAAGTAACTGAACCCATGGCTTTCATGATATCTCATATTGAACGAGGAGCGGGCCTAGGAATTTTTCTTTAGGGGTTAGTTTTTTCCAGTTCTCAAACGTATCTCATCTTGATATCAGAAAGTATGTAGCGGGTTGGGTCATATGAATAAAATACAATAATATTATACAACACGTAATTAGAATATGATTTCATTTTCAACTCATAAATAGAAAATTACCTTATATATTTATTGCCTACAAGTTTTAATATTTTGAAAATGATCCATTACATATTCAGACTAAATCAATTATTATTATTAGAGCAAATATTAAAACTATAAAAAAAAAGAATTGAAAATCCATGTGTTGTAAGATGGTAAAATACAAAATTGTTTTACTACTGAGTAGGAAGTCTTACAATATATAGACATAATAAGTAAATCCTAAACAATCTAATGGACCGATGGCTTTAATACTAGATACTCTAATATAATACATTCCAAAAGTTCCTTGTAGCCGAAGGCAAAGAATAAAAACTCAGACCGAAAAAAAACCCTAAATATAAGAATACAAGTAAACCCCGAAAAACGCGGTCTTCAATTTCAGTCCCCGATGTGTAAGTCGAAACTTCTTCGAAAATTTCATAATCCTTGAATCTTCAATGACACTTCATAAGTTTAAATGATCCTGTAGTCCTACAAAAGAGCGACTTAATAAAAAAAAGGAAACAGAGAACCATAATCTTATTTGTGTGGTTGCGGTGGCTTGACCGGCGGCTATAGGATCCTAGTCAATCAAGAGGCTTAATTGAAAAGCAATGATAGACGACCATAGTTTGATGTGTACGACGGAGAAACAACACAAGGGATAAGAAATGACATAAGATCGTTGTCCTGCAAGGGTCTGTTGCGGTAAATGAGCAGCTTAATGGAGACGTGGAATCAACAAGTGTTGACTAGTTCCTGAAGAGTGTCAAGTCAATGAAATGATAATCGAAATAAAAGAGATCGAATGGTGCTTTGGTTTGTCTTTTGGGAATAGTGGTTGGAATGTAGGACCAAAACTAGCACTTTGTTTAGAACATGAAATAAGAAAAGTGAATAGGAGACAAAATAAGAAAACTAGCACTCTGTCTAGGGAATTTATCAAGCGGTGATGACTACGGTTTGTATTTGTATAGAAGAAGAATAAAAGAGTCTAGGCCCATTCCATTAACGCTTACTAGAATAGGGTTTACTTTTAATGTTTGTATATTGTAAGATACCGTTTTTATCAATAAATAATTTTAGTAGTTTACCATCTTACATTGTATCAGCGTAGCCTTACGGTTCTAGCTACCATTTTCCTACGCAATACGTAAAACTAAAAACCCTTAATTAGTTAATACATTCCAATATGTGCTAGAGTTAAATTCTAAAGAATTGAAATACAAATACACAATTAAACAAACCTGATTTATATGCAATCAACAATTCCATTCAAATCCAAACAAGTGGCGGCCACTGTGCATACGGTGGTGAAAAGGGTGGGTGTAGCCCTGCCCCGCGCGACAACACCATTGCTGCCCCCTCCACGCCACGATTTGGGTGTTTTACAACAGACATGTGCTGTGACACTCCTCCCCTTTGACCGTTGCAAACTAGTCACCCCCTCCAACGGATACTATTTAAAAAACATTCTCAAACACTATAAATAAAAACAATAACCATAAATTTTATAGACCAATCTGAAAACATCTCTTCTAGTCATTCATTCTTGTTGAACCCGTCGACGAGGATGAAAGTTCAAAAAAAGGATCTTGAAATGTGATCATGTTGGGGTTAATAACGTTCTTATGAACGATTATTTTGGGTAGGAACCAAAAAACAAAGGTGCGATGTTTGGAAATATGTTTCGATTGCCTCGAGATTTTATTTATGTAAATTGTTGAAAATATATTAAATAAATTTCTATGGTTTAAAGAAGGGTTTGATAGGATGTGGAAATAAAGTTTTACGACAATACACAAACGCATTTCAGCAATACGTCAACTCGTAACAAGTGATTCACTAGACACAAATGATGAATATTTAGCTATGTCTGTTAGGATTTCATGTTATTATTATACAATGATGAATTTTTATAGGCTCACTAGCCATAACATTACATTATAGTACAATGCACATCTGTATAGACATGACATTTTGGCAATGCTCGGTAGCATTGATTGTAATTATTGGGAATGGAGAATTGTTTTACACTGAATGCTCGGTAACAACATCATCAATGTTCTCAAATCTCGACTCTTCACATCAGAACTGAATGGAATCACCCCCATATGTTTCGTTTATGTTAATAGTTACTATCTAGCCGATGGTATACATCTTTCTACTTAACTTTTGTGAAATTATATTCTTATCCTCTTGACTACAAAGAAAAGAAATTTAAAAAGATGCAAGAGTCCATAAGAAAAGACATGGAACGAACTTTCAGTGTCTTTAAAGCAAGTGACAAATACTTGCTCAACCAGCTAGAGCGATGAACATAGAAAAAAAGAGAAATGAAATGTACATATGCATTATACTCCATATTATGATTATATAAAATGATAGTAACACTATTTCTCCCCTACATATTTGAGACCAAGCGAGCACTCAAGTTAAGAACAAAAATACAATTTTGGAGTTGCACGATAAAAATACACATTTTAGGCTTTGATTCGATATCGTGAAACACATTGCGGAGAATAGGGATATCATAGTTTTGGACAATGAAGAATAGTTTTAGTTATTATTTTCTAATTCATTTATTTTCTAATAGTGTTTATGTTTAGGTTGTAACTTTATAAATATTCTAAAGTTCTTAATTTATGAACAAAGTCCTACGGAGCAGCATGAGCGACCCCTAAATTTTATAGTATGATGTGGTGTGGCATGATTTGATGTGACATATTTTCATTGGTTGTTGCATGGTGTAATGGGGCACTCATGGCATGGGTGCCCCCTTCACCCTAATTTCTGAAGAGCGGTGAGAGATAACTTTAACTGGACAACACCACATTTATTTTGAAAGGAACCGTCGATCTATTGATGATGATCTTTTGGTTTGGGAAAGTAGGGCTAAACTTTTAGTTGACAGTGTAACAGGTATTTAGTGATTGATAATGAAATAAAGAAAAATAAAAAGAACTTTAAATTAATATAACATGGTAGATTGAATGTAAAATATACTTTTTTAGTGACCCTCTAGTTTATTTAAATCAAATCATGTCTCAAATGAGACTTGAACCTAACACATTTTTAATAAAGGGACATAAGCCTTTACCAATATACTAGACCACTGGTTGTATACAAAATTATTATCCTATATGTTTATAAAGAAAGCAAATGAACAGTGATCATTCGGTCAACGTGTCTCACCTGGTCAACCGATGCCCATTTGATTATATGTGTCAGTTGCAATGTTTTCAGAACCGGATGGGACGTCGAACCGGACGCCTTACTGGTTTGGTGGTCGGACCGGTCGGACCGGTTGGACCGGATTTAACTATATTTTAATTATATTTATATATGTAATTAAATATATGTTGGAAATAAGGGTGTAAAGTGAGTCTCTCTAAGACTCTAACACCTTTGTCCCACATTGGTGTGACAAATGAAACATTATGGGTTTATATGTGATGACAAGGTGAAAGGTATTGAATGTCTTTATGATACCTTTTACACCATGACCTACCCGCGCGCAGGGGGGTGCAAAAACGGGTTTCTGGCTGGAAAATTTGGGTCGCCCACGCACGACATGCGGACACGAATGCCGTTCGAAATAAACCGGGTCCGCGTGAAGCCGGGTTTTTGCATTTTTTGCTCTTAATTTATGGTTTAACACCCCGTTTTTTCCCATTAAAAAAAAACCAAAAAAAAAAAAAAAAAAACATCCGGTCCGAACCGGTCCGGTTTTCCCGGTCCGACCAGCAACCCGGGACGAACCGGCCGGTTCAAATGCTCAAAAACGAACCACCCCCGACCGGACCGGACCAACCACCGAATCCCGGCCGAACCGGTCGGACCGGCCGGTCCGATCCGGTCCTAACAACAATGGTCAGTTGTTTGGGTTTCCCCTTTAATTAAGTGTTCAACACGTGTACGATTAAAGTTGATTTTTGTTCATCTTGGTGTTTTGGCTGCCAGACTCTGCGCTCACGGCTAGGGTTTCATTGACGGTACCAACAGTACAATTTTCACGAACTCCAATGTCCACCTACAAAATTGGTGCTTTGAAAGGTCTTTTGCAATGTTTTCAGAACCGGATCGGACGTCGAACCAGACGCCTTACTGGTTTGGTGGTCGGACCGGTTGGACCGGATTTAACTATATTTTAATTATATTTATATATGTAATTAAATATATGTTGGAAATAAGGGTGTAAAGGGAGTCTCTCTAAGAATCTAACATCCTTGTCCCACATTGGTGTGACCAATGAAACATTATGTGTTTATATGTGATAACAAGGTGAAAGGTATTGAATGTCTTTATGATACCTTTTACACCATGACCTACCCGCGCGCAGGGGGGGTGCAAAAACAGGTTTCTGGCTGGAAAATTTGGGTCGCCCACGCACGACATATGGACACGAATGCCGTTCGAAATAAACCGGGTCCGCGTGAAGCCGGTTTTTTGTTTTTTTGCTCTTGATTTATGGTTTAACACCACGTTTTTACCCATTAAAACTAAAAAACTAAAAAAAAAAAGAACACCCCCAGACCGCTGACTCGGGAAGAACCGGCCGGTTCAACCTTCAAAAAACGAACACCCCCAGACCGGACCGGACCAGACGCCGAACCGGCCGGTCCGATCCGGTCTTAACAACACTGGTCTTTTGTTAGTCTGCACCTCTCTGATAAACATTTTATTGTTGTTGGGTTCTTCTTCAACCTTCATTGAGCAACAACAGCATCGGAAGAACGTGATTAGGAATTATCACGAAGAAAGCGTCCGCTTCATGAATTTCAGTTCAAACCCACCAAGGTTTTCATATTCTTTTTATATCCTAATACAACCCAATTTTTTGTAATTATCTTTTCAAATTACAGGTCAATTGGTCAAACACTGAATTGGGGTTTTGATTTAGATCATGAGGTTTGTATGAATTGTGTTTTTAGGCAATTGGAGCTGAATATGGACAAGCTTTTTAGACCATCAAATGGAACCTTGAGAGTTGATGTTGTAAGCATTATATTGTATTATTGTATGTTGGCTTCCTGTAATTGCTACACTTTAGGTTTTGATTTAAACATGTTTCTCACGAAATGAAAATGTTATCTGAATCATATCATCTAGCCATCAGATTTAAACTATTTTGATTTCTATCTCTTTGTTTCTGAGAAGGAAAGCAAAGTATGACATTTTTATCCAACTCTTTTCATCTTAGTTCAGAGAAGCTAATACGAGCTTTTTAAGAGGGTAATCATTAAAGGTTTACTTTTGTTTCTATTTTTGAATTATGTTTCAGCATATGTTACCGTTATAGGCCGACTTGTTGTTCTAAAGATAAGGTCTTGAATATTTGTAGGTCATAAAGCAACCCGATTTAATTATCTTTTTATCAATGTGGATGACAAATTTATGTTGTTAATTGATTTATTTATGGTGATCGTACACAACTTTCAAATTGAGTGCTTGGAAGGAATTTGCATGCGAAGAAGGTATGCGGTCATCCCCCCACCCATGTCTACGCACGTATGCTTTCAATTGCCTCTTACCGGTTATTAAAAAAATTGAATTATGTGATTATGAATTTATGGGTCTAAAACTGTAATTTCATATAATTAGTGATTATGGATTAATGGGTCTAAAACTGCAGTTCCAAGCATGAGGATTTTATCATTAACATCTTATAACTTCCATGCTGATCACGGTACGGGTAACTTAAAGATTATAAAAAAATGGTCAACTTTTAGTTTTGGTTTTTAATAAAGCTACATAAGCGAATTATTCTTTATCCATGATAACTAAACTGAAGTTAATTCATGAATGGTCTTCGGTTTTTCTACATAATTGAGTGTGTGATCTTTGTTACCGTGAATGTAAATTCTTGATTATTGAGGTTCCTTCCTTCTGTTATGGTTGCTGATATAATGCTCATCATTAGCAAAAAAATTAAAACTCACATGCATTGGTTTATTGGAATTAGCTTGTGAGCCTTCTTAACATCAGTGAGTTTTTTTATATACTATCTTATTTGAATTTCTTATCATTAAAATCTATTCGATCATCAAGCAAATGACTCCCCTGACCAGCAAATTGAGTGAAAAACTTCTGAACATAAGGATGCATTTTTACCCTTAAAGCGACAGTCACTCATGTGCCCATAAACAAAAAGTGGCATTACACAACATGTTCCAAGTGTGGGAGGTCAATTATGAAAGCTGATAATGAATGGTTTCGCACCCTTGATGGCAACTATGACTCTCTAGAACACCTGTAAGCACATATCTTAAAATGACATATCACAATTAGAGTTCGAATTACTATTACAATCTTAGATGAAACGGGTCACGTTTTTGCAACAATATTTGATCGCGCCTCCAGGTAGCTGCTCCAAACAACATGCATTAAAATACTAACGAACCCACAACCAAACAACATGTTCAGACCCATGAAGACAAGTGGAAAGGCACAATTCATCGTGAACAAAGTTGAGCCTTTGACAACTGTCAAAAACCATTTATTCCATTTGGCATTCCAAGAACACACTCTTGAATGTAAACATCAAGTAGATATCAATCGATATGTACATAGATAAACGAATGTCCTTTGACAACGGATAGATGACAACTTTTGACTATTGTAGCATTAGGTGTCATTGAACAAACAGCAACCTTTGACACAACAACTAACTATAATGATCTCTATGTCGCATTCACGACTCTTGAAGGTGTTTGAGGGTGCATTTTCAAACTGATTACTGTATCTCTAGGTGTCATTGGAGGCGGTATACAAAGGTCAATTATGCAAAAAATGCAAGCGAATAAATTACGCAAACAACAATTTGCGCAACATGCAATTAAAAATACACCTAGTATACTTTATTGGTGATTTATTAGGTTAAAAGTTTATTTGAGTTTAGGGTTGTTAAATTTTTACATAAGGGTCGGCGTTCAAAAAATATATGGGGTCGATCAAAAAATGTTACTATACGCTACATATTACTAAAACATTATGCGGTCCGTTTCACCCCTCCTTATGCTTGGTGTGTCCATAGAGATGCTAACATTATCATGATTAGAAAGATGATTTGATTAAGTTTTCTTTCTATTTATATTATTGTACCCCTACAAATAGTTAACTGATAATACATAATTTCTAGTGGCTATCATTATTAATACTTTAAAAACCATAATGAAAACTCTTAATGCATTGAGTACAAGTACGTAATGCACATCATGTTGATGGCATAATGGTTATTTACTCAAATCATGGGGATCTTTTATTTCTATGTATTAGTCAAAGTTTTATATTTGCTTAACCCATCTCAAGTTTCTTAAATTCTCATTTTTAACCCTTTAAGGCTTCTATAAAACTTTAAGAAACATCATTTTGATCCCCTCAAGTTTCTAAAGCTTTAATTTTACCCTATGTATATTTTTACTTAAAATGTCTAACTTCTTACGTCCATATTTTTATGTATGTGTCGGTGTATATTCGAGTTCGCCTACGTTATGATGTAAATTTTGTCGAAAACGAGCTAGATCAAATATAAAACGTTTCATGCTAATTTTTATGTACGTTTTGAGTTGGTCTATGTTTCGACGTAAATTTTATTTATAAACAAGTGAGGTCAAATATTATATGTTTTCGTTCACCGATATAAATTCGAGTAACTCAACGCTTCGACGTAAATTAAGTTCGGAAACGAATCAAGACAATAGTAGTCTTTACATTATTAGGTCCCGTACGACGCCGCTGCAACGCACAGGTATAATTACTAGTTATTATATATCTTATAAAAACATTAAAGTTCTTGCCTTTTCTTTTCTTCATATAATAACAAAAACCTTTTTCAATGGTAATTTCCATCCCTGAATATCTACTACATGACATCTGGTACTATTTGGTGTCACAATTGTAGCGCATGTCCCAACAACCTACTCTCATGCCTCTTGTTGCTGACATTTGTGTATGTTTTTTGTTTGTTTTATTCTTATCTTTCTGAGATTATACGTTGTTTTTATACTAGCATATTTATTGCTTTTGGTTTGACATCGTTGTAACCACATCAAACCTAAAATTTAGTTAATTTAACTAAATATTAACTCACAATAATAGGCTAAGTTTAAGTCTTAATTATATAGTAATTATATAAGGTTAACAAAAATATGGGTATGTATACACATGAGATTTAATTTTCTGCTACTTTCTTACATAATTAACCTATATGTTAAAAGATGAGCTGAATAAACATTTATTTTATACTTTTATTGCTTGTTGCACAACTTTCCTGTAACACCCGGTTATTTATTTTGAAGCCGACGGGTGAAGAAAAAGAAATAAAGTCCAAAGTCGGGGGACCAAACTCGTCAACGAGAGAAAGTTGGGTAAGTGGAGATATTTGAAGGGAGAGGGCAGCCATTACCCTCTCCCCACACCCAAATTTTCAGCAAAAAAAAAAAAGGAGAAGAAGAAAGGGAGAAAAGAGAGAAAAAGGTTGGTTCGAGTAGATTCAAGCGTGCAAAATCGAAGTGTAGCGTGTTGATTCGAAGCTCTTCTCGTTGTGGTCGTTTGTGTGAGTTCTAGGACCCCTCTTTTAAACGTTTTTGGTCGATTTTGGGGCTGGAACACATCTGAAACCCGTTTTTGTATATGTGTGTGTTTGACCCATTTGTATGTGTTTGCGTGTGATGCGTTTGGAGTTTGTTTCCGGGCTTGTGTGTGCTTGAATGGTGTTGTGATATGCATTCCTAAGGTTTAGGATGGTTGATTTAGGCTTAGAATGGGTTTGGATGAGCTTGGAGGTCGAAAATGGCAGATTGGGTTCGGGATGAACTGCATTCTGCATCAGCTAGGGCTAGGCGACCGAATGGAGGCCATACGGCCGAATGAGGTGCGATTGAGGTTCATTCGCACGATTGAAGTTCTTTCGCACGATTGAGGATTCATTCGTACGATTGGGAGCCAGTCGCATGGGGAGTCATGCGACTGAGGGCCCAGTCGCATAGGTGCTCATCCGCATTAGTTTCATCCGTATGAGGTCCATTCGCATTAGCTCCATTCGCATAGGACTCATCCGCATTGAGTCCATTCGCATGAGGTCATTCGCATGGGTGTTCATTCGCTTGGGTGTTCATCCGCATGAGGTCCATTCGCACGACTGGGTGTTCATCCGCATAGGTGTTCATCCGCATTGGTCCATTCGCATGATGTTTAGTCGCCTGGAGGCCATGCGACTGAAGGGTGTCCATACGCCCAAGTAGGGCTGTTGTACCCGGGGAAATGTGTAGTTTAATTACTGACTTTCGGGGGAAAGTGCAGATGTAAGTTTTGACATGGAAATTCCCGTAAGTTCATGTAAGATGACTGTTGAGACCTTAGAGGGTATGTTGGGCATGATGATGATGATGTTGTATATTTATGCATGATGAATGTTATGTATGTATGATGTTGCCCTGTATGATGATGATGACTGTGTATGTTGATGTTCCTGATTATGATGAATGTTTATCTTTCCTGTGGCTTTACGTGTTATGTTAATGAATGAATTGAAAGTATTATGTAATGTAAAGTGAAAGATGATGAAAAGAGGAACATGATGAATGCATGCGTTAATAAAGGATGAAAGTAAAGAAAGTCTTACAAGCCTTGTGTGTCGGGACACGCCATTAAAAGGTGTTAGCCCAACGGTGTGTGGGTTCGCTACCCCGGGAGGTGCACATCGGGGTCTTTTTTTGTGATTGACCATTTGTATAGAACCATTGTTGCATACCTTAGGTAGTGTGACCAGAGGTGCGGTGCACCGTTATAGAAGGTCTATGATAGGCCTATGTCCAGTACCATTAACAGAAAGGTATTGCATATAGCAATGGTACACCTAAACTTTACCTTAGGTACTGTGGCTAGAGGTGCGGGTCACCGTTATAGACGGTCTATGATAGGCCTTAGTCCAGTATCATGAACAGAAAGGTAAAGTTTATGGTTTCCATGGAAAGGAAAAGATGTAATGATGAAAGAATGTAAAAGTTAATGACGTACGATGAATGAACGAAAGTTAAAGTATGAATGAATGATGAAGATAATAATGATATTATCTATGTGTACGTATGATGTGTGATCATGCAAAAGTAACGAACGGTTTTTAATGAAAAGTAAAGTATGTTTTATTATAAAACTAGAACTCACTCAGCAACGCTGACTTTTTATGTGTTTTCAATTGGCAAATAATGTTGTTGCGGATGGCACTGCGAGGCTACTCGGCTCTTTTGGGATGGCATCCATTTATAATGTTTTTGTGATGTAATGCAACTTGGATTTTGTAATTGGATAATAATGTATTGGCAAAAGCTATTATTATGAAATGGAATGTTTTGTTAAATGTTTCCGTTGCAATGTTTTTATGTAACACGATGAAAATATATGTTTTATGTGCGATGATTGACCAGCTGTAAGCGTCCCGGGAACGGGGCCTTACATTCCCAATGCACATCCATCTTTTACCCTTACTAAGGGTGTGCAAGAAACCAAAATAACCGAACCGCAACTGAAATAACCGACGCAACCGAACCGAAAAAATCGAAACCAATAAGAAACTGACGGTTTGGTTTGATGATTTTTTAAAAACCGATTTTTTCTGTTCGGTTTCGGTTTTGCTTGTAATAGAAACCGAAAAAACCGAATTGAAATCATAAAACCAAACTTGTAAGTTTAGAGGTGTATTCATACACTTATAAACATGACTAGCATATAAATTACTTATTAACTTATGCTATCTAAAATGGATAGATATTTAGGTTTCAAGAATAATCTTTAAACTTATTTGTTTGGTAGATTAAATTATTTTATTGAATCTTTTGTTATAATATTTTATTAATTGTAATTAATTTTAATGTTAAGTAATTATAAGAATCTATAGATTATGTTTAAAGATAAGCAAAATGATATAAGCCCAAATGGTTTATCTTAAATTCATTACTTTGAACCAATTTTTTAAAAAAAACTTGAAGCCCAAAAACAAAACCAAAAAAACCAAAACCGTACTGAAACCAAAGTGAAACGAAAAACCATAAAAACCAAAACTGAACGATTTTAAAAACCTAAAAACCGATATATCGGTTTTTGCTCACCCCTAACTCTTACCTTATATGTGGTGTTCTGTCATTTTGTTCTTTAAAGAGAGGGGTTTCAAAGAGGGGACAAAGAACTCCCGCAAGGTCTATGACGATGTCTCCCATCGGCTATGTCATTGTTGTTGTGTTGGTCATTGTACGACAACCCAGTGCACCACCTCTGTGTCCATTTGCTTTGTGATAAATCCTAGGAGGCGGTGGTCTAAGCGCCAGTTACCGCTCCGCCTCCCCGTTGTGGTCAAGGTGGAGCATGTGACGGTGTGGCAGTTTATAGTGGTGATGGTGGTGGTGCGACCACCGTCGTTGCCCCTCTCGTTATTCGATGCTCTTTTAGGGTTCTCAGATCTACGTTTTGTATCATTAGTTTGCCGGTGGTGATGGTGGTGGTGTGCCCACTCACTTTCTTTGGTTGTTTTAAGGTTGAGGCATTTTTGACCCGCTGGATCTACCCGTCATTTATGATGATGGAGATGGTTGCGGAGCCGATTGCCGCTCCACCTCCCTCTTCTGGTTGAGGTGGAGCTAACGCTCGTGTTCTAACCATTCTGGACTACGTCAGTTGTTTTTTCTAGATACCTTTGTTGGCGGCTTCTGTGACACCCGGTCAAATCAGGTCAACACTCGAAACCATTCGCAATAATGAATTTATGATTATTTAATTATTATGTCTGATTAAACGGAAACCCTGCATTAACGTTTTAACAAACCTTGTAATTATTTAACAATTGTTTGAATAATAATAATAATATTAATAATAATAATAATAATAATAATAATAACAATAATAATAATAATAATTACCACCAAATCCAAGATAGATTATTTAGTCTTGCATGCAAGACAACACATTCTTCCAAATGTGTTTAAATCTCTCATACACACACACACAACTCTTCACCTCCTCAATTCTCTCCATCTTCCACACACACACACACACACACCATAACCCCCTCCATCGCCCCCCCTCTCCGCCGGCCACCTGCCGCCCGTCGCCACCTTCACCACCTACCGCCGCGACCACCACCCACACCCGACACCATCTACCGCCGCGACCACCACCCACACCCGACACCACCACCGCCATCACCTACACCCGACGCCACCATCATCACCACCAACACCCGACACCACTACCGCCGCCACCAACACCCGACGCCACCACCGCCACCACCCTCACCCGACGGCAACTTGAAACCCCCTTCCCTTCTCTTTCGGTGACCGCAAACACCACCATTAGTGACCTTCACTTACATTTCCACTAAGGAACTCTAGTTTGGAACTTGGTATAGAACCCGAAGTGTTCATCAAAGAATCGAGGATTGTGCTTGCATTGTGTTAAAAGTTCCATCTAGTGTCATCAAAGGTATATTTGATTAGATAATGTATATATGTTCATGCATGGATGATCAAGATAAGGATCTTGATGAACCCTAGTTCACCCATTTAAGGATTGTATGAAATGGTTGTTTTGATGATGTTGTTTACAAAATGGTTCTTATAATGGTTTGATGAATCTGAAAATGTATTGTTAAAGGATGATTAGTTGATAAAATCATATTACATAAGAGATCTAGGTGGTAAAAATGTATGTATGTATGTATACATCGTGTATGTATGTATGTATAATCATATAGGTTGGAAGAATGATGAATTTTGGCCTTGGTAAGAATATTAGGTAAAGTTTATTGGACGAGGGTTATTGTTAGTATGGCAACTTAGAATAATAACTAGGTTAAAGATTTTGGGTGACATTGCTAAGAAAATAATATTGAAGAATGACTAAGTTAAAGTAAAGATACTTGGACACAATTGAAGGACTTCATTAGATAAAAGTCTACTAATAAATTTTGAGACTAGGAATTGTGGTTAAGATCAAACAAAAGACCAAAAGGACACCTTGACTAACGAACTTGACTAAGACGACGATTGAGACTTCAAAAACCTTATAAAAATATATCCATACAAGACTAAGAATAAAATATACCTTGGACAAGTCATGACTAGTAAAAAATATATATATATATATATATATTTTAGACAACAAATTAATAAGTTATATGTTGATAAAATAATATATGTATTAATAATCAAATAATTTTAGAAAGAATTATTTTATAAAAAGGTAAAATAGGACTTTTTGACATAAAAATTATTAGTAACAAGTTATTAATCAAAGCTTTGAATAAAGACTAATATATATAAGATAAGATTGGAAAAAAATTATAGTTTATAGCACAAGACGCTCAAATTAGAAAATACTAATTAAATACAAGTTGTAAATGCAAGATTCACAAATAGAATAGTAAAGACATAAGACATCTAATATATGAGCAAAGTATAGATAATGGTGAAAGGATATCTAACCCTAATAAGAAAAATAATAGTTTTTATTAAAAATTTACAAAATATACATTTCTAAATAATAAAAACATGCCATTTTAAAACAACCAAATAAAATGGGTGAAATGCATTCGTAAGCATAAATCATCATATATTGACCATAATGCTCATGATTAGGGTTATATTATTGAAAGCGTAGCACGTTGGTTCATTTCAAAAATCGCACTCAAGGTGAGTCCTTCGGCCCCATTTTAAATATTATTTTAATTGTTTTGGGGGAAAAGCATGGAACGATACTTTTAAATATATGATGGGTTAAACAGGATAATATATAATATGAGGGTATAAGTTTGGGTCAGTAGTATGGATATATATACTATTGAGCCCTAAATCCCCCTATAATCATTAACCTCAGGGGTGAGGCCACAGAATATTTTGGTAGATCTATCGGGTTAGAATGGCCCGCTCTCGCGACCAGTCGCGCTGGTCAGGTTGTGGCGAGAGAGTTTATATGTCTGGATAGTTGTGGGGCAACGACGTGTTTCTTGGTTTGATTATGGGCTTATGACCTAAATTATCATAGTACCTAGCTAGTTTATATGGAATATATTATGCCTTGTTTCATCATATTATTTTTAAAATGAATGTTTGCGAGATTACAAAACCCCGAAAGCTCACCAACTTTATGTTGACTTTATTACCCTTCATCTTTTCAGGGTTATAGGTGAGTTCTATATGGATTACAGGAACTTTGTCTTTGGAGGGTCAAACGTTTCAAACGTTTTTGAATAAAATTAAGTTCGTGTAATAAAAGTAGTATTATGTGTTACTACTGAAACGTTTAATGTTGGTTAACAAAATACTTTTATGTTGATAATATGTGATTTTCATGACTATCATTATCTTTGAATACGTTTGACTATAAAAGTTGGGTCAATTCCAACTTCCGTTACCACCACGTCACGCGACCTTCCGCTGCGGTTTTCGGGGTGTGACAGAAGTTGGTATCAGAGCCAACGGTTATAGTGAACTAGAAAGCATTTTCAAAAATCTAGACTATAACCTTTAAAAAGAATATTTGACTCCAAAGACAATTCCATGACATGGGCTGAAAGCTAGAATAGAACATTATGTGAATATAAAAGTCATATTAAGATTATGATTATTAATTTTATGTGCTAGAACTTTGTAAAATTGATATGTACGCATGCATGCATTTCTCTATTTGTAGATGTCTGACCAAGTTAGCCGAGAGAGAGTACCTGACTCTAGCAGTAGCACCGATGGTTCATCAGAGCTCATTTCCTCGACACCATGGTATCACCCTACTCAGCCATACTTTGCAGCTACCATGTACCCGGGTATGGAAAACTCGCGGAATGGTTGGATATTCGAGTCCGATGATGAGAGCCCTACCCCACCAGCAGTCACTCTTGAGCCTATTGTCGAGGAGTCAGTTGGCTTGGCCTCGGAGAGTGAGACCCATACAGCTGTGACTCCTGCTGCTCCTATTCCTCTCATGCAGCACCCACCAAAGATTAGGATGGTGTATGAGCGAAGGGAGCGCAGAGAGAAGAGAAAGATGATTGATGATGATGCACCGCCAAGGATTAGGTTGGTGTATGAGCGAAGGAAACGCAGAGAGAAGAGAAAAGTGATTGATGATGTCGGTATGGAGAGTACGCCTATGCCCAAACGGGCCAGACTTCTAGATGACCAGTGGGGATGGATCATGGAGGCCATGAGAGGATGGGCTTCAAGAGATGGGATTCCTTCCACCTTCGAGGTGGGAGAGTCGTCTTCTGCTCCACATGGGACTACTATGGGTGACGAGCCCATTGAACGGGTGATGATAACCTTGGTAGCCCAGTGTGTTCGACTCGAGAAGGAGCTGCTGACTGCAGAAAGAAGATGAGGATCCAGGATGAGGTGAGCCAAGCTTTGGATGGGAGGTTGATGACGATTGAGGAGGAGAGATTATTGGATGATAGCGCTCTGAGCCAGATGCACTTTCGTATAGCAGACCTGGAGACTAGTCTCGCAGAGACTAGGGATCGACTGACCCAGGCGGAGCAGAGAGCAGATGTGGGCGAGACAGCATTGGTGACAGCACAGCAGTACGCGATTGTGATGGGAGAGCGGGCAGAGACTTCGATGGCTATGGCTACATTATGTTTGATGATGATTTCATATCTTACGCATGTTGGTAGTGGAGCCTCATTTTAGGATAATTGTTGATATAAGCCGGGGAGCTTGAACTCTTTCTTTTGACCGAGTTGTAAACTCGATGATGCATGTAGGCTATTAACTTATGATCTTTTGATAACTAACTTTTATGTGCTTGATAATCATATATGTATGATCGAGACGCTTATGAAAATTTAAAAAGTTTTTATCTTTATGATATATGTTTGGTTGCGGTAAATACTTGATTATGGTATGAATGTTTTTAATGAACCAATTATATAGAATAAACCGTCATGATGATATAATAACAAGCGTACGTAATCTAAACCTCTTCTTCCCTACCTTCGAAACAGAATTGAATCATGCCACCTGTAACACGAAACACACCCTCGAGTGGAAACGTCAATTTACCAACCACCCCAGAGGAACTAGCCCAATTGATAGCCCAGCACGTCAAATCAGCTCTAGAACAACATGATGCAAATCTAGTGGCTGGTCAAGGAAGGAGGCAAGAAAATACGGGTAACGGTCTTGGAAATGGAGCAGGAAACGGTTCAAATGTAGGTTCCGGTATTGGTGCAAACAACGGATCCGGTACGAACGGAAACCCAGGTAGTTCATCAGGTGGACAACCACAAGGGTGTTCGTATAAAACTTTTCAAGGATGCAATCCAAGAACTTTTACAGGCGCTGAAGGACCGTTAGACATAATCCGATGGATCGAAAGAATGGAAACTGTTATAACGATAAGCAATTGTTCTAACGATCAAAAGGTCAAGTATGCAACCTGTTCCTTTCAAGATGCAGCGTTATCATGGTGGAATTCCCAGCGTCAAATTTTGGGCGATACGAACGCGTATGAACTTACTTGGGAACAACTAAAGGAGATGCTGCTTAAAGAATACTGCCCACGTAATGAGCTCCAGAAGATCGAGACCGAATTCTGGAATCATACCATGGAAGGAGCTGAGATCCGGACATACACTTCAAGATTCAATGACCTTGCTAGATTGGTACCTCGAATGGTTACGCCGGAATACGTCCGAATTGAAAGATACATATGGGGATTGGCCCCTCAAATAAGAAGCAATGTTACAGCTTCCAAACCTACCACCATCCAAAGTGCGATCGCTATCGCACACTCTTAACTGATGATGCGATACGAAATGGAACCCTGATCAAGAAGAATGATCATGGAAAGAGTGCGATGGAAATTGAGAGGAAGACGATTAAAGTGAACAGAAGATCATTTGATGGAAAGAGGAAGTGGTTTGAAAATCCCAAGGGACAAGTAAACAACAGGAAAAATTTTAATCAGAGATCTGAACGGGTTTATGTTGCAACATCAAACAATGGAAGGACAAACAAAGAATCTCAAGGGAAATGCAGCAAATGTGGATATCCCCATACTGGTGATTGTAAAATTTGTACTCATTGCCATAAATTTGGACATCTGAGCCAAAATTGCCGAGCAAAACCTGATGGAAGGGTAATCAGAAATGATCAAGCTTGCTATGAGTGTGGTGTAATTGGACACTTCAAGAAGAACTGCCCAAGGTTGAACGGGTCCAGGGCCAGAGGGAGAGCTTTTGAAATGAATGCCAAGGAAGCACAACAAGAACCGTCAGTAGTTAACGGTACGTTTCTTATCAATAATCATTATGCCTTCATCTTGTTTGACACTGGTGCTGATTTAAGTTTTGTATCCAAAGAGTTTGAACCATCATTGGGAATTAAACCATGTAAGCTAAGAAAGAAGTATATTATAGAGCTAGCTAATGGAAAGAAAATAGAATCCAATGAAATAATTAGAAATTGCACGATACAACTTAACAACCATCTCTTTAGTATTGATTTATTACCTGTCAATCTTGGAAGTTTCGACGTTGTTATTGGAATGGATTGGCTCTCTCGAAATCATGCTGAAATAGTATGTTTTGAGAAAATCATCCGATTGCCAACTCCTAGTGGAGAACTCCTAATCATACAAGGAGAAAAAGGAAAACCCTCCTTTAAAATTATAAGTGTCATGAAAACTTATGGATACTTGAATGAGGGATATCCCGCCTTTCTAGTAAAAGCCATTGACACTAAAAATGAAGAGCGAAAAATTGAAGACATTCCCATTGTACGAGAATACCCAGAGGTATTTCCTGAAGATTTGCCAGGATTACCTCCACAAAGACAGATCAAATTTCGAATTGATTTGATACCCGGAGCTGCACCAGTAGCACGATCACCATACCGACTGGCACCTTCTGAAATGCAGGAGTTGTCAAAACAACTGCAAGAATTATTAGACAAAGGATTCATTCGACCAAGTTTTTCTCCATGGGGAGCACCGGTGCTATTCGTCAAAAAGAAAGACGGATCATTCAGAATGTGTATCGATTATCGAGAATTAAACAAACTCACCATTAAAAATCGATACCCACTACCAAGAATTGATGATTTGTTCGATCAATTGCAAGGATCCAGCTACTACTCAAAGATAGATTTACGATCTGGATATCACCAACTGTTGATAGCAGAAGAGGATGTTCCAAAAACGGCTTTTAGAACACGTTACGGTCATTACGAATTTCTAGTAATGCCGTTTGGATTGACCAACGCACCTGCTATATTCATGGATCTTATGAATAGGGTTTGTAAGCCCTACTTGGACAAGTTTGTGATAGTATTCATTGATGATATTTTGATATACTCACAATCCAAGGAAGAACATGAGCAACATCTCAGGCTAATCCTAAACGTTTTAAAGGAAGAAAAGCTGTACGCAAAATTCTCAAAATGTGAATTTTGGCTTCGAGAAGTTCGATTTCTCGGACATGTTATTAACAAAAAGGGTATCCACGTGGATCCAACCAAGATTGAAGCAATTAGGAACTGGGAAGCCCCCAAATCTCCAACGGAAGTACGACAATTTCTAGGGTTAGCTGGTTATTACCGTAGGTTTATAGAAAATTTTTCGAAGATAGCCCAACCCTTGACCCTATTGACTCGCAAGGATAAGAATTACGTGTGGGGCGAAGATCAAGAAAGAGCTTTTCAATTACTAAAGCAGAAGTTGTGCAGCGCACCCATACTGTCTCTACCAAATGGAACAGAGGGATTTATAGTGTATTGTGATGCCTCACGATTAGGTCTTGGATGTGTATTGATGCAGAAAGATAAAGTCATCGCTTATGCATCAAGACAATTAAAAGTGCATGAAAAGAATTACACCACCCATGACCTAGAATTGGGAGCTGTTGTTTTCGCTCTTAAAATATGGAGACATTATTTGTATGGGACCAAATGTGTCATATATACGGATCATAAGAGTCTGCAACATATTTTTAATCAAAAGGATTTAAATATGAGACAGCGCCGCTGGGTGGAGCTGTTAAATGATTATGACTGCGATATCCGATATCACCCAGGCAAGGCGAATGTTGTGGCAGATGCACTTAGTAGGAAAGAAAGGGAAAAGCCGCTACGAGTGCGAGCGTTGAAACTTACCATATACTCGAACCTTACTAACCAAATTCGCAATGCTCAACTCGAAGCATTGAGGATGAAAACTTGGAAAGTGAAGGTCTGCGAGGAATGGTCAAGGAATTAACAACAGACTCTGATAAAATGATGCGTTTTGCAAATAGAATATGGGTTCCTAAGTATGGAGAGTTACGCAAAGTAATTCTTGATGAGGCACACAAATCAAGGTATTCGATTCACCCAGGAATCGACAAAATGTATCATGATGTGAAGGAATTTTTCTGGTGGCCTAACATGAAGGGAGACATAGCTTCATATGTTAACCAATGCATGACTTGCTCCAAAGTAAAGGCAGAACCAGAAACCATCGGGACTTCTACGACAGCCGGAAATTCCGAAATGGAAATGGGAATGCATTGCCATGGATTTTGTGACAAAATTACCCAGGACAACAAGTGGTTATGATACCATTTGGGTAATTGTTGATCGACTAACGAAATCTGCACATTTCCTACCGATGAAGGAGACCTACAGTATGAGCAAATTGGCAAGCTTATACATCAAAGAAGTAGTGTCACGCCACGGTGTACCAGTCTCAATCATATCAGATAGGGATGGTCGATTCACCTCTAGATTTTGGCAAACCTTACAGGAAGCCATGGGTACCTGACTAGATATGAGCACGACCTATCACCCACAAACAGACGGACAGAGCGAGAGAACTATTCAGACTCTGGAAGATCTATTAAGAGCATGTGTGATCGATTTTGGTGGAAATTGGGATACTCATCTACCATTAGCTGAGTTTTCCTATAATAATAGTTATCACACCAGCATCAAGGCCGCTCCATTCGAAGCACTGTACGGAAGGAAGTGTCGATCGCCGTTATGTTGGGCTGACATTGGAGAAAGACAATTAACAGGACCAGAAATTATACAAGAGACAACAGATAAGATTATTCAGATCAGAAAGAGGCTAGAAGTTGCTAATAGTCGGCAAAAGAGTTATGCAGATAAACGAAGAAAGCCATTAGAATTCACGGTCGGTGATAGAGTGTTCTTGAAGGTATCTCCATGGAAGGGAATTATGAGATTTGGTAAAAGAGGGAAGCTGAGTCCACGATTCATAGGACCCTTTGAAATCCTGAAACGGATTGGGAAGGTTGCATACCGACTCAGATTACCAGAGGAACTTGGTAACGTGCACAATGTATTTCACGTATCTAATTTAAGGAAATGCATGACGAATGAATCTCTAGTTATTCCTCCGGACGAAGTTAGTATCGACGACAAACTTCACTTCATCGAAGAGCCAATACAGGTCTTAGATTGGAAAACTCAGAAACTCAGACGGAAACAAATCAAATTAGTTAAAATTCGATGGAACTCTAGAAGAGGACCTGAATTTACTTGGGAACGCCAAGATGAAATGCAACAAAAGTACCCTCATCTGTTCAAAACCAGAATTGACTCAGGCTCAACAACGTAAATTTCGGGACGAAATTTCTTAAACGAGGGGAGACTGTGACACCCGGTCAAATCAGGTCAACACTCAAAACCATTCGCAATAATGAATTTATGATTATTTAATTATTATGTCTGATTAAACGGAAACCCTGCGTTAACGTTTTAACAAACCTTGTAATTATTTAACAATTGCTTGAATAATAATAATAATAACAATAATAATAATAATAATAATAATAATAATAATAATAATAATAATAATAATAATAATAATAATAATAATAATAACAATAATAATAATAATAATAATAATAATTACCACCAAATCCAAGATAGATTATGTAGTCTTGCATGCAAGACAACACATTCTTCCAAATGTGTTTAAATCTCTCATACACACACACACAACTCTTCACCTCCTCAATTCTCTCCATCTTCCACACACACAGACACACCATCACCCCCTCCATCGGCCGCCCCCCCTCTCCGCCGGCCACCTGCCGCCGCCATCCACCTGCCGCCCGTCGCCACCTTCACCACCTACCGCCGCGACCACCACCCACACCCGACACCATCTACCGCCGCGACCACCACCCACACCCGACACCACCGGCACCACCACTCACACCCGACACCACCACCGCCATCACCTACACCCGACGCCACCATCATCACCACCAACACCCGACACCACCACCGCCGCCACCAACACCCGACGCCACCACCGCCACCACCCTCACCCGATGCCAACTTGAAACCCCCTTCCCTTCTCTTTCGGTGACCGCAAACACCACCATTAGTGACCTTCACTTACATTTCCACTAAGGAACTCTAGTTTGGAACTTGGTATAGAACCCGAAGTGTTCATCAAAGAATCGAGGATCGTGCTTGCATTGTGTTAAAAGTTCCATCTAGTGTCATCAAAGGTATATTTGATTAGATAATGTATATATGTTCATGCATGGATGATCAAGATAAGGATCTTGAAGAACCCTAGTTCACCCATTTAAGGATTGTATGAAATGGTTGTTTTGATGATGTTGAT
Source organism: Flaveria ramosissima (assembly GCA_025215565.1). NCBI lineage: Eukaryota > Viridiplantae > Streptophyta > Magnoliopsida > Asterales > Asteraceae > Flaveria > Flaveria ramosissima. Next base: position 25,308,380 of record CM046037.1, on the reverse strand, counting down.
TACAAAATGGTTCTTATAATGGTTTGATGAATCTGAAAATGTATTGTTAAAGGATGATTAGTTGATAAAATCATATTACATAAGAGATCTAGGTGGTAAAAATGTATGTATGTATGTATACATCGTGTATGTATGTATGTATAATCATATAGGTTGGAAGAATGATGAATTTTGGCCTTGGTAAGAACATTAGGTAAAGTTTATTGGATGAGGGTTATTGTTAGTATGGCAACTTAGAATAATAACTAGGTTAAAGATTTTGGGTGACATTGCTAAGAAAATAATATTGAAGAATGACTAAGTTAAAGTAAAGATACTTGGACACAATTGAAGGACTTCATTAGATAAAAGTCTACTAATAAATTTTGAGACTAGGAATTGTGGTTAAGATCAAACAAAAGACCAAAAGGACACCATGACTAACGAACTTGACTAAGACGACGATTGAGACTTCAAAAACCTTATAAAAATATATCCATACAAGACTAAGAATAAAACATACCTTGGACAAGTTATGACTAATAAAATATATATATATATATATATATATATATATATATATATATATATATATATATATATATATATATATATATATATATATATTAGACAACAAATTAATAAGTTATATGTTGATAAAATAATATATGTATTAATAATCAAATAATCTTAAAAAGAATTATTTTCTAAAAAGGTAAAATAGAACTTTTTGACATAAAAATTATTAGTAACAAGTTATTAATCAAAGCTTTGAATAAAGACTAATATATATAAGATAAGATTGGAAAAAAATTATAGTTTATAGCACAAGACGCTCAAATTAGAAAATCACTAATTAAATACAAGTTGTAAATGCAAGATTCACAAATAGAATAGTAAAGACATAAGACATCTAGTATATGAGCAAAGTATAGATAATAGTGAGAGGATATGTAACCCTAATAAGAAAAATAATAGTTTTTATTAAAAATTTACAAAATTATACATTTCTAAATAATAAAAACATGCCATTTTAAAACAACCAAATAAAATGGGTGAAATGCATTCGTAAGCATGAATCATCATATATTGACCATAATGCTCATGATTAGGGTTTTATTATTGAAAGCGTAGCACGTTGGTTCATTTCAAAAATCGCACTCAAGGTGAGTCCTTCGGCCCCATTTTAAATATTATTTTAATTGTTTTGGGGGAAAAGCATGAAACGATACTTTTAAATATATGATGGGTTAAACATGATAATATATTATGAGGGTATAAGTTTGGGTCAGTAGTATGGATATATATACTATTGAGCCCTAAATCCCCCTATAATCATTAACCTCAGGGGTGAGGCCACAAAATATATTGGTAGATCTATCGGGTTAGAATGGCCCGCTCTCGCGACCAGTCGCGCTGGTCAGGTTGTGGCGAGAGAGTTTATATGTCTGGATAGTTGTGGGGCAACGACGTGTTTCTTGGTTTGATTATGGGCTTATGACCTAAATTATCAGAGTACCTAGCTAGTCTATATGGAATATATTATGCCTTGTTTCATCATATTATTTTTAAATTGAATGTTTGCAAGATTACAAAAACCCGAAAGCTCACCAACTTTATGTTGACTTTATTACCCTTCATGCTTTTCAGGGTTATAGGTGAGCTCTATATGGATTACCGGAACTTTGTCTTTGGAGGGTCAAACGTTTCAAACGTTTTTAAATAAAATTAAGTTCGTGTAATAAAAGTAGTATTATGTGTTACTACTGAAACGTTTAATGTTGGTTAACAAAATACTTTTTGTTGATAATATGTGATTTTCATGACTATCATTATCTTTGAATACGTTTGACTATAAAAGTTGGGTCAATTCCAACTTCCGTTACCACCACGTCACGCGACCTTCCGCTGCTGTTTTCGGGGTGTGACAGCTTCTACGGGGGTGGATGGCAGCATCGCCGCCTATTTCAGGCAAGGCTACTCATTTGAGGGTTAGGGTTACACTAAACCCTAATCATCTGTTAATTTTTTTGTTACTTTATACACGAGGTTTTCTTTTAGATATTTTTTTATCTTAATCCTAATTTTAGGTCGATATTGATGAGAGTTTGATCTCAACCCTAATTTTAGGTCGATGATGATGAGGGTTGTCATATATGAGAACCTATTAATTTGTTTTCTTGCTTTTTTGGGTTTCTATTATGTTGCTATGATTTCCCTGTCATCTTCTGTATTATTTAGGGTTTTTGTTTAGTATAAACCTATGTTGGGATCATGTTGGAAAATAGCTATACGATAGGTTGTGAACTAACAATTGTTATACTATCATGTGAGAGACTTGGTGATGATCATTACTCTATTGTAATCTGAACCACGGTTTCGTTTGCTTTTTAACACCTACCTTTGATTTGGTTGGGCATTTAAGGTTGTGATGTTCATCATGTGTTCATCAGGGCTTGGACTTGGTTTTCCTTTCGGGTGTTCCAAAGCCATTGTTATTTGGTGTTATTTGGTTTTCCTTTTGGTGTTCTTAGTTATGAAGGTTGTTCAGTTGTGCTCGATTTTGTTTATTTCACAATCGCTTACAGTTCATTATGTTGCTTATGGGATTGATTTACCGGCCGAATTTTGTATTTTCTTGCCACTTGAATACTGATGGATGATAGGCGATGATGATAAAAGAATGGGCTTTGAGTTTATTGTTTTGGCATGGTAAACCGGTGTTTGCAGCCAGTGGTGGAACTTGAACCAAACCTTGGTGGGTTGGGGGGAGGGGGATGCAAAAGTAAACTATTTTGGTGGGGGGTAGGGGCAGACTCTGTTCACTACCAAACCAAAAATTTACACTAACGAGCCGAAAATTAACACTACTGACGAGAAAAAGAGAGGGGTGGGCCCCCCGGCCCCAAAGAAGCTTCGCCAATGTTTGCAGCCACAAAAAGGCACCATTTCTAAGCCTTTTATCGAGTTATGTAAAAACCGATTTAGCCACGCTGCGAAGCACGGGATGAATGCCTCTAGTTAACTTAATTTCCTTTATAATTATCCTACTTATACTTCTAGCAATAGTTAAGCAATAAAACATTATAATTGTTGCTTTCATGTTAAAGACCAAATCTCAATCATATCCAAAACATATATAAACATAATTGTTCCTTTAATGTTGAATTTCAAACAAAATATATACATAAACACAGTTTGGAAGTCAAGTCTCTTTTAATCATCAAAAAACTGTATTAACCTATCTTGTATATATGTTACATGCATAAAATTTACATGGCTATAGAACTGCACAATTTATAGTAAAAAACATGAGTTTGTGTAACAACACCCATATACTAAGTGTTGCAAAAATCACATTAATTAGTGAGACTGAATGTTCAGGAGGGAAGCCCTTGTTTTGATCAGCATCCGAAACATGCTCTCCAAACCATTCTCAATGTCTTCAATGCTGCAATCTAGAGCCTCAAGATAAATTTGGGTTTGATCATTGCTTCCCATTGTTGTTCCTTTCTGGATAAATTTCGAGATCATGGACCATTTAGTCGCAGGCTTCGACTTTGTCATAGACACAGTAAAAAATGACAAGAGCATTCCAAAGACCGAAATGGTGATTTCACTGACATCTCTCAGTACTCTAATCACCGAAGCGGGATGTGGTTCAATATTCAAGGGTTTTAAGCCGTAGGTGTGATCCATATGCTTCAAATCTGCAACACCTCTTTTGACATCCTTCATCAGTTTCTTTAGAAATGAAGTTTCAAAGATGAAATCCTTCTTTCTCCTCCTTAGAGCTGATTGAACGTCTCTTACATGTTCCTTCACTTGTGAAACTACGTCTCTAACAGAGCCACAGATGTCCAAAAGCATCATTGATCGATCGCGCAACTCATCCACCAATTTCTGATGTTGATGGTGAGAAAGGGCTTGCTGGGTTTGTGACAAATTTAGAAGACTGTCAACGGATGTGTACAATCTATCCAAACTTGTTAGACCACTGCAAACTGTTTGTGCATCAGGAATAGATGAAATAGATGCCTCCCATGTTTTGAAATTGGTGAGCTCCTCTTCGATTTGAAGAGTGCTGGGATGGGATCGCGTTGGCAAACTAATGGATCGAATGGCACGACGATTCTCAGATAATGAGAGAGCCATTTGAAATTTTTGGATGATAACTAAAAGCTTCTTTTTGGTTGCATTTATACAAAGCTAAGATGGCGTAGATAAATTCCAGAAATCTTATGAGCATGTGAAACCGCGTGTGTGATCCTATAAATGTGCTGAACTTGCCTCCAAATCAGCCTACACAGTTCCTATTTGTTTGTGGCATTTGTAAGATTGAAGTAAAGAAACTAACATGGAAAACAAGACCAAATATTATTATTTAATACACACCCACGTATGGCTTGTCTCATAAGGTTAACATGTAAGACACCTGTATAAATTTATTTTATGTTTAGACGTGAAAAAAAATGATATGAGTCACCAACATGCATTTATTATGTTGTTTTAAGCTAATTGGAAAAGGTTCCATTTGAAACGAAGGTTATATTTCAAGCCAACTAGTGTTTGACACTTGCGTGCGTTGTGCACGAAATAGATGAACTAAAACGACTTAATATTATCGTTGGGCTCAGAATAGGATTCCAGTTGCGGCTGCTAACTGTCATCGGTAACCACGCCTGAACAACCGATACCACCCCACCTATGTCATCACGGCCCTAACACGGAAACAATGGTAGTCTCAGATGAGCAATAGCTCGTCTTCATCGACATTAGTAGCAACAACAAATCAATATACCAACTTATACCGGAAGAACAACCCACAAAACCAACAGCAAGTCTCATATGAGGTTTTTCTCATCATCATCGACAACATTAAATCTTTATTATTTCAAGGTGCCAACTACAACATTACTAAACACAGGGCTTCGGGAGAACGACTGACAACCGTCCAAAGGGTCGTCGGGGCACGAAATCACAGCATCGTAATGAGTACATCTAAATAGAGAGCACCACCGCCGACAACAACCAGAATCAGGCAAAGGGGTAGGACCGCCGGCGACACGGGAGGGGAGGAGACGACAGCCAAGCCGAAGCGGCCATCGCCTCTGCTATCTCCGGCACCAACAACCACCAAATGCCCCCATTTCTCCCTCGACAACCGCAACTGAAAATCGCCAACAAAGATAGTAGTTGTCAAAGGGGGTAGGACCGTCGGCGAGTTCGCAACATCGTAATGAGTACATCTAAATAGAGAGCACCACCGGCGACAACAACCAGAATCAGGCACCGACAAGGGGGTAGGACCGCCGGCGACACGGGAGGGGAGGAGACGACCGCCAAGCCGAAGCGGTCATCGCCTCCGCTGTCTCCCGCACCAACAACCTGTAAGGCCCCGTTCCCGGGACGCTCACAGTCGGATTCTTGTCGCACATAAAATATATAATTACATTTACATTTCATAAAACGTTGCAGCGGAAACATTTAAACAAAGCATTCCATTTAATAATAAAGGCTTTTGCAATTTAATACATCGTTTTCCAATTTCAAAATACATGTTCCATTTCATTACAAAAGCATTATAAATATGGATGCCATCCAAAAGAGCTGAGTAGCCGCCCCGTGCCATCCTCAGCAACATTACCTGCCAACTGGAAACACATAAAAAGTCAGCGTTGCTGAGTGAGTTCTAGTTTTATAATAAAACATACTTTACTTTCATTAAAACCGTTCATTTCTTTCATGCGATCATACATCATACGTACACATAGATAATATCTTTATTATCTTCATTATTCGTTCTTTCATTCATTTTTCATATCTTCCGTACCAATACCATATGCTACACCCCAAACTATATGGCTACTGGGCCGAAGTCTATACATAGACAGCTAAACATGGTGCCGCAGTACCGGGGTAAGCGGTAGAGGTTCTATATCTTTCGTACCAATACCATATGCTACACCCCAAACTATATGGCTACTGGGCCGAAGTCTATACATAGACAGCTAAACATGGTGCCGCAGTACCGGGGTAAGCGGTAGAGGTTCTATATAAATGGTCGGTCACAAAGACGGACCCCAATGTGCATCCTCCCGGGGTAGCGAACCCGCACACCGTTGGGCTAACACCTTAAAATTGGCGTGTCCCGATATCCAATGCTTGCAAGACTTTTGTTACATTCGTTATTCATTAATGCATGCATTCATCATGTTCCTCTTTTCATTATCTTCCACTTTACGTTACATAATACTTTCATTTCATTCATTAACATTCAAGAAAGCCACAGGAAGACAATCAAATAAGACAAGGAACATATTAAACGTACAACATCATCATACGAGGCATAAGATAAACATACATAACAACATACATAAGCAATAAACCCACATCGACAACATGCCCCAAAAACTAATTATGACCTCAAAAGTCAACTTACACGAACCTCCGGGAACCTCCCGAGTCAAAACCCACAACTGCACTTCCCTCGAAAGTCATAAAATAAACCGTTGTTCTTTCGGGCGTATGAGCCCTACTTGGGCGTATAGACACCCTCTAGTCGCATGGCCTTCCAGGCGACTGAACACTTGGGCGACTGGACATCATGCGAATGGACCCTATGCGAATGGACCTATGGGCGAATGGACATCTATGCGTATGGACTCTCAGTCGTATAGCTTTCATGTGTATGGCCTTCAGTCGCATGACTTCAGGCGCATAGGCTTCAGTCGCATACCCTTCGTGTCACACCCTCAAAATCCACGTGCGGAGTTTTACCGCGAGGCGTGTGAACAAACCAGGATCACAGTCAATAGTTACTCAGAACGACTCTATATGCCATGATTAAAAATAAAACAACCAAAGTATAAACTGTGCGGAAGCGTTTTGTAAAACAACCCAAAGTAATAAAAGTGTATACTATGGCAAAACAAGCGCCAACCCAAAAGAGTAAACATTAACCGTTAAATGATAAAAATGTCTTGAAGACCGAGTCTTAGTATGCAAGTGAACCATGGAGTGCTCCTAAAGGCAAGCAAGCTAATGACCTGAGAATAGCATACTAAAATGTCAACACAATGGTTGGTGAGTTCAAGAGTTGATATTCAAACATAAACAGTTTAATAATAGAGATATACAAGTAGTGCATTGTAACAGATTGCTAGTCCATTAACAATAAATATTAATGCATAGTGATTTCGCAACTGAAGCTGACTGTGTTACGTTGTTGCCTCCTGTCACGACTCAACAGGTCGTGACAATGTTCAATAGGACAAATTGCACCCGGTTGACCTCGAGTCACACAGGTGGGGCTCGTCAGACCCAGTAGTACTACCCAAGTTTACCCGCTATTCAAGATTAACAATTCGAAAGTGTGAGGACTTTCCCATGATAAACAGCACTATATTAATATTATGCACAACTAAAATATATAAAGCATTTGTAGTTTAGCGGTATGCTATCTCCCCCAAAAGAGATTAAGTAAAGAGTGGGGCATGAACTCACCTGATATGCGTATAGATACTTAGAGTTTGACTTGACAGACAGAGTGGACAGACAACCCTCAGAGGTTACCTAGATCATATAAGTATATGAGTACGTGCAACAGAGAACATGTGAAACCCTAAGTACACTACAACCAAAGACTCAAGGTTTCAGAAAATAATACATTTGACTCAGTTGACCCGTTTGACCCGTTGGTGACTTTATGTGTTGTAAACCATTTAAGCAATCATACACATATATCATACAAGTTTAACATTCAAATGGTTCATATGTATGCTACATTATCCAGGTGTATCACTTAGATCATCATACAACCAAGTATCATACAAGTCATGCGAATCTAGAACATTAACATGTCCACAAGTTAAAACATAATTAACATGTTACACCAAGATCAAATCACGCACCACATGCCATGTGAAGCCACTCACGACTTCACACCCTAAACCCTGCCAATCCTACTAAGTAGGGCCTCAGATTCACACGCGTGTATGATGATCACATTCACATTCACTAACCATTTTCATACATTCAACATACATCACAACAATCAATTTCCAGTCCCAAGCATGATGTCTTAACTACTAATCAACATCAATATCATACATGATCATCAAGGTCCTAACACCACCCATGATTATCCAAACATCTCATACAACTATATTAACATGTTCCAACACATTAGAATTCATCCATGAACATACTAACATGTTCCTAATATCCCAAACATGTTCAAACTATCATCTTTCACATTTTGCACAAATAAAGTTTCCCTTTTGGGAAAGCACATCCCAAAATCTATCAAACATCCATTGCATTCATGAATTCATTAATAATATACCAATTCAAGTTCATATCAACATCTAAGCATGATCAACAACATCCAAACATCATAACTCATCAATTCATATCCTAAAAAGTTACTATCTTTAGTAATGTATGAACTATAACATGTGTTCTTGAATTCCCAATGATCACAACAACAATCTAACATCTAATCATCACTATGAACACATCCATAACATCAATTCATCAACAATTCAACATTACATGTAAAATAAAGTTACTATTCTTAGTAACCTATGAACATCAACATCAATTCATCAATTTCTTGTAAAATCAATGTAACCTAGCATTCATACAACCTATTAATCATCAAACATTCATCAAACAATCATCATTCATCCATAATCCTACCAATTTCTGAATTAGGGTTTGCTTCCAATCAAAGTTCATGATTAATCCACTAAAACTACACAATTCATGCATAATCAACGTTAAACAACATGTATTCAATCTAACTAACACACTAACAACATCAAACAACATCAAATTCGACTCCATGAACCATCATTCACGAATTAGGGTTCGGCCCTTATGAAAAATCTCACAAAACATGTAAAATCTAACCTCCAAACGTGTGTTAACTTGCAATTGATGATTCCCACGAGTTGTATGCCTTGTAATCGATCAAAACCGATGCTTAGAAGCTTGATCTTGGTTGAATTCGCAATGGGAGGGGTGTGGGATGATGGTTCACGGCCGAATGGGGTGGGGGCTAGGGTTTGGAGTGTTTTGTTTATTTTAATTTTGCATATTTACAATTTAAACCCTTGTGTTTTGCGTTTTATAAAAAGGCACTCTTTTAAACACTTTTTAAATGGTTTTTAACTACAATAATAAACATATAAACTCATGGTAACAATTATATATTTTATCTTTATAAAACACAAACATACGAATTAATACACACGTTTCCACGTTACGCGATTAATTCCCAATTAATATATAAAACACACAAACAAATAAGCATAGTACAATAATCATATAATCAGTTAAATTATTAACATTGCTAATTATTATTAGGTCACCAACGTTAAACGACAACTAGTGTGTGTTTACGACACGTGTATGCAAGACTTAACGGAACTAACGGAGTTTGATAACGGAAATTTACCGGATGTCACATTATCCCCATGTTGAAAGAATTTTCGTCCCGAAAATTGCGTTACATGGTGAGAGTGTTCCATCACTGGTCTACTGCATTGGCACACAGAAATCGAAATCGAGTGAGTTTTGGATGAGTTGTCACATCATCCCCATGTTGAAAGAAATTTCGTCCCGAAATTTAAATCAATACCTTCGTCTGCTGGCATCGTCTTTTCGAATAATTGGGGGTACTTAAGCTTCATTTGATCTTCACGCTCCCATGTGTTCCGGTCCACGTCGCGAATTCCAACGGATTTTGACAATAGGTATCTTGCTTTGCTTAAGTGTTTTCACCTCACGGTCCATCACCTCAATTGGTTCTTCAATAAAACGTAATTGTTCATCCACGTGAACTTCTTCTAGTGGTACGACCATCGTTTCATCAGTTATGCACTTCTTTAGGTTTGATACGTGAAATACATCATGGATTCCACTTAGCGAATCAGGTAGGGCTAGTCGATAGGCCACTGGACCTATTCTTTCCACTATTTCAAATGGTCCAACATACCTCGGGTTTAGCTTCCCTCGCTTGCCAAACCGAACTACGCCTTTCCATGGTGAAACTTTCAATAAAACCTTGTCACCAACCTGAAACTCTAAAGGTTTCCGTCTCTTATCAGCATAAATCTTTTGTCGGTCTCGCGCTGCCGCCATACGGTTCGTATCTGTACAATCTTCTCGGTTGTCTCATGAATTAACTCGGGACCTGTTAGCTGGCTATCACCAATTTCCGCCCAGCAAACCGGTGATCTACATTTTCTCCCATACAACGCTTCGAAAGGTGCTGCCTGTATGCTAGTATGATAACTGTTGTTATAAGAAAACTCCACCAATGGCAGGTGAATTTCCCAGTTATTCCCGAAGTCAATTACACAAGCACGTAGCATATCCTCCAACGTCTGTATGGTACGCTCACTCTGGCCATCCGTTTGTGGGTGATAAGCAGTACTCATATCTAATCGTGTACCCAAAGATTTCTGCAATGACTGCCAGAAGTGTGACGTGAAACGAGCGTCGCGGTCAGAATAATTGAGATCGGTACACCGTGTCTCGAAACGATCTCCTTGAGGTACAGGCGGGTTAATTTCTCCATCTTGTCAGTTTTCTTAATTGCAAGAAAATGAGCAGATTTTGTCAATCGATCCACAATAACCCATATCGTGTCACAACCAGTACTAGTGCGGGGCAGCTTGGTAATAAAATCCATGGAGATTTGTTCCCATTTCCACATTGGTATTTCGGGTTGCTGCAATAGTCCGGATGGTTTTTGGTATTCCACCTTTACTTTCGAGCAGGTCAAACACTTGCTCACATACGTAGCCACATCCGCTTTCATGTTAGGCCACCAATAGTGCGCCTTTAGATCATGATACATTTTGTCGGATCCAGGGTGTATAGAATACTTAGATTTGTGTGCCTCACTCATAACTAAGTCTCTCAGATTTCCATAGGCAGGCACCCAAAGTCTATCCATGAAATACCGAATTCCATCCTCCTTCATCACCAGCTGTTATCCATTCCTCTCAACGACTCAGAACCAACATTTTCCGCTTTTAAAGCCTTTATCTGTGCCTCCTTGACTTGTTCGGGCAGTTGAGTACTGATAGTAAGCTGTAAAGCTCGCACCCGTCTGGGTTTAGCTGTTTCCTTCCGGCTTAAGGCATCGGCAACCACGTTCGCCTTTCCCGGATGGTATTTAATAGCGCAATCATAGTCGTTTAGCAGTTCCACCCAACGTCGTTGCCTCATATTCAACTCCTTTTGCTCAAAGATATGTTGAAGACTCTTGTGATCGGTGTAGATAGTGCACTTGGTACCGTACAAGTAATGTCTCCAAATCTTTAAGGCAAAGACTACTGCACCCAACTCTAAGTCATGAGTAGTATAGTTCTTCTCATGAACCTTTAATTGTCTCGAGGCGTAGGCTATCACCTTTTCTCGTTGCATCAAGACACAACCCAATCCTTGAATGGATGCATCACAATACACCACGAAGTCATCCGTCCCCTCTGGCAGTGCTAGTATCGGCGCGGTACAGAGTTTCTGCTTTAACGATTGAAAAGCCGATTCTTGACTCTCACCCCATTTGTATGTCGTCCCTTTGTGAGTCAAAGCTGTGAGAGGTTGTGCGATCTTAGAGAATCCCTCTATGAATCGTCGATAATAACCTGCTAATCCCAAAAATTGTCTTATCTCACTCGGCGTTTTGGGTGTGGTCCAATTCTTTATCGCCTCAATTTTGGCAGGATCAACATGTATCCCTTTCTCATTAACAATATGACCTAGAAATTGTACTTCTCGTATCCAAAAGTCACACTTAGAGAATTTGGCGTACAGCTGTTCCTTTTTCAATAGCTCTAAGATCATTCGCAAGTGCTCCTCATGGTCTTCCTTGGTCCTGGAATATATCAGTATATCATCGATAAACACAATGACGAACTGATCGAGATAGGGTTTGCACACACGGTTCATGAGGTCCATGAACACAGCAGGTGCATTTGTCAACCCAAAAGGCATGACCAAGAACTCATAATGACCGTAGCGAGTACGAAACGCGGTTTTGGAAATGTCTTCTTCTCGGACTCTGAGTTGATGATAGCCGGATCTCAAGTCAATCTTCGAATAATAACTCGATCCCTGGAGTTGGTCAAACAAGTCATCGATACGAGGTAGAGGGTATCGGTTCTTGACTGTTACTTTATTTAACTCCCTGTAGTCGATACACATCCAAAATGTGCCATCCTTCTTCTTAACAAACAGGACAGGGGCTCCCCAAGGTGATGTACTAGGTCGAATAAAGCCCTTATCTAAAAGCTCCTGGAGTTGTGATGACAACTTTTGTAGTTCGTTTGGTGCTAATCGATAAGGTGCTCTAGCAATCGGGGCTGCGCTGGGAGTCAGCTCGATTTGGAATTCCACTTGACGGTGAGGTGGTAATCCAGGGAGATCCTCTGGAAACACCTCTAGAAAGTCGCGCACTATGAGAATATCCTCCATTCTCCTTTCTTTCGCTTGCTTATCGGTTACAAGTGCTAACCCTTTCGTAGTAACTTTTGGGCTTTCATGTTCGAGATGATGCCTATCACAGCACCACTTCTATCACCTTGGACTGTAAGAATTTTGTCATCAACAAGAATTCGTATGATCTTCTCATGACATATAACTTCCGCTTGCTTGCTAGAGAGCCAATCCATTCCTATCACAACATCAAAACTCCCCAGCGTAACAGGCATAAGATCTATAGCGAAAGTATGACCAACAAGTTCTATCTTACAGTCTTTAAGGATATGCGTTACATGGATCTGTTTACCGTCGGCCAATTCTACGGTGTATTTAGATTCTAAGGCGGAGGGTATATCACTTAAAAGACTACATAATTTTAAGGACAAGAAACTCCTATCAGCTCCAGTATCGAATAGTACCGTAGCAAAACAACCATTAACAGAGAATCTACCAGTAACAGTTGTAGGATCATTTAGAGCCTCACCTGTGCCAATGACGAAGACTCTCCCTTTGGCTCCATCTTTGTTACCGCCATTACCATTACCATTTCCACCGTTGTTGTTATTACCATTGTTGTTGTTGTTGTGACCATTTCCGTTGTTGCCATTACCATTCCTCCTTAGTTGTGGGCAATTTCGCCTGTAGTGCCCTTCTTTTCCACATTCAAAACAACCTTTAGGAGTTTCCTGAGGTTGTTGTGTCCTCCTTACCAGCTCACCACGGCAATCCTTCGCAGCGTGTCCAATTTTACCACAACGCTGACACTTGAAGTTATCACATCTTCCCACATGATGATAGTTACACCGAGTGCACTTCAGATGTCTACCACCATAACCACTGGGTCCTTGATTATTTGCAGTCTTTTGGTGGAAGTTATAATTATTGTCGAACCTCCGTTGTTGCTGGACCGGCTGTTGTTGCTGCTGAGGTTGGGGTTGACCGCCAGAAGATGATGATGCTTTGGTGTTGTTGGCACTATCCCACTTTCTTTTATTATCGGGCACGCTTGCCACGGCGCCCCGCTTGGGTAGACGTCCTTGCTCCACGGCTTGGTCAGTTAGCTTATGAGCTAATTGGATGGCTTGCTGTATTGTGGTAGGGTTGGAAGTAGTTACCATACTTTGAATTTCGGGTACTAGTCCCCGTATGTAATGCTCAACCCTTTTATGCATCTCCTTTACCATTCCCGGGCATAGTGTTGCTAGTTCGTGAGTTCTGGTGGTGTAGGCCTTGATTTTCGAGCCCTGCATCTTCAGTTGCCAGAACTCTATCTCTAACTTCTGCACTTCATTGCGAGGACAATACTCCTCGGTCATCATTGCTTTGAATTCAGCCCACGGCAGTCCATTAGCCATTGCTTGCCCTAGCATCTGGACTTGCGCATTCCACCAGGATAAGGCGGCACCCTCTAGGGTCCCGGTGGCATATTTCACCTGATCAGCAGGTGGGCAGTTGCATTTGGAGAATACGGACTCCGTCTTCTCAAACCAGCGTACTAGTCCCACAGCACCTTCAGTACCGCTGTAGGTATGTGGCTTACAGTCCATGAAGGACTTATAAGTACACGCCGGTGGTCCTGCTTTAACACAACAAATATTGATCAGACAACCTATACGGTTACACAGGATATTCGGTTTAACTTTCAATCATTGTTTACCTGCTGGCTGTCCCGCTTGGGCAGCAGCCACCGCTGCCTGAATCAGGGCAGCTATCTCAGCAGGGGTCATGTTCACAGCACCACCGCCATGGTCTCGGGCGCCACGTCCGCGCCCACGCCCACGTCCACGTCCACGTCCACGGGCGTCCATTTTTCACTTTACATTTACAAATACAATAATGAGTAACATCAAACACATTTATCTCATTGAAGTAAAGTAAACAATAAAGAAATAATAAATCATCACAACCACAACATTCATATCAAAAATAATAACCAAAGTAAATAAATTGCAAATGAGTCACAATGTATTCATCAATGTCAAAATGTAAGTTTGTCGTTCGGGTGGGGAAACAACCCTTCCCACATAGGTTTCAAAGAAAAACACTACGTAGTCTAAGTCATATAAGAAAATCAATCGACAATATCTGACCCATCACTGTCATCTTCCATCTCCTCCGGTTCCTCCTCCTCGGGTTCCTCCTCGGGTTCCTCATCCTCAGGGTCTACTGCAGGAGCAGGAGCTATAGCAATCTGAAGCGGTGCCAGCTGAGCTTCCAAGGTAGCAATCCTATCATCAGCCACTGCATCCCTCTGTTCGCGAGCAGCCACGCGTCCTCTAAGTGCTATGAACCCCTCTTCCATTTGGTAACACCCGTTTAGGGTCTTTCCATGGTGCTCCTCGAGTTCATCCAACTTATGTCGTAGTTTGTACACCTCATGCTGCAGTGTACAAACATCACTCATGAGCCGCCTGACTCGATGCTACTCTGTATCCAGTGCTGCCACCAATGCAGCAATCAATTGCTCATTGGACTGCACCGTCCGGGGAAGTGTAGGCATCGCTTGATCAGAATTACTTCTCATCCTGGGTCTCGGGTCAGGTATGCGTTCCCTATACATTATGTGATTGACAAACTTAGGGTAAAAACTCCAGTCCCGTGGGGGGTCACGCTTCATCAACGCAAAAGGTTAATCCCAATCAAACTCCCCTCAAGGATAATCTAAACGAGGCCAGTCGAGTCCATCATCAGGTACAGGTGCGGGAGGTGGGGACTCAGATCGTGCAGGTGATGCAGGTTGTTTACCAGGAGCTCTTGATGACGATGCCATGCTGCAGATAGTGTGACGTGTATGCCAATGAGTATACAGTAGATGAAAATAAAGTACAGGTAACTAACTAACTGTGTGCGGTTATAGTCTAGTGTGTATCCAACCTAGTTCCCTATGACCAATGGCTCTGATACCAATCTGTCACACCCTCAAAATCCACGTGCGGAGTTTTACCGCGAGGCGTGTGAACAAACCAGGATCACAGTCAATAGTTACTCAGAACGACTCTATATGCCATGATTAAAAATAAAACAACCAAAGTACAAACTTTAAACTGTGTGGAAGCGTTTTGTAAAACAACCCAAAGTAATAAAAGTGTATACTATGGCAAAACAAGCGCCAACCCAAAAGAGTAAACATTAACCATTAAATGATAAAAATGTCTTGAAGACCGAGTCTTAGTATGCAAGTGAACCATGGTGTGCTCCTAAAGGCAAGCAAGCTAATGACCTGAGAATAGCATACTAAAATGTCAACACAATGGTTGGTGAGTTCAAGAGTTGATATTCAAACATAAACAGTTTAATAATAGAGATATACAAGTAGTGCATTGTAACAGATAGCTAGTCCATTAACAATAAATATTAATGCATAGTGATTTCGCAATTGAAGCTGACTGTGTTACGTTGTTGCCTCCTGTCACGACTCAACAGGTCGTGACAATGTTCAATAGGACAAATTGCACCCGGTTGACCTCGAGTCACACAGGTGGGGCTCGTCAGACCCAGTAGTACTACCCAAGTTTCCCCGCTATTCAATATTAACAATTCGAAAGTGTGAGGACTTTCCCATGATAAACAGCACTATGTTAATATTATTCACAACTAAAATATATAAAGCCTTTGTAGTTTACCGGTATGCTATCTCCCCCAAAAGAGATTAAGTAAAGAGTGGGGCATGAACTCACCTGATATGCGTATAGATACTTAGAGTTTGACTTGATAGACAGAGTGGACAGACAACCCTCAGAGGTTACCTAGATCATATAAGTATATGAGTACGTGCAACAGAGAACATGTGAAACCCTAAGTACACTACAACCAAAGACTCAAGGTTTCAGAAAATAATACATTTGACTCAGTTGACCCGTTGGTGACTTTATGTGTTATAAACCATTTAAGCAATCATACACATATATCATACAAGTTTAACATTCAAATGGTTCATATGTATGCTACATTATCCAGGTGTATCACTTAGATCATCATACAACCAAATATCATACAAGTCATGCGAATCTAGAACATTAACATGTCCACAAGTTAAAACATAATTAACATGTTACACCAAGATCAAATCACGCACCACATGCCATGTGAAGCCACTCACGACTTCACACCCTAAACCCTGCCAATCCTACTAAGTAGGGGCCTCAGATTCGCACGCGTGTATGATGATCACATTCACATTCACTAACCATTTTCATACATTCAACATATGTCACACCCCGACCGACGGCGGAATCATCGGGGCGGACGAATGGGAGACGATTGCTCATAGCACATGGAACTAATTAAGCTAAAATAATATAAAATATCAATATTCATTAAACATTACAAGACAAATAAGTAATTACAATACAAGAACTTCAAACAAAAAAATAACATATTTAGTTAAACTAGGTCCAAGTCTTATATGAGCACAATAAGATCTTCAAGCATCAAACCTGAAACATGTTAAAAATAAAAGGTCAACTATAAAGTTGGTGAGTTCCCATGGTTTAAACACACGCATATATGTATATATATAAAAGGGTTACAAGTAGCAATTCATGTCCATGGTTACAAGTTAGCAAGCTCATAGAACACATACAGTTACAACCAAACCTCGACTTGATTACAAGTATATAAGATTGGCTAAGTGTATTTGGTTCCCATGATAAACAAGCATACGTCATCAGGAGTCGGCAATACATCGACTTTAGCACCAAATAGGCTTGTCAGGCCCAAAGATCTAAGACGTCGCCAGGCTAGCAATAGTTAATGATTGTAAACAAAATATGTATCTCATATAAGACTTACAAAAACACAAATAACCATGACAAAAAGGTAAAGATGAATTGCATGTGCATTTACAAGTATCAAGATGTTTACAAGTGTAAGTTGATAAAGTTAACATGTTTCACCCCAAAAGGTGTGAAATAAAGTAAAAGGGGCATGGAGAACTCACATGGAAAACTCACAATAATAGTGATGGTTGTAGAGTACATAAGAAAGCTTGGATGTTCAAGAGTCAAAGGTGATGTCCTAAATGATAAAAAGAAACAATAACTTGAGTTTGGAATACATTACAAGAAGTTATGACGCTTAGGAATGCCAATAAGCGAAAGGTAGATTGTTAAACGATTATTGTACCAATTTTAGATTCTGGACAGAATGTTTGGTACGTGTTTGAACAGGTTTTTAAAATAGCAAACGGTTTCATAAAATTATAAAAATTTATATTTGACTAGTTCAAAGTCTCCCGAACAACTTTCATTCAGAAACATTTTTATGAAAAGATCCGTAAATAGGTCAAACAAGCAACACAAGACAGAAGTTGCTGAAATGCGCACTTATCTTGTGAAGGCTATTGTTGAGTCGTCCGATTGAGTTTGAAGACGTATAAACTGTCGTTGAAAAGGTAATTCAAGGTACTCAATATTGGATTCTGATTTTACTCAAATTTAGTTTGTTATGATCAAGTTATGGTTGGTTGAAGTCAGATTATATTCTGCCAGAATTGTAGTAGGGCACTTATGTGCACTTTTAAAATTGTTAAAGCATGAAACGGGTTAGTGTAAATTTATTATATTGATATATGATATATTAGTCTTTATTTGAGTTATAAAAATATTCTAAGTCTTTGGCATAGCCATCATTTAGAAAAATAATCTTGTGGAATAACCGAATGCGGCGGCATAGCCGTCCATATGCAAACGAGATTCTTTGTTTATGTTAGTGTGTTGTTAGCTTGATTTAGGAATATTAGTGATTGTTATAAGATTAGTGAATGTTAGAAGGTTAATGATCAAATGATAATGATTAAAATTAAAAGAGATTTAGTAGAAGAAAGAATAAAAGTAAAAACATAAAGTTATGAGATTAGTTGGATGTTGGGATGATTAAACAATATAGAAATGTATAATATAAAAGCAATATAGGATTACCTTAGTATTAGAAGATTCTTGAAACTATTTGTAAAAGAAAATTCTTGAAATTGATTATGACCAAAGGATGATGAAAGGTTTGTGTGAGAGATTTTTAGAGAATGAGCAAATGAAAAGTGAGGCCTAAGTCTTGCTTTTATACTTGAGGTTAGGAGGAGGTTATGAATGGTGTTAATGGTGATTTATAAGTATTTTAAAAGGGGGTTATGATTGGAATTTGAAATAAATATAAAATTAAATAATTTAAATAAATAAAAGAATAATTATAATTTAAAATTCAAATTCTTGAAGACTCTAATTTTAACAACTTTTTTTATAAAATATTTATAGACTTTATAAAACCAATTTGAATAATCAATCAAATTATTTATTTGTTATTCTTTATAACTTTTATAAAACTTGTAAACTTTATAATTTGATTATTTATTTTCAGTATTTAAAAATTCATAATTACTAATAAAACTTTATAAGTTTATTAAAATTCTTTTTATAACTTTATAAGTATTGATAAGTCTTTTTCATTTAGTTATTTGTTGTAAAATAATTATTCACATTATTTAGATGATTAACAAACGTATAATTCACAATATAAATTGCAAATTTAATGTATTCGGTCCATTAAAATTATTACTATAATTTTTATAATAGAACTTAAAGATTGGGTTTTAACTTGGAAAAATGGCGGATGTTACAACATACATCACAACAATCAATTTCCAGTCCCAAGCATGATGTCTTAACTACTAATCAACATCAATATCATACATGATCATCAAGGTCCTAACACCACCCATGATTATCCAAACATCTCATACAACTATATTAACATGTTCCAACACATTAGAATTCATCCGTGAACATACTAACATGTTCCTAATATCCCAAACATGTTCAAACTATCATCTTTCATATTTTGCACAAATGAAGTTTCCCTTTTGGGAAAGCACATCCCAAAATCTATCAAACATCCATTGCATTCATGAATTCATTAATAATATACCAATTCAAGTTCATATCAACATCTAAACATGATCAACAACATCCAAACATCATAACTCATCAATTCATATCCTAAAAAGTTACTATCTTTAGTAATGTATGAACTATAACATGTGTTCTTGAATTCCCAATGATCACAACAACAATCTAACATCTAATCATCACTATGAACACATCCATAACATCAATTCATCAACAATTCAACATTACATGCAAAATAAAGTTACTATTCTTAGTAACCTATGAACATCAACATCAATTCATCAATTTCTTGTAAAATCAATGTAACCTAGAATTCATACAACCTATTAATCATCAAACATTCATCAAACAATCATCATTCATCCATAATCCTACCAATTTTCGAATTAGGGTTTGCTTCCAATCAAAGTTCATGATTAATCCACTAAAACTACACAATTCATGCATAATCAACGTTAAACAACATGTATTCAATCTAACTAACACACTAACAACATCAAACAACATCAAATTCGACTCCATGAACCATCATTCACGAATTAGGGTTCGGCCCTTATGAAAAATCTCACAAAACATGTAAAATCTAACCTCCAAACGTGTGTTAACTTGCAATTGATGATTCCCACGAGTTGTATGCCTTGTAATCGATCAAAACCGATGCTTAGAAGCTTGATCTTGGTTGAATTCGCAATGGGAGGGGTGTGGGTTGATGGTTCACGGCCCATTGGGGTGGGGGCTAGGGTTTGGAGTGTTTTGTTTATTTTAATTTTGCATATTTACAATTTAAACCATTGTGTTTTGCGTTTTATAAAAAGACACTCTTTTAAACACTTTTTAAATGGTTTTTAACTACAATAATAAACATATAAACTTATGGTAACAATTATATATTTTATCTTTATAAAACACAAACATACGAATTAATACACACGTTTTCACGTTACGCGATTAATTCCCAATTAATATATAAAACACACAAACAAATAAGCATAGTACAATAATCATATAATCAGTTAAATTATTAACATTGCTAATTATTATTAGGTCACCAACGTTAAACGACAACTAGTGTGTGTTTACGACACGTGTATGCAAGACTTAACGGAACTAACGGAGTTTGATAACGGAAATTTACCGGATGTCACACTTCGTGCGAACGGACCTCAGTCGCATGGCCTCCAGACGCATGGACTTCAGTCGCATACCCTTCGTGCGAATGAACCTTAGTCGCATGATCCTTCAATTGCATGCCTTACAGGCACATGAACTTCAGTCGCATGACTATCATGCGTATGGACTTCAGTCGCATGGAAATCATGCGCATGGACCTCAGTCGCACGCCAATCGGCCGTATGCCTCCAACGCACTCCAGTCGGTCGCCTAGCCCAAGCTGATGCACAATGCAGTTCCAGCCGAACAAAACTGCTCTTTTTGGCCTCCAAGCTCTTCCAAACTCGATTTTAGCCCAAATAAACCATCTTAAACCTTAGAAACACCTACCCCAACACCATTCATTCATATACAAGCCCAAAATCCAACCTCAAATGCATCTAACACATACACATATGCATAAAATCGGGTCAACACCCAACTTTTTCAAAAACGGGTTTTGATGTGTTCTAGCCCCAAAATCGTTTGAAAACATTTAAAAGAGGGGTCCTAGAACTCACACAACGATCTCGATGAGAAGAGCTTCGAATCAACACGCTACACTTCAACTTTTATGCTCGAATCCACCCGAATCAAGCTCGAGACCACTTTTTCTTCCCCTTTCTCTCTATGGCTGAAATGTGTGAGTGTGGGGGAGGGTGTGGGCTGCCCTCCTCCTTTTATACTTCCACCCATTCAACCTTTTCTCGTGTTGGCAAGTTTGGTCCCCCGACTTTGGACTTTATTTCTTTTTCTTCATTCGTCGGCTTCAAAATAAATAAACAACTGGGTGTTACACAACCACTGCATGCACCCATTCTCTCTCTACAACCCGAAATGAAAATCGCCGACGGAGATAGTACCGACAAAGACACGGGAGGCGAGGAGACGACAACCAAGCCAGAGCGGCTTCCGCCTCCGCCGTCTATGATACCAACAACCACCGCATGCAACACTTTTCTCTCTACATCTGAAAATCGCCGATGGGGGTCGTAGTACGTCGGCGTAACCATCGTCGCTATCGCGTCAACAACGCCGGCTGCACGAGTCACCTTCTTACGGCAACGATAAAGGACGGTGATGTAAGGAAGAAAGATGTAATAAACAGAGCAAAAAAAATGACTCAAAAGTCGCATAAAAAGCATCAATTTACTTTCATTCACTTAGTTTTTAAACATATTGGAGAATTAGAAGTTGGTTAGGCTTGTGTTCTGTAATTGATATAGAAGAAAAATATTTTTTATAAAAGCATTGCCCCATTATACTTTAACTTAAGAAGCAAGCTAGGTCGTTGCTAATAAGGTTGTGTCACACGACCAGGGCTGATCCCGAGAATTCTGAAGAGACCTTAGGCCCGGGGCGAGAATGAAAAATGAGACCCTATAATATGACGTATAAGAAAAGTCTAAACCAAATAAATTATATATAAAAAATTAATAATACAACGATAATTGTTATAACAATAATCAAAACGAACTTATTGTATCAAAATAATCTATTTTACTTACTTAAGCGAATCAGGAAGTTCTCTTAATATTTTTGAAATCAAATTTCTTGATCAAGTTTTCATATTAAATTGAGTTTAGATTGGGTAAATGGTATTGGGTTAAACTATTTAAAATGTTAATGAAGTTTAAGATAAAGTTTAATAGGTTAAGATAACTGAAATTTTATGGGTTTTTCTGATGGGTTTATTAATAGTTTATAATTTTTTTTAGAAAAATACATACATATATAATCGTAAACTGAATGTGACTAAAAGTAAACATGAATATGTGGTTTGGTTGAATGGTTAATTAAGTCAGTAGTTCATACTCAAAAGTTACAAAAATACGGAGACCCATGCAACATTAACAAAAGAAAATTTACAAACTAAGACCACTCCACTCCTTTCCTTGATTCAACAAGCAAAAACAAACACAGGGCCTGGTGAAATTGTAAACTGAATGTGAAGTAAACTTCGTGATGACCCGTCGAATCCAGCTCCATGACCTGTAACCAATGACCCGAGTTTAAATTCATCCCATCAACCGGTCGAGATTAACACTTACATGAGTTCGGCTAGTTATGTAATCTTTATTTAAGTATTTTTGTTTTTCCTACAGCTAAATCGGAGAAGATGAAAAAGAGTTTAACAAAGAGAAAAAAACTCATTCATTGGTTTACGTAGCACTAAAATTATAATTCTAATTAAAAATAGAATACTCAGATGCCACAGGAAATTAAAACTATTGTGACGATGCGAAAGTCATTGCTAAAATATAAAATTGTTGTCACTGTTTATGGTAAACGCTATTATGTTGTCGCTATAGGTTGTTGATGTTATACAATAGAGGTCGTAATTTAACGTCCACTTTAACGATAACATTTCGTCGCCAAAAGGCATAGTCTTAAAGTCTATTAAATAGAGAACATTTAATTAAAATTCAGTCTTTTGCGTCAATTTGTCGTTGCGATAAGTTGAAAACATAATGAATATTTTATTCTCAGTTTCTTCTTAGCTATATAGCGTGAGGTTGAAATAAGAATTTTGTAAGACCCCGTTCCGGGGACGCCTACAGTTGGTCATTCATCGTAGATAAAACAAATAATTACATTTAACTTTTATAAAATATTACTGCGGAATTATCAAAATAGACATCTCATTACATTATAAAAAGTTTTCCCAAATAATACATCGTTAATCAGTTACAAAATATATTGTTACATTATCACAATAGCCCTATATAAATGGATGCCATCAAAAAGAGCTGAGTAGCCTCGCAGCGCCATCCTCAGCAACATTACCTGCCAACTGGAAACACATAAAAAGTCAGTGTTGCTGAGTGAGTTCTAGTTTTATAATAAAATATACTTTACTTTCATTAAAACCGTTCGTTATTTTTGCATGATCACACATCATACGTACACATAGATAATATCATTATTATCTTCTTCATTCGTTCATTCATTATTACATCTTTACTTGCGCATTTGATACCTTCCGTACCAATACCATGTGCTACACCCCAATTTATATGGCTACTGGGCCGAAGTCTATAAATGGACAGCTGAGCGTGTGCCGCAGTACCGGGGTAAGCGGTAGAGGTTCCATACAAATGGTCGGTCACAAAGACGGACCCCAATGTGCATCCTCCCGGGGTAGCGAACCCGCACACCGTTGGGCTAACACCTTATAATTGGCGTGTCCCGTTATCAAATGCTTGCAAGACTTTCATTACTTTCGTTCATTTATACATGCATTCAATTCATGTTCCCTTTTTTATCATCTTTCACTTTACGTTACATAATACTTTCAGTTCATTTATTAACATAACACGTAAAGCCACAGGAAAGATAAACATTCATCATAATCAGGAACATCATGGTATCAGAGCATACATAACATACATCATACATAAATATGTAACATCATCATCATCATACCCAACATACCCTCTAAGGCCTCAACAGTCATCTTACATGAACTTACGGAAATTTCCATGTCAAAACTTACGTCTGCACTTTCCCGCGAAAGTCAGTAATTAAACTACACGTTTCCCCAGGTACAACAGCCCTATTTGGGCGTATGGACACCCTTCAGTCGCATGGCCTCCAGGCGACTGAACATCATGCGATTGGACTCATGCGGATGAACATCTATGCGAATGGACACCCAGTCGTGCGTATGGATCTCATGCGGATGGAACTAATGCGAATGAGCACCTATGCGACTGTCCTCATGCGAATGGACTCAATGCGAATGAGTCTCATGCGATTGGAACTAATGCGACTAAGCACCTATGCGACTGGACCCTCAGTCGTATGACTCCCCATGCGACTGGAACCCCAATCGTACGAATGAAACCTTAGTCGTGCGAATGAACCCTCAATCGTGCGAATGAACCCCAATCGTGCAAATAAACCTCATTCGCACCTCAGTCGGCCGTATGGTCTCCAGTCGGTCGCCTAGCCCTAGGTGATGCAGAAAGGAGTTCATCCCGAATCCAATCTGCCATTTTCGGCTACCAAGCTCATTCAAACCCATTCTAAGCCTAAATCAACCATCCTAAAACTTAGGAATGTATACCACAACACCATACAAGCACAAACAAGCCCGGAATCAAATACAAAACGCATCACACACAACCACACCCAAATGGGTCAAACACACACACATACAAAACGGGTTTTCTATGCTTTCCAGCCCCAAAATCGTTTGAAAGCAAGTAAAAGTGGGGTCCTAGAACTCACATAAACGATCGCAACGAGAAGAGCTTCGATTTGACTTGCTCCTCAACGATTTTTCTCACTCGAACTAACCTGAACCAACTTTTCTTCCTCTTTTCTCCCTTTCTCTCTTCTCCTCTATTGTTTGGCTGAAAATGAGTGTGGGGAGAGGGTTATGGCTGCCATCTCCCTTTAAATACCACCACACTCGACTTTCTCTCGGTGGCGAGTTTGGTCCCTCGACTTTGGACTTTATTTCTTTTTCTTCACTCGTCGGCTTCAAAATAAATAAATAACCGGGTGTTACAAGTCCACCCCCCTTAAACAGGTTTCATCCCTGAAACCTGTTATTCCTCGAACAAACGTGGTTAATGCTGCCTCATCTCTTCTTCAGTCTCCCACGTTGACTCAGATCCTTTCCTGTGCTTCCACTGTACACGCACAAGAGGAACCGTTTTATTCCTTAACCTCTTCTCCTTTCGATCGATGATTGCCACTGGTTTCTCCACATAATTGAGCCGTTCGTCTACTTCGATATCATCCAGTGGAACAATCATATCTTCATCTGCCAAGCACTTCCTTAGATGAGATACATGGAATGCCGGGTGAATTCCACTTAACTCATCTGGTAATTCCAGTCTATAGGCCACCTCTCCTACTCGAGCAATGATTCGGAAAGGTCCTATG
This sequence comes from Flaveria ramosissima, assembly GCA_025215565.1. NCBI lineage: Eukaryota > Viridiplantae > Streptophyta > Magnoliopsida > Asterales > Asteraceae > Flaveria > Flaveria ramosissima. The sequence continues at coordinate 25,282,959 of CM046037.1, read as the reverse complement.
TACCTCGGGCTCAACTTACCCGCTTTCGAAAGAGCATGATCCCCTTCCAAGGTGAGACCTTCAACATAACCCGGTCACCCACCTGGAATTCAATCGGTCGGCGTCGTTTATCAGCATACGACTTATGTCTATCTTTGGCTGCCTTCATGAAGGCTTTGATCTTCTCAAGCTCCTTGGTCGTAGCCTCAATCACCTCGACGCTCCCTAACTCCTTTTGACCAATATCACCCCAACAAACGGGTGTTCTGCATCTCCTACTGTATAGCATCTCATATGGGGGCATACCAATGCTGGCATGATAACTGTTGTTGTACGAGAATTCAGCTAACGGTAGGTAGTCATCCCAGCTTCCTCCAAAATCGATAACACATGCCCGAAGCATGTCCTCCAATGTCTGAATGGTCCTTTCTGACTGACCATCAGTCTAGGGATGATAAGCCGTGCTAATATGTAACCTCGTCCCCATAGCGTCGTGGAACTTCTTCCAGAATTTCAATGTAAACCGGGTGTCGCGATCAGACACAATAGACAAAGGCACACCATGACGAGTTACAATTTCCTCGATGAACAGATCAGCCAACCTCTCTGATGAATATGTCTCGCGAATCGGTAGAAAGTGAGCACTCTTCGTCAAACGGACAACTATCACCCATATGGCATCATACCCTTTCGGGCTACGCGGCAGCTTTGTAATGAAATCCATGGTGATATGCTCCCACTTCCATTCCGGTATATCCAAAGATTGGATCTTCCCATACGGCTTCTGATGCTCGGCCTTCACTTGCAAGCAAGTAAGGCACTTACTCACATACTCCACTACGTCACGCTTCATACCCGGCCACCAATAATATTTCTTCATGTTGTGGTACATTTTCGTAGCACCGGGATGAATAGAGTATCGAGTCTTGTGAGCTTCATCCATAATCTTCACCCGTAGATCCCGAAAACAAGGAATCCACATTCGTCCAAATCAGGTTCTAACACCAAGTGTGTTTTCACCCAACTCCGCGATCAGACTTCTCATTCTTTCAGAGTTACGATGATCTTCTTTCAATGCCTCATCTTGAAACTCTTTGACTTGCTTCATCACATCCAATGTCATGATCAACTGGTATGCTTTCATCCGAATCGGCTCGGGTCTCTCTTTTCGGCTAAGGGCATCCGCCACCACATTGGCTTTGCCCGGATGGTAATGGATCTCGCAATCGTAATCCTTTATAAGCTCCAACCATCGTCTCTGCCTCATATTCAGGTCCTTCTGCTCGAAGAAGTACTTCAAGCTCTTGTGGTCAGTGAAGATGGTGCACTTCGTCCCGTAAAGATAGTGCCTCCAAATCTTTAACGCAAAGACCACAGCTGCTAGCTCCAAGTCATGAGTAAGATAGTTGACCTCATGAACCTACAACTGTCGGAATGCATAGGCTATGACCTTTCCTCTCTGCATTAACACGCACCCCAACCCCGATTAAGAAGCATCAGAATATACCACCAGATCTTCACTTCCATCGGGTAATGACAGAACTGGAGCTTGAGTCAACCTCGCCTTCAGTTCCTCGAACGCCTTCTCTTGAGCTTGACCCCATACGAACTTCACATCTTTTCGGGTCAACTTAGTTAGTGGAGAAGCAATCTTAGAAAAGTCTTGGATGAATCTTCTGTAGTAGCTCGCCAAACCCAAGAACCTACGAATCTCGGATGGCGTCTTTGGTGACTTCCATTTCATAACCGCCTCCACAATTGTCGGGTCCACTATAATCCTGTCAGGATTCACTACGTGACCCAAGAACTGAACTTCGCGCAACCAGAACGCGCACTTGGAGAACTTGGCGTACAACTTCTCCCTTCTCAATGTCTCTAGAACTTCCCGAATGTGACCGGCATGCTCTGTCTCGCTCCTCGAGTAAATCAGGATATTATCAATAAACACGATCACTGATTTATCTAACATCGGTCGACACACTTGATTCATTTGATCCATAAAAGCAGCTGGCGCATTGGTCAAACCAAAAGACATGACAAGGAACTCATAGTGACCATATCACGTGCGGAAAGCTGTTTTAGGGATATCTTGCTCTTTCACCTTCAACTGATGGTAGCCCGATCGAAGATCTATCCTTGAAAACCAACTGGCACCTTGCAACTGATCAAACAAATCATCGATTCTTGATAAGGGGTATCGGTTCTTTATCGTCAACTTGTTCAGCTCATGGTAGTCAATACACATTCTTATACTACCGTCTTTCTTCTTCACAAACAGGACCAGAGCACCCCAAGGAGAGATACTCGATCTAATGAACCCCTTATCAAGCAGCTCTTGTAACTGCTCCATCAAATCTTTCATCTCCATCGGAGCCAGCCAATACGGTGCTTTGGCAACAGGTTGGGCACCCGGTATCAGATCAATCTAAAACTCGATCTCTCGGTCAGGTGGCACTCCTGATAAATCTTCTGGGAACATGTTGTTGAATTGTGGTTAGTGATTAGGAGATCATGTTTGGGTTTGGAATTGATCATTGTTATGTATGTTGGTTGGAATGAACCTTGCTAATGAATGTGATTATGATTGACAAACACGCATGCGAATCTGAAGCCCCTACTTAGTAGGATTGGCAGGGTTTAAGATGTGAAGTCGTGAGTGGCTTCACATGGCATGTAGTGCATGATTATATTTGGCATTAGTAACGGTTTATGGTGATCGGGTTACTACGATTCCGAAGGTGATCTCGATGGCGGTGGCGGGAAAGTGTATGAGGCGTGGATGTAGTGCTTACTTGGCCTATGTAAAGGATGTGGATACGCCAACACCACAACTAGCCGATGTACCGATTGTGTGTGACTTTCCAAACGTGTTCCCAGAAGACTTATCAGGAGTGCCACCTGACAGAGAGATCGAGTTTCAGATTGATCTGATACCGGGTGCCCAACCTGTCGCCAAGGCACCGTATCGGTTGGCTCCGACGGAGATGAAGGAATTGATGGAGCAGTTGCAGGAGCTGCTTGATAAGGGGTTCATTAGACTGAGTATCTCTCCTTGGGGTGCTCCGGTCCTGTTTGTAAAGAAGAAGGACGGTAGTATGAGGATGTGCATTGACTACCGCGAGCTAAACAAGTTGACGGTGAAGAACCGATACCCCTTACCGAGGATAGATGATTTGTTCGATCAGCTTCAGGGTGCCAGTTGGTTTTCAAGGATAGATCTTCGATCTGGCTACCATCAGTTGAAGGTGAAGGAACAAGATATCCCTAAAACAGCTTTCCGCACGCGCTATGGTCACTACGAGTTTCTTGTCATGTCTTTTGGTTTGACCAACGCACCAGCTGCTTTTATGGATTTGATGAACCGTGTGTGTCGGCCGATGCTGGATAAATCAGTGATTGTGTTTATTGATGATATCCTGATTTATTCGAGGAGCGAGATTGAGCATGCCGGTCACATTCGGGAGGTTCTAGAGACGTTGAGAAGGGAGAAGTTGTATGCTAAATTCTCCAAGTGCGCGTTCTGGTTGCGCGAGGTTCAATTCTTGGGTCACGTGGTGAATCCCGACGGGATTATGGTGGACCCGACGAAAGTGGAGGCGGTTATGCAATGGAAGTCGCCGAAGACGCCATCTGAGATTCGTAGCTTCTTGGGTTTGGCGGGCTACTATAGAAGATTTATCCAAGACTTCTCTAAGATTGCTTCTCCACTGACTAAGTTGACCCGAAAAGATGTGAAGTTCGTATGGGGTCAAGCTCAAGAGAAGGCGTTCGAGGAATTGAAGGCGAGATTGACTCAAGCTCCTGTTCTGTCATTACCCGATGGAAGCGAAGATCTGGTGGTTTATTCTGATGCTTCCTACTCGGGATTGGGGTGTGTATTAATGCAGAGAGGAAAGGTTATAGCCTATGCATCCCGACAGTTGAAGGTTCATGAGGTCAATTATCCTACTCATGACTTGGAGCTGGTAGCCGTGGTCTTTGCGTTAAAGATTTGGAGGCACTATCTTTACGGGACGAAGTGCACCATATTCACTGACTAGAAGAGTCTGAAATACTTCTTTGAGCAGAAGGATCTGAACATGAGGCAGAGACGGTGGTTGGAACTTATAAAGGATTATGATTGTGAAATCCACTACCATCCGGGCAATGCCAATGTGGTGGTTGATGCCCTTAGCCGGAAAGAGAGGCCCAAGCCGATTCGGGTGAAGGCGTATCAACTGATCATGACCTTTGATGTAATGAAGCAAGTTAAAGAGTTTCAAGATGAGGCATTGAAAGAAGATCATCTTAACTCTGAAAGAATGAGAGGTCTGGTTGCGGAATTGGGTGAAAACACACTCGGTGTTAGAACCCGATTCGATCGTGTGTGGATTCCTCGTTTTGGGGATTTACGGGTGAAGATCATGGATGAAGCTCACAAGACTCGATACTCCATTCACCCAGGTGCCACGAAAATGTACCAAGATATGAAGAAGGATTATTGGTGGCCGGGTATGAAGCGTGATGTGGTGGAGTATGTGAGTAAGTGCCTTACTTGTTTACAAGTGAAGGCCGAGCATTAAAAGTCGTACGGGAAGATCCAACCTTTGGATATACCGGAATGGAAGTGGGAGCACATCACCATGGATTTCATTACAAAGCTGCCGCGTACCCCGAAAGGGTACGATGCCATATGGGTGATAGTTGACCGTTTGACGAAGAGTGCTCACTTTCTACCGATCCGCAAGACATATTCATCTGAGAGGTTGGCTGATCTGTTCATCAGGGAAATTGTAACTCGTCATGGTCTGCCGGTGTCTATCGTGTCGGATCGCGACACTCGGTTTACATCTAAATTTTGGAAGAAATTCCACGACGCTACGGGGACGAGGTTACATATCAGCACGACTTATCATCCCCAGACTGATGGTCAGTCAGAAAGGACCATTAAGACACTGGAAGACATGCTTCGGGCATGTGTGATTGATTTTGGTGGAATTTGGGATGACCACCTACCGTTAGCCGAATTCTCATACAACAACAGCTATCATGCCAGCATTGGTATGCCTCCATATGAGATGCTATACGGTAGGAGATGCAGAACACCGGTTTGTTAGGGTGATATTCGTCAGAAGGAATTGGGGAGTGTCGAGGTAATCGAGGCTACGACTGAGAAGCTTGAGAAGATTAAAGCCTTCATGAAGGCAGCCAAAGACAGACAGAAGTCGTATGCTGATAAACGACGCAAGCCGATTGAGTTCCTGGTGGGTGACCGAGTTATGTTGAAGGTCTCACCTTGGAAGGGTATCATCTGCTTTCGAAAGCGGGGTAAATTGAGCCCAAGGTATATAGGCCCTTTCCACATCATCGCTCGAGTAGGAGAGGTGGCCTATAAATTGGAGTTACCGGATGAGTTAAGTGAAATTCACCCGATATTCCATGTATCTCATCTAAGAAAGTGCCTAGCTGATGAAGACATGATTGTTTCACTGGAGGATATCGAAGTCGACGAACAGCTCAATTATGTGGAGCAACCAGTGGCAATCATCGATAGAAAAGAGAAAAGACTGAGAAATAAAGTGGTTCCTCTTGTGCATGTACAGTGGAAGCACAGGAAGGGATCCGAGTCAACGTGGGAGACTGAGGAAGAAATGAGACAACATTATCCACGTTTGTTCAAAGAATAACAGGTTTCGGGGACGAAACCTATTTAAGGGGGGTGGACTTGTAACACCCGGTTATTTACTATTTCGAAGCCGACGAAGGAAGAAAAAGAAATAAAGTCCAAAGTTGAGGGACCAAACTGTAACACCCGGCCCCTCACACCAACAATATTGTCCGCTTTGCCCACGAGTAACTCACGGATTTGCTTTTGGTTGCCCGGGTGAAAACTTCCCAAGGAGGTCACCCATCCCTGGACTGCTCCTACCTGAGCACGCTTAACTATGGAGTTCTCCTCTCATCCACAGCCAATACGCCCAAAACACGTTGTTGATGTTAAAGGCAGGACATTCCTTATGAAACAGGAATCTCTCATGTCCACGGTCGATGTGGGATATGTGTAGGGTGTCACAAGCACCCCCTGTTTGGACTCATCGTCCTCGATGAGCCTGAGAAGTCACCATCCTTGGTGAGGTATGTCCCACATCCCGAATGGCACATGAGTGGCTCTGATACCATTCTTTAACACCCGGCCCCTCATACCAACTATATTGTCCGCTTTGCCCACAAGTAACTCACGGATTTGCTTTTGGTTGCCCGTGTGAAAACTTCCCAAGGAGGTCACCCATCCCTGGACTGCTCCCACTTGAGCACGCTTAACTGTGGAGTTCTCCTCTCATCCACAGCCAATACACCCAAAACGCGTTGTTGATGTTAAAGGCAGGACATTCCTTATGAAACATGAATCTCTCATGTCTACGGTCGATGTGGGATATGTGTAGGGTGTCACACGGCGAGTGGGAGTATATAAGGGAGAGGGCAGCCCTTACCCTCTCCCCCACACTCACATTTTCAGCTATCAAAGAGAGGAGAAGAGAGAAAGGAAGAAAAGAGGAAGAAAGGGTCGGTTCGGGTGGTTCGAGTGGCCAAAATCGTCGTGTAGCAAGCCAAATCGAAGCCCTTATCGTTGTGCTCGTTTGTGTGAGTTCTAGGACCCCACTTTTACTTGTTTTCAACCGATTTTAGGGCTGGAAAGCATCAAAAACCCGTTTTTATATGTGTATGTTTATGACCCATTTGGGTGTGATGTGTGTGATGCGTTTCGAGTATGTTCTGGGCTTTTGTGTGCTTGTATGGTGTTGTGGTATGCATTCCAAAGGTCTAAGATGGTTGATTTAGGCTTAGAATGGGTTTGGATGAGCTTGGAGGCGAAAATGCCAGATTGGGTTCGGGATGAACTCCATTCTGCATCAGCTAGGGCTATGCGACCGAATGGAGGCCATACGGCCGATTGAGAGGCGATTGAGGTTCATTCGCACGATTGGGATTCATACGCACGATTGAGGGTTCATTCGCACGACCAAGGTTTCATTCGTACGAATGGGAGTCCAGTCGCATGGGGAGTCATACGACTGAGGGTCCAGTCGCATATGTGCTTAGTCGCATGAGTCCATTCGCATGAGGTTAGTCGCATAAGTGCTCATTCGCATTAGTTCCATCCGCATGAGGTCCATACGCACGACTGGGTGTTCATTCGCATAGATGTTCATCCGCATGAGTCCAATCGCATGGTGTTCAGTCGCATGGAGGTCATGCGACTGAAGGGTGTTCATACGCCCGAATAGGGCTGTTGCACTCGAAGGAAAGTGTAGTTCGACTTCTGGCTTTCGGGGGAAGTGCAGATGTAAGTTTTGACGTAAAGTTTCCTGTAAGAGCATGTAAGATGACTGTTATGGCCTTAGAGAGTATGTTGGGCATGATGATGATGATGTTGCATGTTTATGCATGTTATGTATGTATGATGTTGCCCTGTATGATGATGATGACTGTGTATGATATGTTCCTTATTATGATGTATGTTTATCTTTCTTGTGGCTTTACGTGTCATGTTAATGAATGAATAAAGTATTATGTAACGTAAAGTGAAAGATAATGAAAGAGGAACATGAAGTAAGAATGCATGCATTAATGAATGATGAATGATCGAAGGAAAGGCTTGCAAGAACATATATGAGGTGAGCAACTCTGTGTTGCAAGAGACTCGGATGACGTGCAATCGTTGAGATTGCCCATGGGGTGAGCAACCTTGTTGTTGCAAGAGACTCGAATAGCGTGCTATCGTTGATGTTGCCATGAGGTGAGCAACCTTGTTGTTGCAAGAGACTCAGATAGCGTGCTATTGTTGAGATTGGCAATGAGGTTAGCAACCCTATGGTTGTAACAGACTCGGATAGCGTGCAATCATTGAGATTGCTATTGAGGTGAGCGAATCTGTGGTCGCAACAGACTCGGAAGAATGAACGTATGAAAAGAACGAAAGTTAACGAATGTAATGAAAGATAATAATGACATTATCTGTGTATACGTATGATGAATGATCGCATGAGAAAAGGAATAGTTTTTAATGAAAGTAAAGTATGTTTTATTATAAAACTAGAACTCACTCAGCAACGCTGACTTTTTATATGTTTTCCAGTTGGCAGGTAATGATTGCTGAGGATGGCACTGCAAGGCTACTCGGCTCTTTTGGGATGGCATCCATTTATAAAGCTTTTGTGATGTAATGCAAACATGTATTTTGTAATCGGATAATGATGTATTATTTGGCAAAAGTGTTTATAATGAAATGAGATGTTATTTTTGAATGTTTCCGCTGCAATATTTTCATGAGGCAAATGTAATTATATGTTTTATGTGCGATGAGGATCAAACTGTCAGCATCCCGGGAACGGGGACTTACAATATTTGTGTTGAACATGTTAGTTGTTGAGATTTGCATGAGTTGTATGATGATCTAATGTTGTATGATGATCTAATGATGTGTGATAATTTTGGTAGAACTTGGGTTGATGATGTGATACACGTGAATAACTTGTGTGATATTCATGTATGATAAGTTTATAAGCATGATTAAACAATATTTCAATAATATGTCACCAACGGGTCAAACGGGTCAACTAGGTATTCTTAGAGTTGTTAAGTTTTCTGTGTACACGTACTTATGTACTTGTGTGTTCTAGGTAACCTTTGAAGGGTTGTCTTTCCGTTTATCATCAATTTTCTTTGTTATTGTTCGTTGCGCACCAGGTGAGTTCATGCCCCACACTTTTTATACACTCTCTTTTGGGGAAGATAGCATACTTGTTTACGAAACGCTATATTATTATTGTAAGTTGTGTATGTTTTAACATAGTGCATAATACCTTGAAAGTCCTCACACTTTCGGATCGTTAATAATGGTAACTAGCGGGAAATTTTGGGTAGTACTACTGGGTTTGACAAGCCCCACCTGTGCGACTCGAGGTCAAACGGGTGCAATATTGTCCTAAACACAAACATTCGTCACGACCTGGTAAGTCGTGACGGGAGGCAACAAACGCAACACAGTCAGCTTCGATCGCGAAATCACTATTGTTATTACTTATGAATATAGACTAGCTATCTATTTCAATGCACTTCTTATGTTATTCAAATGTTATTGTTTATGTTAAACGCAAACTCTTGAACTCACCAACCATTGTGTTGACATTTTAGTATGCTATTCTCAGGTTATTAACTCAGCTTGCCATTAGGAGCACAACACGGGTCCAGCATGCATTCTGAGATTCTACTTTAAAGACATATTTATTGGTTGGTGCGTGTTTTGTCAGATTATGTATTTTTATACTTTGGGTTTGTCTTATTTACAAAACGCTTCAGCATTGTTTTAAAGTTTGAACTTTGGTTGGTTTTATTTCAAATGTGTCATATAGTGTCGTTCTAAGTAACTAGTAACTGTTATCCTGGTTTGTTCACACGCCTCGCGGTAAAACTCCGCACGTGGATTTTGAGGGTGTGACCATATACATATATATATATATATATATATATATATATATATATATATATATATATATATATATATATATATATATATATATATATATATATATATATATATATATATATATATATATATATATATATATATATATATATATATATATATATATAGGGTAAGGTTCAAATGAGAACCCTACCTTATTGTAAGAACTCTTTAACCAATTTTCATCCATTGATTTAATTATTGAACAACAAGATCATGCCATGTGTCTTTTATTTTTTTTAAATATAAAAGGGTAATTTAGACATTTTGCATACCTCTCAAAAAGTCAAAAGATTCAGATTCAATATGGTGGTGACAAGTGTCACCACCTACCCTCTTTTAATTCACCTTAATTTTTATTTTATTTTTAAAAAAGTTTACCCCTATATTTTTAAAACCTCAATAACTTTTTTTTTCCATTGTTACTTTTTTAAAAAAATACACCATTAAATTTGTCTTATTTTTCTCTTTAATTCTACTATAGTATTGAAATTTTTTTAATTTTTTTTCGAATGTTAGATATTACAATAAATTACATTATGTTTATATGAATTCAAATCCTAATATGCTACGTTCTTAAAAGTTACATTGATTTAACAACCACGATTACACTAATATAACATAAGGGTTACACTACACTAACATGATGGATGTAGTTTTCTATTGTGATGCAACATAGTGCAACAGTTAGTTAGAATAAATTACACAAAGTTCATTCGATTACAAATCTTAATAGTTACAGTGACTTACATCATATTGTATTTTCTTGCAATAATTTACAACAAAAAAACATATATATAAACCAACAAATTAAAACCTAACAAAATGAATTCACATCCTTTTCCAATTGCAGATTCAAACTTTTAACATATCTTGATCTGATGCATCATCATTACCATCACCCTTCATGTAAAAAATTCCTTCCATAAAACAAAAAAATCTAAATTTTAGGATTATAACGATGAAAAATAGTGTATTAACAACAAAAATACCCACAATTAAACATAAATGTATAAACATCATAAATACAATAGTTTATTACAATAAAGTTCATGATACGGAAACAATAACTTACAAATAAATTACATTATGTTTATTTTGAGTGTAAAGTTCTAATGCTTACACTAAATTACAACATATTTCTGGTTACTTACAGTGAGTTACATCAAACACTACGCTGTAACAAAACATTGTAACAAAACTCAACACCGAATTTAACCAAAAAAAACTACGCTGTAACAAAAAGAACAGCAAGGTAGTTAACATTAATGTAACTTAACTGAACTAAAATAAAAAAACTACACCACTGTAATTACGCTAGTATACTAGAATTACACTATATTAAAACCAAAGTAACAA